>JAPZDV010000005.1:14381734-14429213 GCA_029814665.1 Acanthurus lineatus
TTATATTGTTTTTTTTTTTTTTTTTTTTTTTTTTTTTTTTTTTTTCTTTTTTTTTGCATTTATGCTGTTTGGGTTTTTGTTTATGTTGCTCATTTACATAGGAAGGGGTTTAAATCCCTGCAGGTGGTTTGAGATGTGGGTGGCTAATGTAAATTTATTTATGTATGCTATCATACTGTATAAATGTGAATTTATTGCATGCATGCACATGTGTGTAGGTAGTTTACAGCCATCAGAGTTGTAGTGTGTGTGTGTGTGTGTGTGTGTTCAGGCTGCTGGTGCCATTGCTGGTGGATAGCTCGTCATTCTTTAGCCATGTAGGCGGGAGGCCAACGCTTCAACAGCTTGGACCCACTTCACTTTCAATTAGTCGCCTGCCACTGTAGATGCTTCCTCACCAGCCTCTTTGGATCTGACTCAAACCGTCTGTATGTGTGTATGTGCATGCGTGTGTGTGTGAAACAATGGCAGAGTATGAGTGTGTGAAATGGATGTTAATTGGAGTTTTACATTAAGATAAAATGTGTGTGCATGCATTTGTTTGTAAGTGTTTTTTTTCATTTCTGGCTATAGGGTCGATGGTGTATGTGTGTGGGTTGCATGTGTGATGATGTGTGGTTGAAATGTCTTCCCCTTTGCTATTGAGACAAGTGTAAAGCTACATGACATCTCACCCCTCTGGGTAGCCAGTAACCTGCCAGAAACTTGAATGAAGGACTGCAGGGTGAAACCCATCCATTACTGTCTTTATATAACATTTGTAAGCTCATTTCAAATCTATACCATCTCATTTGAATAATAACATTGTAGTGTTACATTGCAACTTTATAGCCTGCTTCTTTTAAAATTTATTTAGGAAACAATCAGCACTGATTACCTGTGCACTTCTGCAAACTATGAATACCTAGAATGCATATTATTGCATATGTGTTGAATCAACTTTTGCATGTTACATATTAAGTTGCAGAAGGTCACATTAAATGTGCACCAGCCAGGGGAGATGGCTGCAGTAGACCACTGTTTTAAGACTACCATCACACAAAACTGAGTAAAAATATTGGGTCACAAAACAAGGTATTTCTGACAAGAAAACAATGACATTCACAGCCAATTGTGATGACAAAACTGTGTAATTAAAGCTAAAACATGTTATTTTCCAGGACTTAACCATGTGGTTCTTTTGACTGCAAAATATTTAGATCTTAGCCACTGTTTCATGACATCGTAAAATTATAAAAATGTCAACATTTAGTCCAGTATTCAAATTGGATGTTTCATCTTTATTTCTCATTACCTTTGCCTCAGAAGCCATAGTTATAATTATTTAAAAGTTAACAATATTACAATGTATGAAAGCCAAAAGTAACCATAGTTGCCTCTATCTTTTTTCATTCTGTTATCCTGGAATCAAAGATAATCATGTCATTATCACAGGTGACGGCTTGGTATCTCATGATAACAGGATAAATGAATGCACTATAAAAAGATAACAAAAACTTGCTTTCCCATGATTAAAAGATGATTATTTTGAGATTTTTAGAACAGAATGAAAAAAGATAGTATCAACCATGGCTGCTCTTGGCTTCCATAAGACTGTAAGAATTGTATTTACAACTAAAAAAGCAAACAGTAGACATGGAGCACCAAAATATCTGATGGAGTCTTAACCTCAGAGACTGTTCGTGCAGGTTTAGTTTGTCAAAGTGGATGCAAAGTTATCCTTCAACAGACTGACTTTCTTTTTTTTAAATTTTGAATAGGCTGTCAGTTAACCAATCCCACCCCCTCTATTCCCTGCAAGTTTGAAACCACAGATTCCTCAAGTTGATTAAGTTGTATAATAAGCTTTTACACCATGTTTTTGCAAAAATGCATAACTTAATGAGGCATTAATGACTTTTCACTCTCCAGAGCTTTAAAATATAAATCCACTGGATAGCTATAACTCTATGTGAAGACAAGAACATTGTGAATAGAAATATGTTGCAATTACTTCATTAATTAGCCTGACCTCATTAGCATAAAAGTTTGTTTACCATGTCATGGTTTTATTGGCGGGACATGTAAGTGCTTCTTGTTTTTTGTAATTGAAACACTTATAATCATAACTGTGGCTACTTTGACTGAACACACATCAGCAGTCCCAACGAAGCACTAAGTGTGTTAAGCAGGATTCCCAAAATATCAATTTAATTACAGGAAATCTTTTTTGTGTTGTAATAATGCACTTATCAAAATGAAAGAGAGGGTAACTGTAGGGGAAAAGCAATCAAAGTCAAGGAAAAGCAACATGCCATTAAACTTTTTAATGATCTCAACCTCTCCATATTCTGGTTCACTGCAATTAGCAATAAAATCCTTAACGGTTGTGGACTCATGATGTAGCTGTTTGAGCACAGGTCAGGTTGTACGCTCATGCATACAGGCCTGCACCATCTGTTATTTTCACTGGTCTCTGACTCATACAGAGGGCATTATCATTCTGTACTTCATTTTTCCTCTCTCTATTACTTTACACAGTGACGCCACCAAGAAGCACAAACTGCACAAATTTAAGTTTGTGAGTCAGAGAATAAAAACACAGATTCTTCTGTGTATTTTTCTTAACTAATATTGACTTGATGTCAATAGGCCATGTGAAAGCAGAAGTAGGCATATTTTTCTAAAACGCAGTCTGTAGTTGCACTCATGTTGAAAAGTTATGAAAGTTTAAAAAGGTGGCAAGTGAAATTATCTGAATATTAACTTCCCAGTCTGCTACTTGATAGATTAAATACTGAAGTGGTAGTTTGCAAACTTTAGTATTGTAGCAAACGCTGAGATCTGGCTGTTGTTCATGACTGTGTGCACTTTGGTTTAAAGGAGTTAGTTGGTGAGTGATGTGTTTTTGCAGCAATGAGACTGATGTGCCCCTGCTTTTTCAAAATGACAAGTCACTGCCATTAGTTCCTTAGATTAATACAGTTGCTTGATTTGCATTAAAATGGCTCAAAAAATACTTTAGCACCATGATGAAGAATATAACCTACAAGCTGACTTTGTCTCTCATGCTAATAAAAGTCTGCTTATCTCATTGGGGCCTTGTAAGCATGCAAATGTGACTTTGAGTCAAATTTGAATAGTCTTGTTTTATCAGAAACCAAATTGTTTTTGGTTTTTTACTTTCCTTGTCCTTACCCAGTTCTTCACCCCTGTGCCTGTGAACCCCCACTTGTGCAGATTCATATCCAAACACCTCTGAAAAGCCAAAACAGCATATTTTGAAAGCTCGCAGCTCTTTTCAAAGTGTGCCAAGATGCCCTGTGGAATTGTGACAGCTCAAGGTTGTTTTGGACTGTCATCAGTATCATCTGAGAAATGAAGCAAATGGAACTAAACTATAGAAAACCTGCCCGGCTCATTTGTCCTGACCAGGGTCCAGGGTCTGGCATTGTCGAGTTGTTATCGTAGCCGAGACAGGGTCCTCCCATTACAATATAGCTTTTGTCAAAACTCGTCAACGGGATGCAGGCACGTCTCATGCTCCCTTTGGCAAACCAACGCTGGCTGTAAAGGCCTCACACACACACATACACACACACACACTCTTCCTCCCACACATATACAAAGCAACATGTCCCATAGCTCAGAAGAGAAGGCCGTACAATGTTGATGGCAGCATCCACTCCTCAGGCTCTCTGAGGCTCGCTACACATCACCTACAGCCACGCACAATAAAGAGTACCTTTGTACATGCACACTTGCAGGAGGAGTTCACATAATATAGGATAGTACTCACACACCTCTTAGAAAGACGAGAGAAATTGTATTTATTATTTACTGGAACTACAGGGGACAGAGTAAACCCAGAATGAGTAAACACTGTCTGGGAGGGGAGAGAGGGAGAGGCGGATGAGTGGAAATAGAGTAAAGAAGTTGAGGAATGAAAAAAGCAACACTCTTCTTATTGAACAAAACTTTTGCCATGCAGGCTTGCTAAGTTTTTTGTTTTGTTTTTTTCACAGAAGATCTATTTTCATACCCTTATTAGCTGGAAGTATTTCTATGTTTTGCATAAGGGTGCCAATTGTAAAGGTTAAAAAAAAAACTATGTGTGAGTGCAGACTAGTGGATATATTGTCATGTAGTTAGCCACTTTATGTCTTTTGGGTTCTAAATTTATCTGTGTGTGCATATGTGTGTGATCCTCTGCATAATTTGCAAACATCACTGTGAAGACTTTTAATTGGACCTTTCTAGCAGAGAAAAACGCCACATGAAAACTGTTGACAGTGTGCCTGTAGCTCTGTAGCTCTTTAATGTAAATTTTTACTGCTTTGACCAACACAAACAAACTTTAATATGGCTACATTATATTGAGGTGAAAGCAAAAGTGTATATACAATTAGAAAAATTGTGTATCTGTAATTTATTTTGACAGACACATTAATAAAAGCATACACTTGTTGCTAATAGAATGCCAGTGGGAAAGTGTGAGGTTTTGTGGCAGCATTTGTAAGTTTTGCTTAACAACAATGCAATTATCTCTGTATATCTGACAGTTTATCTGATGCTGGTATGAACAAACACTTAGATGCACACTCTCTGCATCATGCTGGCAACCCCTGCTCGATTACCAAGCTGCCAGCCTCGCAACAGATCAATCATAGATCACACTTAATGTCTCCCGTTACGGCACCCTGTGATTGCACTGTTATTATCCCACTAATTATGACTATCATCATTATTATCATTTCTCTATTACAGTTCATTACTCCAGACCCGAAAGAGGATGGTGTAATGGTCTATGTGGCAGTTATCCATTTATTGATTGGTGAGAAGTTGCAGCCTTCTCACATGCTGTTTTCTCTTCTTATTGCAGCTGTTTGAGTGCTGACGAGGTTCACAGGCCACTCTACCAGTTAACCCCTTGACTTGACTGATTCAGCTGTAAACTGGCATTCCTACAGTGTGCGTAGGAAAGTATGGGTCATATTAGGATGAGTAGAAATCCAGTGTGGAAAAGGGCACTGAGTGTCAAAAGATACTATCTTCTCATGTTGCACACCTGGGGAAGTTTGTTATTTCACAAGCACTGTCAAATTTTGTTCTCATGTGATTGGATACTGTTCTTATGCACCACGGAAATTGTAGTTTTTTGTGCTCCACACCAACTGTGACCTGTTTTGAGATTGTCAGCAGCAGCTCCTGGTGAGCCAAGAGGAGAGCAACAGGCCAAACAGCCCTCACCAGGCTCGCTGACAACAAAAATTTACTGAACCAAAATAGCTGTTATGTCAACTGGGGAAGAAATAAACAGTGTTTGTATTTATTGATTCATGTAGTTTGCTTCCCCTCCCTCTGTAGCAAGCGAAATTGCCTGTAGTCAAAAGAGACAAGAACACAGACAGACTGTGAGCCCTGATCTATCAATAAAAATATGGTTAAAAAGTTCAAACCACATATACAGCAGGCCATTTGTTTGATTTAAACAGCCGTCTGTGCAGATTAAGTTTCACTATATAGACGGAAAGACTTGGAGCATAAAAAGGCTTGCAGTGGGTTGGGGATCCCTGGTTACCATGGAAATGAATGAAAAGCTTATTTTAAAGTTTGAATTGAAAAACATCCTGCGACTGTATTTTCTGCTGGACAGCACTTTTGTCAAAATGTCAATCATCTGACCAGAAATCAGGTTTAAGTTTTGGCTGTCTAGCAAAGTTATAGTGTGTTCAATTTTGCAGCAATAACAGGACAAGCAACTACCGATCTGCTGCATACAATTTAAGAGACTTTTGCTCTAAGTTGGAAGAAAAGGCCTGCAGAAAAAAACACTTTTACACCAAAAAAGATTGCCTCAGCTTTCTTTTGTAAAGCATAATTTTATCCTTCATTCCAGTGAGCACATTTTCTTGTCAAACAAACATACAGGCAGATTGGTATAAAGATCCAAGCCAAAAAGCCGACACACATTCTGGTACTCCAACTAAATAACAATCTGCTACCAAATCTGTTATTTTCAAAAAATCAATAAGGTATGTTTTTTTTTCTCCTCAAAACTCAGTTCAGTTTGATGCTGCTTACAATGCAGCCCACAATAGATTTACACACATTTATTATCCCAAAAAAGCAGCAACCTAGTTGGTGTTTTAGCTTGTTTTGCTAGTTCATTGCTCATATAAAATGACACCGGAGCTGCTACAAGCTTGCTCAGTGCTCATTTGATAGAGCCCTTATGACTTCCAGGCAGAATCTGCTCAAAAATAAAGAAATGTACGTGTTTTAAGGCCCATCCTGTGGGCGACATTGCAGATCAAATCAAGCACAGTTGATGTTTACTCGAGAGGTGTTTTTAGCGATGTGTTTCAACACACCCACCCCTATGCAAACAACCTGAGGCAATCTCCGCACACTTCCTCACTGGAAAACACAAACAGAGCGGGTTGCTTACACTCAAACATAAGCAGACGGATGGCTCACCAGGCAGGGGACCGTCCCATCTCTAAGAGGTGAAGAAATTAGAATAAACTTATCCTCTAAATAGTTGCTGTCTCTCACCATCATCAAGCTTAGTCAGCGTCTGACTCATGGCCATGTTTGTCGTATGCCAGCCTCTCAAGCTGTACCAATGTGATTAAGGACAGAGAGAATGGCAAATAACACTGCTGCTGGCAGAACACAATATCTCCCCTCAAATGTCAAGTTTTCATTAATCAAGACAAACACACTTTGGGTTTGATTGACAGGCGTGCATTTTAGAAGATAATGCAGGAAGCTTTGAAATAGTTTCATAAGCCAAAGAGTCATACAAGGTTCCCGTTTCATAGAAGAACACATCCACATTCATTTAAACCAAATGCTATCACAATTTAAACTGTTACTGGGAAACAACCGTTACTCACAGGAGCCCATTATAAAGTCAAAGGTGTGATTTGTCACCTTGGACGATGAGTCCATGCATGACAGGAGATGCTAATTGGAAGGAAGGTCTGAATGCAACTTTAAATGAGTCAAAATAAATGAACATTTTTAATACACAATGTCACAAAGAAGAAAATATTTATGTTCAGCACGCCTTGCTAGTTTCTCCATTTCGTGTTAACAAGAAGCATTGCCACGGCAGCTGCCAAGAAGTGCACAGACTGCACAGCAAAAACAGCAGTAGGTCTGCATTAGTTTCTTGAGTTTTCGTCTACACATTTCAGACTGCAGTTTACTGCACAACAGCGCTTGAAATATTATGAAAGATCCAACTATAAAAGCTGTGGCGATAATGGAAATGATCCAGACATGAATGCATGTGTTTCCAGCCCTTTAACTGTTGTTTTTTATATTGTGCACATATTTTCAGGGGAAAGTATGGGTAATATATGTAACTAGCTTAGCACGTTGTTTTGTTTTAAAACCTTTTATTTAGTTTAACAAACTGCAAAAGAAAAATTAAGGAGTTGGGACAGTTGGAATGCTGTACCTTTTCAAGAACGAATAGTAGTTTTACAGAGTTTATGTTCTGTTTTTAAATAATGTAGTTAAAAGTAAATAAATGAGAATTGTTATACAGGATCCACAAACCAGAAGAGCAGAGTAAAGGGGAGGAGAGTGAGAAACCTCTAAACACATTACCTGTCGGTCAAAACCTCAGCTGAATGAATACAAAATGACTTTTCTCCTTGAGAGGTCAGAATCAATTGTTTTTTCTTTCCACACCAATTCTGTAAACCTTTATGAATCCCTTTTCAGGTTATTATTGCCTTTGAGTGTTTGGTATGCTCAGTAGACACTGTCACACTGTGTGCTGGTACGTGTTTGTGTAAGTGTGTGTGCGTGTATTTTACTTTTAAAGCCCTTTTTCTGTCATTCATTTTGACAGGGAATGTGTATTTGTGGTGATTTGTATTTATGATGCGCTGCATACTTAATTCAGCACTGTTGTGTGGCCCATATTATATGCAAACATTTAGATAGTGATTTATTTATACCATTTTTTTATTTGCCATTAGGCCAATATTATTGCAAGAATAGCTGCTTTAAGTTTTTTTATGGTGCAGCACTTTCAGAAAAACTTATAAATCAGCCAATTATGTTTGTATTCACAAATGGTTACACAAACACACACACACATACACAAGCAATTGTGCTACATCATTCAAATATACTGCATATTACAAACAAATAAGACACATTGTTCAAACATTTTTTTTATCATTTATTATTCAGTGCTTACAAATTCCAGTTACACGTCCTCATCAGTGTGCAAACATTTTATAACAGCATGTCGTCAAATAAATTAACAACCATTTCGGGAGGAGATTCAAGCACCTTGCAAATAATCATTTTCATACGTTTCTTTCAGTAATTATAATATGTGCCCATTAGGAAAAATTGTTATTTGCAAATTGCTTTGTTTAATTGCTTGCACAGCATCGTGTATCACACCAAGTGAAAACAACAGCATCATGCCCACCCTTCACTGTGACAAACTGTTTTTTTTTCATGTTTTCAATGCACTCACACAGACAAATGCACATATAAGTAGACCACAGTGAAAAGATTTTAATTCAAATGCACCACCTGCACTCATTATTACAGTCTTAAGCATGTTATCATGTAAACACTTCAGTAGATATTTAGTTAAGTCTCTGCTCTGATTGGCAAGCTTAGCTCCGTCTGTTGTAATTTACTGTTTGTGCAAATTACAGGCCACTGTAATTTAAGAGAACATTAATTAAAGGGGTCTGTGCCAGAGACCTAAACATGTGGCTGCAGCTCTTCGGCTGCAGATTGATGTGGATCAGTCAAATATTTCGTCATGGAATTTTTAAAAATGACACTTTTCTGCTACGCATTAGCAAAAAGAGTCAAAGAATCGGAGTCAGACTGAAAAAAGTGAGAGTGATAGCAGTAGATCACATCATGCCAAGTACATTAACATATCCATCTGGTGTCTCATTCTTCCTCCTCTCCCACTCACCCCACTGGCCCCAGTTGCCCTCATCACTGGGCTTGAGTGGGCCCTTCCAGGACAAGGTCATGTTGTTGGCTTGTGTTATGAATCTGCCACCTGATCCCAAAGGTGCCCGTGGGGGCCTGGCACACCGGCACGCTGGCAGGGTGGCAGTGGTGGCAAACTGACAGGAGGCAAGGCCGTATTGCGCAATCTGGGTCACACATAAGCACTGTAGCACCTTTTTTTTCAATTATTCCTGGCTTCACTTTCTCTCTCTTTTTACCTGTCTTTTTTGTTTTGTCTCTAGGATATAAAAACACAGCAATAATATTATTAACTTGAATCCAATCAGTGTGAGTGTGTTTGCTGCAGGAATTGGCAGTCCCTGCAGCCTCATAGCCAGGTTCTGTGTGGGTCAGTGATGAGCAAGTGTGCAACACCGTGTAATGTGGGCCAAACTTTGTACCAAATCTATGAGACAGACAAACAGATGGAATGACTGGGATACACATGGCCAGTCAGTATTCCATATTGAAACATGTGTAAGTGCAAAGAAAAAGAGATACACCAAACAAGAGATTTGGATAAATAAAGGATTTGATCATATTTGAGTTAACCCTCCAAGCCCGTAAACAAAAGTAAGTAGCGTGGTGCCTTATCACCATAATAGAAACCAAATATAAAGCATTATCTAAAATTAAAATCACATAAGGGAAAAAATCAGGCCAAGTGTGACCTTTTAGGGGAAAAGTTGTAAAATATATCTCTCAACTTATCACACAGACCAAAAATTGCATTTTATTGTCAACATGAGAACTGAGTTGAGAAATAAAAACCATAACAACTTTTATATTCAGTTTCCTGACACCCATGTGGTATCCATAGAAGGTTTTTTTTTCTTTGCATTGCCATGAAATACAAGCTTCCAAATTTTCACAGAGACTGAGGGGATTTTGTTTAGCCAGAAATGGCTGCTGGATGACGCAGGTCCTCCGTCTGTTGCTCTGCATGAACTTTGAATCAGCTGCTCCAGATCCTGCATCCTTATTGTGATACGAATGTTAAAATGACACTAAAGGATTTCTGATGCAGGGTCTTCACTTAGAATTTAGTGAACTAATGCCTCTACAGGGAGAAAGACCTAATAAATTAAGAGTGACTTCCTGAAATTTCCCCTCCAAACCACTGTTTTATCTTTTTTTTTTGGATTAACAAGGGAATTAACAAGGTTTGTATTTCTCTGCCCCTACCATGTACATACCTACTTGTTTTTTTGCTAAGTGTCCTTTTATAGTTTTGTCCTAACTGTGTTGCTCTCCACGTCCAGCCTCTCTCCTAATCTCACCTTAACCCCCCAGACCCCATCAAACAATGGTGATGTTGGTGATATGCAGTCCAACCTCTGCTAACTATAGTCATGTGCTTTATCCCCGTTGAGTACACACAGAGTCACACTGCAGTGAAAGTACTGTAAGCGTGCAGTAGTACTGTACAGTATTGTTTTCTCTTGATCAGATAGGTGACATTGAAACATGTTATTTTGCTCTTGAGAGATGGAAGGGACCATAAAAGTAATCTAAGTAGCATTTTTGTCCTCCTGAAGCCAAACATATACCTTAAGATATAAAACATCTAGAGGAATGCTTGCAAGCTTGCTGTGTTTGATGTATTCGTACAGTAACTTCAGTATAAGCTGGCATGTGAAGGTCTTAAATTTCCAGTCAAAACTTGTGATTATAACTGGCATCCATTTTTGTATGGATTTTGCAGATTCATTTTGTTTGTGGAGAAGCCAATCATTGTTATGTTGGCAGCATCAGTTGCTATAAAAAAGTACATTTTGCATAAAATTCCCACCTAAAAGAAGCATCTGGTTATTTGCATTGCTGTCACATTGTTCTCCATCCCTCTCTGTCTGCCTGAGCATCTCTCTGTATTGCTCCTTGTGGGTGGTGAGGTCAAAGGATACCCTTTATACATTAATTCATAAGAGCCAGCTGGATGAAGGGCTTTAAAATATTAGCTCGACTCTCAGCTATCTCTGAAGCAAAGAGCTCTGGAGGTTTTTTCTTGGGTTTGCTGTCTCAGATTTAGGTTTTTTTGTATCAGTTTATTTAAACCACCAACTCACGTAAACATAAAATCTATAAAATTTGAATTCATAATGTGTGCAATTAAAAATAGATACAAATGTTCTCTTGTCATGGCTAAACTGCACAAGTCTATAAAACAAATGCTCAAGTTGACTACTAATATGCACAGGCTATTTCTTATTTGCTTAAGCATAAAAAAAGACATTAATGACATTTTATTTTTAAAAATTCACAAACATCAAATTACAGTCAGATCTCAGACTATCTCATCACATTCATGAGCTGAACTTATATTAAATCCTGACCTGATTATTCAGCGGGAAGCAGCAGATATGAATTCTATGACAGCAGGATTGTTAACTTCAACACCCGCAGCCAAGTGAGGTCATTCCCTGCTCAGCCGCTACTGTGACAGTTACAGGAAAGAGGCTGAATCCCATTTAGAGTGATGGCTGCCTGACAGCTCCTCAGTGAAAACACAGCCCCCCTCACACAGAATCATCCCTCATCTTCCCGCATAGAATACCAAGGACATGAAGTAAAACACAACCACTTTAAGCACCTCATGTGATTTAATATTTTTTCTAAAAATTGTTTCCTACATGATTATTCTAGGCTCAGCTGTAATCAGTTTTTTCTCAGGAACTGTTGCTGAGCTTGATGTCTGATCTAACCATAGAAAATGAGAATTCCTTCAAATAGTAATAGCTAATAATCACGGCAGCTGGCTAGCCACGCTTCTGTTATTCTATTTTTATGCAGTTTTTATTCACAAATGTAAGTTACTATGTATCTGAAAAGGAAGTGATTAGATGGATCAGTCATGTGGGAGCCTTACATTGGTACTAGTGAGGAGAAAAGAGTAGTAAGCTTGTTATAAGAGCTAAGAAACACAATTTAAAAAACAAACAAACTTTCTTTTCATAATGTTTATTGCATTGAATAAAAATTCAAGCTCAGGTCAACACTTATTTATGGGAATTTTATCGTCACATCAAACCACTAGACATTACCTGAAGTTTATGTTTTTTCAAGCTGAGAAGAGTTTAGATGTTGACCCCTCTGCCTGTGAGATTGGGGGAGGCTTTCACTTGTAAACAGAAAGATACACCGAAGCCTGTATGACTGAAAAACTGCACAGACATGTAAATACAAATGCTATGAACTATAGAAATGCAAATAAGGATGGCGGGGGGTGTTTGACTCAGTAATGGTTCAGACCTCAGTCTTAAGTGTACACTCTAGGAAAACTCCTGATACAAATTGATCAGGCTTGGTTTTAGTTTACAAGAGTACGGTAACACGCCTGGTTGCAGTAAGTTGCCCATGGCCTGAGACTTCCCTAAAACCACCATGTTTACATAAATCTTTGTGACAAATTATTCAACCCTGACACACTCAGATGCAGTTTCCATAAAGCTATGACTTTACATGTTTAACAGAACAAAGTGCAACATGTCAGATGATGCTTTTTAAGGAAACAGAGTCTGTATTTGTTGGAGAAGGCTGTCCTTACAGAGTTCAGTTATTAAAACTGGAGAGAATTTTTGTGGAAAAATTATAAAGATGAAACTGCTGGATACATTTTTGTATATAATATGGTGATGCATGTCAGCTTGCTTTAATAAATATACCTTTTTTAATATATTTTTAAAGCACACACAGTTGTACAACATTTCAAAAGGCCTAACTGGGATATTAAGGCAGTTTGAACTACCTTTCATCCAATATAATTATTTGACTACCGGCTGCTCAATGCTGTTAATGTATAACATTTAATCCTAGCATAATTACTTCTTTCTAATGGCATCATAAATCAAAGAGTAAGTTTAACATATTTTGTTTTTGGCTGTTAATTCAAGGTTATTCAGAGAGTTTTGTTGAAATTACAATTGATGGAGATTGTTAAAGTTGAGCCAAACAGTCCGATCTGAGAAATGAGAATCAAATGAAACAAATTAACTCAAGACTTAACTTTATTTCCAGTCACTGGCTCGAATAAGGTTTAATTTTATTTCAAAACTTGATTTGATTTAGATTATTTAATGCAGGGAAGTGGGATGTTTGGCAGTGTTACAAACATTCTCTCATTATCTCAACATTCACATCACTTTTGTGTTAGAACCAACAAATAATTTGACTAGAGACACCAATAAACATTTATGCATTTATCTCAGTGCAATACAGAAAACATCCCTGAATTTACACATGGCTGAAAATGGCTTTGAATGTTTGACGCACTTTTTAATAAGAGATCTATATTTGTTTAACCTAGTTCTGAATCAGTGCAAGTCTTTTGTTATCAGATTAGTGATTAAAATTGATGAGTGTTTGCATGTGTGTTCACATAAGAGGGTCTAATTCTCCTCTGTGCTGTAGGTGTGACAGTACAGATCTGCATTAAGCATTAATCAGAGAGAATAAATGTATATGGACAAGGTTTCCCCTCACACACTGCTAACACAGTCTGAGTTCAGACAAATTGTTCATATTCAAGCTGCCCCCTAATGTCATTTGGTAAATTCATTCTGACATGGGAGCTCAAAATGAAATGAAGGCCTACTGCTTTCATCATTATTGTGTTATCAGCCACCCCCCCTCTCTTTCTCTCTCTGTTTCTCCTCCACATTGGTCTGATTCATTTCACCTCATTTCTTAAACAGTGATTCACCTTCTCTGATGCCCACTGGGATCTTTTTATATCCAAAGCATACATTAAACATGTGCTACGTCAAGCAGATGCCGCACTGGTTTCACCAAACTCCAATAAAACTGCACTGTTTTTCACAATACAGTAACACAAAATAGACAGTCACAAAACATCCTGTGCCCTCCAGAAACACTGACATCCCAGTTAAAATGAGCCAAGGAGGGTGTACAATGAAAGAGAAAAACAGCACAGATGAGTCATGCGCACTTGCTGCTGAGAAGTGTTCAGAATAAAATTACTTTCATTCACAGTAATTACATTTTTTTAATGGCTTTGGTACCCTGCACTCTAAGGATGTGCAGTATCCCACAACACTCTTTAAGTGAGAAGTTAACCAAAGAAAAATTCACTGTGATTTGGCGTGGCTTTTAGTAATATGGCCTAAAATTATAGCTTGCATATTGCTTAGAGACGAAGCTTTACTGTCTGTGTGGCAGAGAGGGAGCACTCACAGGTGCTTGAGCCATACAGAGCAAGACCAAGCTCCACCTGAACAACCTGTTTATCTGTTTTTAAGAGATGCTTTTCCCCTGCTTTCAGACTTTATGCTAAGCTAAGCTATAACCTTTAAGTCCATACTCAGTACACACACAAGTGGTATCAACCAACTTATTTAACTATGCAATAAAATGTTTAGTGTATTTTCTAAAATGTCAAACTCTCTTTCTTTGAAACAAGTCTTTGCAAGAAAAGAAGTCACTGTTGATATTTGGAAGAAGCAGGCCTCAAATCAAGCAGCATAGACGAGCATGATTAGTGGATAAATTATGGATTTTAGAGTAATTTTTGTCCAAAAATACAAGTTCTCTCATTGATGTCAGTAATAGTAAGCAGTAATTTAGGCTATTGTGATGCAAATAAAGGTTGAGGCAGAGTCAAGTCAGTTTAAGGGAATCCAACACCAATCAGCTGATCAGCCAGTTAGTGCGAACAGAGCTGAGCAACCCTGTCACAAGGGAATACAAGGACTTCATTTGCATTTACAAACAAGCTGACAATCCCACACAATTCACCACCAACCTGAGAGGATCATCACAACACCTGATTATGTCTGAAACACACCTCACAGGGTGGACAAACAAGGGGCCAAACAAACATGAAAAAGCTAAGCCCTTTTTTCAAGTTTATATTCACGTCTTCACTGAAGGAGAACATAAAATTCCAAAATAGATCCTAATTTACCATGCAGTTTCCAAATTTAGAATTCATATAAAAAAACACATGGTGTGCCATTAAAATTAAAAACCACTCTGTATTCCAAAAATGCAAAACCTTCTATTTTTTAGCTAAATTAACAATGAAACCTTGGATTACAAATAAAGGGAAAAGAAAGTGAATTACCTGACATACACAAATTTACTAAAGAAAAAGAACAAACACAAGGTTTATAAAGCCTCTGTGGGAAGTTCAATGTCATTAGAAGTGTTTCCTCATGAATAACACTGAATAAGAATAAATCACTCGATTATAGATTTCTGTGTGTATGCTGCCTGTGTGTGCTGACAGCTTCCTCTGTGTGCAGCTGTGTGTGTGTGTGTGTGAATAAACAACACTAAGAAGTGGCAGTCAGTGACAAATAGGTGCCCCCTCTTCTCGCTCTTCTCCTATTGATTTAATCTTCCCCTTATCCAACCCCTCTCACAAAAATCTGTCTTCACAAAACACATCTGAGGACAATGCTGTCCACTCAGTTTGTGTTCTTATGGCTCTGTGAAATAAACATAAATACACATGACAGGATGTAGAATATTCTCTAGGAGGGCAGTCAGGGCCTGTTAGGCATCCTGCATCCAGTTTTCCAACTCTGCTTTTATGCTTTGTTCACCTTCCCTTGTACTTCAGTAGATGAGATTTTCTTAAACATTATTTACACTGAAGAAGAACTTTGCTGCTACACTTTATTTTGAACAAACCTTCATTAAGTCATGCAGCAATCAGTAACATCTGGACCCACAGCAGCGGCAACAGCTTATGAGAATGATGAACGTCATATAATGCACAGTCTTTGATGGTTACATGGGAGCTTTTTATGTCATTTTTTTCAATCTGCACTACTTAACAGGAGGTTTTGTACTCAAATGGAATAGTGTTTCCATGAAATTCTGTCATTTAAAGCCTTGACACTTCTCCTTCCAGCATTGAGATTTTTTCCAGCAGCTTTCTTTTCCATGTAAAACCTTAGTGTGCAGATTTTAGGGTACAGGCCTGATCCCTGCTGATTGGAAAGCAGCCCATGTCTGGAGGTGCGATCATCACAGAGTCTGTCTGAAGCCTGTGGATTTTTCTCTGGTGGCAGGCTTACCTGAAACACAGCCTCCACAGCTGGCAACTCCCTGGCTGCCGCATCCAGACTTGCTGCAATTACAGACCTCTGACAGCAGGATGTTCTCATCATGTCCACATGGGAGGACAGTAAATGAGCGCAACCGAGTAGAAAAAGAAAAAAAAAAGTTTGTTCCTCATGCACGTTTGCAGCCACTTCCCGCTCTGTACACTTCCATCGCCTCCTCCTCTCAATCTCATTGTGCTGGCAAATTAAAATTCACGGGTTGCCAAGAAATCCATTCTCCCTCTACTGCTTAATTGTCTCGAAAATTGAGGAGATTACCGGTCGCGATTTATGTACAAATAAGAATCTGTCAGAAACCTGGCAGTGTATAGCATGACACACACACACACACAAAGGCTTTGTGTTTTGTGAGCTGTGATTACAGTCACTATGGTGTCAAAACCCAACCTTTAGTCAATTCAAATCTTCCCTTTTTGTAGATCAAGCTCACTAAATAAAAAAGCTTTCTAGCAAGAGCGGAACAAAACACTGAAAGGAAAGAAAACTCACAGAGAGAAGAATTAAAATCCCACATCATCATCAGGTTTTTTGATGATGACCAGCACCCTCTCTGTCTGCATCAGCCTCAACTTGTCCGACACAAAATTTCAAAATCAACTCATGCTGCAGCCACATCTACACCGTCATTACTGAAAATGCCTGCAACATGCATTGGTTTTATATAACAGGGAGTGAAGTTGGCAACTCATGATTATTTGCTGCGATTGGATTGCATATCAAAAACTATAAGGTCAGACCCCTTTAGATTGAGCGCATAAGGAGCAAAAAAGTGCATAAGCCATATTGTGCATTTTTTTTGATCAAATGTTTTGGCAATCAACACATTTTCATTGTTGTGTCTGAAGAACAGTTCTATAATTTTTATGCTTCACTTAAATAAAGATGCCAAGAGTTTATAAATCTTGTAACTTATTGCCAAGTTGGCAGCGACAGTTAGCAGCTGAGCTAACATTTGGCTCACAAGAGCTTTTTAAGCCTGGGGCCAGTGATACCATTCCTACAAGCAAACATGTTGTTAAAATTACCAACTACTTAGACATCATACTGCAATGTATGAGTGAGAGAGCGCTGTGTACTGTGCCAGGTTTACTGATCCTATGAATCACAGGTGGCACTTTTCATTTAGAGCTTTAGAGCATGATGTCTGGCACTGCATCTCTCTTAAATGACTTCAAAACATCATTGTTCTGTATGCAACAGTTACTTTGGTGTTAAATTAACGAGGAGATTTGCACAAAACAAAAGTGAAAAACAAAAAAACACAAGTAAATCCTTTGCTCTCATGAATGTTTTTCTCAGCTGCTCATCTACTAGTCTACCTGTCGTGACTCAAACTGAAAAACTGATTAAGCTGCCAAATTTAACTTACTGTCAATAAAATCATAACACATCACAGACACCACTGTCTTTGTGGTGGCCTGTGGCACTTTGTAACAGGATCTTTATCCATTTATCCAATCAAGCATGCAACTAAAACATGGTGTCAGGCTGAAAAAAAAAAGTTAAACATAAAATGGCAATTCAGCCTGATTGTGAAGATAAAACTTATCAGACATGTTGAGCATATGATGACCAAATCTCCTGCTACTTGGGAGACCAATCCTGAATATTAACCACCTTATCTGAATAAGAATGGATATTATTATTAATATTGACGGGAAAAACAGGTATATCTATGATGTATAAATATACATATATATTAGTCATAAACAGTTTATATGTTTACTATAACAGTATGCACCGAAGGGGTGTGTGTTGCATTCACTTTATTTTATCTGTCTTTTAAGTCAAACTTTTATACTTACTTTGCTTTTTCTTATTTTTTACCAGCTTAATGATCAGTGAATTTTATTAGTCTCTTCCATCAAATTCTTTCACTCCTCCATTAAAGACACGCACATACACACACCCACACACACACACACACACACACGCAGGCAGCCAGATGCTCACACACACTTTCATGCATGCATACATGTGCAGGTGCATCTCCATGTGAGGTGCATGTCTGCAGATGTGTGTGTGTGCGTTGTGCAGGTGTGTGCTGGAACTACATTTTCTCTTGGGAAGGAGCCAAATGAGGCAGTGTGATTATAGCTTTACCAATGTAATCTCACCTCTTAGACTGCCTCCACTCAACCCCTCCGATCTCCACCCCTCCTCCCTCTCTCCTCCTGCTCCATCCACTCCTCCTTTCATTCCAGCCCATTCCAGCTAAATTCAATTTGTTTTGGTTTCAAATAAGGCCTTGTTTTTGTGCGCTCTCGCCACTTGAAGCAAAGTAGCTTCTGTTATTGCTCGTCCAATTTGAAATAGTCCCCCTCCCCCTCCATCTTTCCCTCCCCTCAGACACAATCCTTCTTCCTCCTCAAG
The DNA here is from genome assembly GCA_029814665.1 of Acanthurus lineatus. Taxonomy (NCBI): domain Eukaryota; kingdom Metazoa; phylum Chordata; class Actinopteri; order Acanthuriformes; family Acanthuridae; genus Acanthurus; species Acanthurus lineatus. Next base: position 14,400,187 of record JAPZDV010000005.1, read on the forward strand.
TCCACTCTTGCAGTGATGCACAATGGGCAGTGTGGACTGTAGATGTACTGCACAAGATGCCCTTCTGCAAAGCTTTACTTCAGCTGTTCTTTTAGCTGAAATTTTCTGTGGCGATGCTAATTCTAAAGCCTGCTTTTGTGTATCAGCAGGTATTAAGTTGTGTTTGTGAGTGTGGGTTCATGATTATAAGTGGTGGGATGATACTGTTTTTGAAGGCTAAACTGGATCAGTTTGAGTGACGATTCAGTAAAAACAAAAAAAAACTTTTCGTATCTGTTGGATTTATTTTATTTTAACATTTACACTTCCAAGAAAACATTAGAAACACCCCCCGTTACTCCCAGACAAATATATCTAAGTCAAGTTTTCTTATTTGTATAGGTTCACTTTCTCATTAACATCCATATTTGACATTTATAGAGCTTTTGAGGGGCAATCTGAAATTTTAGAGAAAAAAAAGATCTTTTACGTCATTTTATCTAGTCGCACTTCATACTAAACACAAAAAACACCCAAAAAAATGCCTTTTGACTTTGTTCAAGGCAGATAATCATTATTAACCAAAGTACAGGCAGAGAGAGAGAGCAGAGAGGTGGTTTCTAAATCTTTCAGTAAATGTATTGAAGTGTTTTTACTCACTACCTCCTATGGGTCTTGTTTTTAATTGAAAACCTGCCTCTGGGTTGATGCTTATGGATGCTGCTGTTATTGCATCGCCAAGCATTTGGCAGGAAAGAGGGGCTTTTCCACAGTCGAGTTGCTGATGGATGTGAATTATAACCATAAAAATAACACTGTGGTCGTAATGATGATGCCGATAATTATAAAATTTGAATGGGCTCTTTATGGTGGTCGTGATGATGGTGGTGATGATGATGATGAAGACAGATGTTGATGTTAAACAGGAGACACACAAGAAAGTCTGCGTTTATGGCAGTTCCTCCAAATACATGCACACACATGCCTGCAGAAAGGTGTATTTTATAGAAAAGATTTTTATAGGAAATAATTAATCTGTGTGTGTGTGTGTGTGTTTGTGTGTGTGTGTGTGTGTGTGTGTGTGTGTTGCAGGGGATGATGTATCTGGAGGAGCGCAGGCTGGTTCACAGGGATCTGGCTGCCCGAAATGTCTTGGTCAAATCACCCAACCACATCAAGATCACCGACTTTGGCCTTGCTCGCCTGCTGGATGTTAATGAGAAGGAGTATAATGCTGATGGAGGAAAGGTAATTCCAGTCTTCATTTAAGTCATTTACACTATCAGAGACATAATCCCATAACTAAACAAAAGGTGTGTATATCTGCAGTTAACATGCTCATATATTTGAGCCTTAAGCTGCACTGTGCAAGACTATGGAGGGTAAAATCAGCCTGTGTGATTTCTATAAATGTTTTAAGTGACAATAATTTTGTATTAATATTGTATGATATTATGCAATATTATGAATTACTATATTGGACCCTACTGTTGATGTTACGCAAAAAAAAACCAAAAAAAACAATGGACATTAACATTAATTTGGGTTTTATATCCTGAGGGAGGAACTTAGCCCATCACAAAGGACAGTTTTAGTGGAGGCAGTGAGATACTATTCTGCTCTACTGGACCGTTTAATTTACTTTTGGGGAATGGAGATCTCTAAACCCTATAAACGTAGTAAACAAATCTGTCCTTGGAGCCCCCCGTACATGGGTTTGTGGCCTCCTCAAATCTTTGTTCATCCCTCCCGTCTTTTGTATTTTGTTTTCAAACCCTCTCATCTCAGAAAAGCCTATTTTATCGTCTCTCGCACCCCTTTCCAGTATGTCCATCATGGTTTGTGTCAACGCTGAGTGTTCTGGTATTATCCTCTCCACGGAGAGAAAGACAGACGCACTGGAACCTTGGAAGTTCCCTCCCTTCAACCTCCATCACTGTAATCAATAGAATTGGACTTCAAATCTAATCACAGTGTTAAGCTGCCTCCCAGACTGTCCTGTCGTTTGCCCCGCCTTATTCCAATACAGTTAGAGCTTTTGTTTGTGTGTGTGTGTGTGTGTGTGTGTGTCATACATCTCCTCTCTCCACCGTGGCTCATGCAGTCTTAAGGTTCCAACATCTCACCATCAGATGATTCAAGTGTTGTCTGAAATTAAGGACTTGTCTTGTCCTTTTCCTTTTTTCTTTTATAAAAAAATGTAAGAGAAAGATTTTATTGTGAACTCATCTCAGTGGCAACTGTTGCATGTATATAATAATACTGAAGTGCTATCCTTGTACCTGGCAGATGCCCATCAAATGGATGGCCCTGGAGTGTATCCACTACAGGAAGTTCACTCATCAGAGTGACGTGTGGAGCTACGGTAAGTTTCAGAGTTTCCTTTGAGGGAATTTGTGTGTAGAGGACAATACTATTAGGGTTATATTAAATATATATATATATATATATACACACAGACATAATTGTTTGTCTGGGATTTTTTTAAATAAATAGAAAATAAATTTAACTATTTGAGAGAAAAAACTACTTGTTACGGGTAATGAAAAGTCCAATACATATATGCTGTTTAAGATATCTCATGTTTGATTTTGCTTTCAAGTCTGTCAAATTCCGTTGTTAGTAGTCTCTTCCATATTGGATCTTCGTTAAAAATATAGTCTTTGCTCTATTTTGAAGATGTAAAGACCTTCTTACATGCTTTTGTCTCTTCATGTGGAACCAGCTGTCAGTCAGTCAGGCCCTTCTCACCTCCAGCTGGTTCAAAAAGCAGCAGCGAGACTACTCACTGGCTCCAGAAAGAAAGACCCCATAACCTCTGTATTTCCCTTCTGGTACTTACTGGTTACCCATGAAACATGCAGTTAATTTTAAGATACTTTTTTGTGTTTTTAAAACTCTGCATGGGCTGGTTTCTGTAGTCCTTTTCTCTTAGCACTCTCTCACTGTCAAAGCCCAATGGTAGCTGAGCATTTTAAGTTTCTGCTCCCAGACTGTGAAGTAGTTTAGCCTCCACTGTCAGGTCTTCCTTATCTATCACCACTATTTAAACCTGCAGCTTCTTCTTTGCAACTGTATTTCAGCCTCTTTAATTATTAATACAGTTTTATGGTTTCCATTAATGTAAGATTTACTATTTAATTGTGTTCGATTGTCTATGTAAAGCCCTGTTAATGCTTTTAAATGCTCTCTGTACATAAATGGACTTATTTTGTTATGATGGAGTAAGTGCCAAGGTTATGTTTATTATAGTTTAAAAGGTGTGTTTTCAATCTAGACTGTATAAAACATCGACATAGTCGACATGACATCATCTCATAGGTCTCTAAAGAGTTGTTGTGAAGGTTTAGCTATCACTGTCTTAGCAGCCCCTGAGTCCGTCTAACTCCCAGATAAGAGAGTGAAACATATGTGTGGTGCTGATTTCTTGGCTAGTCTCTTAGTATAATTAACTGCATGGCAAGTAATATTATTATTTATTTACTCTTTGCATGGTAAAGTTCAATGACACCAATTAGTTGCGGTGATGCCCAGCTTAGCTAGCAGCTAGCTGTTAGTCAAAGTACACTCCAAGCCTTAATGTAATTTTAACAAGTGAGTTGTTTATATACTTTTGTCAAAATTGTTTCTACTGCACAGCTGGGAATATTTATACAAGATTGATTCACTTTTTGCTCTAGCCTCAAGTGGCCATTGAAGGAACTGCAGTTTTTAGCACATCAATGCTGGCTTCATTTTTCAGCCCCGGGGGTTGCCACTTGGTTTTCAGCCTGCAGCAGAAGATGTGCAGTGAGTCTGCTCTCCTGACTTCAGTGTGGAGTTCATTCCACCACAGTGGGGTCAGGACAGAGGGGAGCCTGCACTGAAATTAGCAACCACAGGGTCCACTGAGTGACAAGTATTTCAGACAGAGAAACACAATGGTTGCACTGGGGAACACTGAGACAAAAACAAGTCAGAATAGCAGTTTATAAGCAGAAGTGAGGAGCAGACTTACTGATTTGTTTAGTTTTTTTTTAGTTTAGTTTAATTTTAGTTACATATTAATATTGTTAAGATACCAGTATGTTTAGCAGTATGTATTGCTAAACATACTGGTATCTTAAAAAACAAAAGCAGCTACAGAGAGTTTTGTCCTTGCAGCAGTGCTGACAAACAGAGAGTGTTAATTTCCCTTAAAATGCTTTAACGTGTGATTTTATAATCACGGCAAAATATAAAATGGGTGATCTATTTCTTTAAATCTTAAATCAGTTAAAAAAAATTTGCTCTCAGAATATCAGTTACATTTTAATCTGGAGATAGATCTCCTATGAGAGTTTTATTGATAAATTGCAAATGGAAATTTCCTGCTTTCAGTCTAACAATGACCCTTAAAGTCATTTAAAAGATTCCCCCTCTCAAAAAAAAAAGAAAAAATGCAAGATGGATCATATCAAAGAGAATAATCTGTGTTTGATTAAAAGTATCAGTCTGGTTGAGGACGTCCATGTCCCAAGTGGGCTTCTGACTGAGGGATGTTATACATCCATCATGTGGTTTGCATTTACTCTGCTTACCACTCATTAGCTCATTAACACTTAAATGATTGAAGCTGAAGTGTACTGAAAGTTCAGATTGACTGATGACTTTCAAGACTTTGATTAGTCCTTCTGTCCTCTGTTGACTTGTGTCCTCTTATCTTGTCCTTTCTTCTTTACCCTTCCTTTTGTTGTTTTCTCTTTTCTTCTTCTTGTACTCTGTGCTTTCTCTTCATCCCATCTCCTCTGATCTCTTCTGCTCTCTCACATCTTTGATTTTTCCCTTTAATTTTGTACTTTGCATTTTTTTTTTTAATTTGTTTTATCTATTTCCTATTTTCCTATTTTTACCATGCAATTTCTTTCTTTTCTCCTGTTTTCATTTGTCTGTTCTCTACTTTTTGCCATATGACCAACACTTCTCAACCTTTCTCTACTCTTTGTTTTTTCTTAATCTCATGTTGAGTCCTCTACTTGTTCTCTTCTCCCTAAATGTCTTTTCTCTTTCTGGTCGACTTTACTGATCTCTCCTCTCATGGTCTCTTACATTGACATTATCATCTCCTCTCTTGCTTGTCTTTTCAGGGGTAACCATTTGGGAGGTGATGACCTTTGGAGGGAAGCCATATGATGGGATATCTACCAGAGATATCCCAGACCTGCTGGAAAAAGGAGAGCGACTCCCTCAGCCGCCAATCTGCACCATTGACGTCTACATGGTCATGGTTAAATGTAAGTAGAGCCTTGGGGTTGGAAAAAACACCAGGAGCTCCTTAAAATATAATCGATAAACACCACCACAAACAAAAGCCTCACACACTACCATTGTTAAGTATCTTTCCAAAAACGTCAATAAATATATAAGCAAAATAATGTTATTTACTGCAGCATTTTTGTATAGAATTTATTGTGCTTGATTTCTAGCTTTTGTCTCCCTTCACTGTATTTCAAACAGCAGAGAAAGTCTGTGGATTTTAGGGGGAAAGAGAGGGCAAACTGGTTTTAAGATGAAGCAGGCAACAATAATTACACTTTAATAGAGTGTTTTTCAAAATGCCACTGCAGCTGTTTTGCATAAGAGGGTCTAGGTGGTGTCAAAGATTAAGTTTCTTAAGCTGAAATATTACTATTAAAAAATTCAACCCCAGCTGTTATTTTTCAGTAAATAGCATGACAATATTAACGGCACATAAACATCTCTGATGAAGTGATAGAGAGAAAACCAGCAAAAATGACAGTTTAGATGATGTTTTGGTAATAGATGGATTAGAAATTCCCACCCCCAACATGTCTGCATTGTTGGTCAGTCACTGCTGTCATGGTGTCTGGCGCCGGGGTCACAGGTGGCAGTGTAACCTCTGGCCACTGCTGCCAGAACAAAGACTCGGTGCCAGCTACACCTCGGCCTTGTCCTCTGGTCTCTGAGCTACAGCCTCAGGGTCTCACTGTCACCTTGACTTGTAATGGCACCCTGAATCTGAGCCAACCTGGCAAGCGGACACCCCCCCACACACACACACACACAAACACACATACACCCACGCACACGCATACATACACAGCAGGGGGAGAGGTCACTGTAACCTGCCTGTCATCTCCCTTTCTTTTTCGCACTATTACACATGCAGAGCTCATTCAAACAAACCCACTGCACACATGTGGTGGAAATGCATTTAAGGATACTCACTTCAATTCACTATCCCAGGCTTTATGGGCATCAAAGTAGGAACCAAGATAAAAGATGATCATTTTTACATCTGAGATCTCTGTGTGTGTATCCTTGTGTGTAAAGCCACATCACTCTGTCTTCTGATCTCTCTCCCTTATTTCCCTGGATACCTAGATGGGCTCTACTCAGGCCCAGATCACATGATGGCTTTGGCATCATACACTTGTGTTCACAGAGAAACTGGCAGCAGAGCACATTACTCCATATGGCCATCCTAGTGATGAGATAGTATTTACCTTTAGATTGGAAAAAGTGATTACCTTGAGGAGAACTTCATTCAGAAAAATCTGTTATTGTTCATTGTTGAACAAATAAAAATGCTTTATTTGATGGAAAATGATTTGAATGAAAAAATCTTTTTAGGCCCTAAGAGGTAAGAAATTTTATTACTGAATGTGAGTTTGATGACAGGATGCACTTGCATGTTATTATAAGTCAGTTATTTGTTATTTACATGTAATCTTGGCTGGATGTAGAAACACTGTTAGTTGTTCAGATGTTTCAGGTTGCTTGACTTTTATAAATGTAAAAACATAAACTAATCTTGACTTTGTGTTCACATGCTGGCGACAATATAAGGTGCAATCAGTAACTTGCAAGACTGTTTCTGTTGCACATAAACAGAGCTCTGTAAATGTGTGTGTATCAGGTGCAAACTGTGACTTTCATGAGGATGGTTTGATCATCATCAGCACAAGATACACTTTTTGTGGTACTTATGTGTGCACAGTTTTCAATTTTACCATGAAACTAAACTCAGGTCTACAGCTGCAACCGCCTCCCATGGAGCAAACTTTACTTTTGAGGAACAGAAAGAAATTTAGGTAACCAAATCTGGTGGGCAGCGGGAGGTGGAGAGCACCAGTTGTCTTGGTTCGGTTGTTAAAACTCTGGAAAAACATTGGAAACAAAAAATATTCTTCCTTTTACACCTTAGCACATCACAGTAGCATTCGACATTAACAACCTGACCCCGGGAATACTGCAAATATCAAAGAAAATCACCGGCCCGTTCTCGGTCAGGCTCCTAACCTGACTACCTTCTATTTATTATTATTATTCTTATGTTCTGCATGACAGAAACAATCTCGTAAATTTTTTAATACCTCTTTTATTTTGGCACAGTTGGAAAAGGTGAATTGGTTGGATGAAATAAGGAGGAACACTAATCTCACAAACAATGCAGAGAGTCTGTAGCAATAGCCTTCAACAATACTCACTGCTCCTCATACACACCTTTCATGTTGAATGAGTCATTTACAGTGCAGCCACATGTGCACATACTTCAAATGAAAAATGTATCTTATTAAATGCCCATAAGAATTCTATCAAAGTAAGATTATTATGAATGGTGTTATGCAAATAGCACAGAAAGGAACAAGGCATGCATATTTGACGTGATCTGCGTAGGCAGAACCCTTGAAACCAAAGTGTGAAGAAAACAGAGGTGCTCTGCTTGATCACCCCTGACACACACACACACACACACACACACCACATATTGCACCTTTCCTCCCACTTAGGTGCGGCTAAGTTCACAGAGCGTCAGGGAATAAAGTGATTTTGATGGGTGTAGATGAGGCTTTTTGCTTACAGCTGAGAATTACACACCCTGGGAAAACTTGCACATTAATAGTTTCAAGTGTAAAGTCAAGGACTATTGGCAAAAAGATCAGTCTAAGTATCACTATCTGTTTACATGTATTTGAAACCTCATACTGGTTGGACTTTAACACAAATACATTTTTTTTAGGCTGGATGATAGATGCAGACAGTCGGCCTAAGTTCAAGGAGCTGGCTGCAGAGTTCACTCGGATGGCGCGTGATCCCCAAAGATACCTGGTCATCCAGGTAGGTTGATCTTAATCATATTACCGCAGGATCTGAACTACATGTCTTTTAGATGATTTGATTACTCTTTTTTTTATTTTGTCTAAAAATCAGAATAGGTAAACTTTTTTTTTCAAATGAAAACTGGACATCCTTCTTCTTTTTTTCTTCTTTTTGTGCAAATTTCTAACATCTTGCCAAATTATACAGGTTATGGCTAATTAGTAGATGCCATTTATGTACCTCAAAATTTAAAATTATACTTCCCTTCCCTGCTCCCTTATGAGAAAATACACTAACTACACATTGCACTACTACTGTTATACCAAAAATGATTCAGCGAGGCTTAAGTTAGTCAAAAAACATGGAAAAGTTAAACAAATCCAATCAATACACTTTTCTTCATCTAAAGCTTTTTAATAAAAAGCTCAGTGTTTATTTCCCTTATAAACCACTTGGCTTGTTTATATGTAAGCTGCTTGTTCTACTGGTGTTTCTGATACTTCGCCTTTAATGTTTCACAACTAAAAACTGACTGTATTTCCTACACATTAATTACTAATGCGAATAACTGAACCTGCACATGCTGTACATCCATGCACATCTTTCTCAGGGTGACGATCGCATGAAGCTGCCCAGCCCCAATGACAGCAAGTTCTTCCAGAGCCTCCTGGACGAGGAGGAGCTGGAGGACCTGATGGATGCTGAAGAGTACCTGGTGCCTCACTCCTTCAACATCCCACCACTGGCATACACTCCTCGCACACGCATAGACTCCAGCAAGGTAATTTCTTTTATGATCTCAAATAACTTTAAAAGAACAGTTCACAGTCTTTAATGTCCGTCCCAAAACTGCCTGTAGACTAAAACAAGTTTTGTCAGCTGGAATAATTCCTATTGTTTCTACTGACTAACAGAAGAACTCTTCCTGATGTGTTTTCAGTGAAAGTGATGGGGACAAAATCTCCAGTCTTTGTTTTGTGCCAAAATACATACAAATGTTTAACTGAAGCTAATGTGAGTGTTAGTCAAACTGTTTGAGTATCCTCCAGAGTTACAGCCAATTTGTTTTAGAAGATTTCCGCTTGATTTGTCCAGCTCAAAGAGCAGAGGCCTCATAATTGCTCCAGATAAACGTCAGAGTTCTTTTTTTTGATCAGGACAGACACCACAGATTTTGTCCCACCATCAATTATAATGCTAAGGGCGTGAGGATATGAGGAAAGGAACTTTTATAACCAGTGTAAACAGGAAAAAAGAGCAAAACCTTGATCAGAGTTTGTATGGCCCAGCTGTTGTTTCTTAACCTTTCCTTTACAACAGAGACTTTGATGTAGTTCAGTAGGAAAAATTCTTTTGTGGAATGAAATGACACCAAATGTTGTTTTTAAAAAGAAAAGAAGAAGATGAAGAAGAAGAAGAATACACATTTGTGTGTGTTTTTTTATGAGGTTGTTTTAACCAATCATAGTTGTAATATATAACCCGAGAAAGCCGATTGTTTTCACTGTGACATCTGTTTATTTTTTTCTTTTTTACTTTAGTTGCTGTTATGCAGCGATCACGTAGAAGTGGATATTTGTTTTTGTTCAGGATTTGTTGCCCTTATTTCATCTATCAGAGAACACAGAAAATGAAAAATGCAGAGGTATCCACAAAGATAATACTGACTCTGTCTTGGGGCTTTTTCTGTTTACCAGCCATTCAACCCAATGTTATTTCAAATCACGCAAGTTTCTAGTCATTGTACTTTTGTTGAGATCCAGAGGCTTACGCACACACACACACACACACACACACACACACACACACACACACACAAAAAAAAAACTCGGTCCATTCAGTGACAGCTCCTGGACAAGTAGCTTAAGGAAAATAATGGCTCCAATTGAATCTTAGTGAAAATCATGCCAGCTAAATTCCGTGGTTCAACTTTTATTTATGAAAAGGATTTAAAGATTTCCAGTATTTTTGTCAGTCAGTCACTCAGCAGGTAGAAACTTTGACTGTCACTGACTACCCCACCTCCACTGTCCAGAAAAAATTAAATAAAATTAAACAAGTTTCATTTACTGTTTAATACATAACGGCTGCTTGGAAGTATTCATACTTGAGCAAAATAAACCCCTTCTGCTATTTAATATTCATCTAAGTACTTTTGGATGTTTTTTGGGGGGATTTCTTTTTTGTTGCAGATTAATTCAGAATTGACTTGCTTATCTTTTCATTTTACATGGAGTCTTTCATATTACCATTTCTTTTTGAGTCTAGCAGCAGGGTGATTGAACCATGACGGAAAAGGAGACAATTTAAAGTCGAAGTAGTCATTCAGATCATTTAGATGGTTTCTAAAGTGATGTGGGAATGAGTTTTCTCTGCATGTACTGCAGGACTCTCCTGTTTGAGCACAAAAGATTGAGATCTTAAAACAGAGCTCCCACAGCTTTCTCCGTTTCACTGTCACCTCCCTGTTGCTCTCTTTTTCTCTGTCACTTTCCCTTGGTCTTTCTCCATTGTGAAACTATGGTAATTGCCTTCTTCAAAATTGGGATTTACAGCCAGATTCCCTCAGTTCTTCAACTGTTCAAATGTTCATAGTCTATCTTTGGACTTATATCTATCATAAAACCAGTCACCCAGCCAGACAACCCAGCCATTTTTTATTCCAACATCCTCCTGCGTTTGTGTCAGGAAAATAGTCTGCTGAATGCCAATGAGAAACATGAGTCCTTTTCCAACTCTGTTTGGTGCATTTCAGGGGGTGACAGTTATTTATTTGCATAATATCTGCAAAGTTATCCTCCACTGTTTCCTGTTTTTTGGAGTTCATATCAGGGTTTCATTTTGTGTTATTTCAATTAATTTCAAGTTGTTACACTTCCTCACATTAATCATGTTAATGATTGTGAAGAACTCCATTATTGTAGCCAACAAAAATACAATGTTTACACATATATATTCTTCACACTTGCCAAGCTGTACGTTCACAGACAGGTTGTTATCGTCACACTTGAAACTATCATTATCAAAGTGATAGTTCAGGTCTTTAGAAGTGGGGTTGTATGAGGTACTTCTCCATCGCAAATCTATTACCTGCAGTAGATGGCAGTGTGCAAACCCCTGGTTTAGAGAAGCAGCAGGAGAACACTGTGTGCCATTTAGAACATTTTAACAGCTTTACTTTGTCAGACAACCCATTTTGACGAGAAACTGAAGCCATTATAACGCTCTTTCTAAAGCCACCAGACTCTCTTGGCGAAAAAAGGAATTTTAGGTTGCAGAACATGATGCCTCAACATAATGTTATTTTGTCATGGTGTGACTTCGGTGAATCCGAACTGCTTAAAACACCCAAGATACATAATAACACTTTCTTTTGGTTGGGCCTTTTTAAGGCGGATAAATGCATTTTGCTGCCGTCTTGATCCACAGCAGTTCATCACTCTGCTTCCTGCATTGGTACTGTTGCTTCTAATAAAAGGCCACAATTTGGCTCTGACTCTTTGAGAAGGCCTGAGGAAACACTTCTCTACTGTTTACAGGGTCCAAAACTCATAAATTATTGGGTAACCTGATAAATAAATGATTATAAAAACCCATGGTCAAAGCTGTGATTTGAAACCTGAATTCATAGATCATAAATCCAAGAACTTTGTCCAGGATTAGTAAGTAAGTAAAGCAGGGAAACAACAGATTTTTCTGTCTTATTTGTATTTTCACAGACGGTGTGCAAGGCAAAGTAAGCAGGGGAATGTAAAGCAGGAAACAAACCTCTTGGATACATGAGGGAAAAAAAAGTCAGAATAAAGCACACAATGAGGCTCTAAAAGAAGCCTTTTATTGTTATTAGCGTAGACACAAATGCACACAGCAGGGCAGGGCTGATAGGGCTACTTTAAGACTTTGCTGCATGGAGCCTTTTAATTAAAATCCTTTTAATTAAATTGTCCTTGGCAGTCATGCTGCCATATCATTGTTTGGCACTGCTGTTTGTCTCCCCTGCCTGTCACTTTAAAGTATTACAGATGAACAATGGCACAAAGAGCCTGGATTGCCCATGTTTTGGACTACATTCTGTTATACACCAGTTGTTTTTGTATGGTACTTATTAGTTTCTATTTTTTTTCATTTGTATTTAATTTATTTGTTTGTTTTTGTAATGTACCAGTAAATGTCAGCTGTTTCAGAATGAGTGTACAGAACAAAGACTGTACAACACACAACCATAGTTAGTTGGGGAATACACTGATCTTAAATCAACCATAAAAGAGCAGAACAGAAACTTAGCCTTAACTCACCCCTTTGATTCGTCTTAGGGGGTTTGCTTTGGTTTGGTAACTTAATATTCTTGGATTTGTGTCTAACACCACCCCCCTCTGCCCTTACATAGTCCTCTCCTTTCTCTCCATCTACTCAGAACCAGTTTGGCTACCAGGACCCCAGTTTCAGCATGGAGGACATGCTGGCTACCCTCCCCAGAGTGGTCTCTGTTCCTGCGGGGTCTGCAGCCTGCCTCCCTCCGCAGGATCTGGCCCCAGGGGCGCCGATTGCAGGTGCATTTGGCCGTGGCAACAAGGACGACCCTCGCTGCAATGGCACCCTGAGGAAGCAGGCCTCCCCAAGGTCAAACACCCTCGGGGCCAGCTCAGCTCTCTCTGCAGGACAAGGTAAAGCAAATAACCCAAAGTTGTCGTAACTGAGGGGAATAGTAATCTCTTTACTAAGTGTCAGTGTGTGTCCTAAATCAAAGCAGCAGGTTGGCAGAAGACAGTGTGAGACTGACTGCAAGGGTAACAAGGTCCATAAAACCAAGGCGTCAGTTCAATTAGCTTCAGTAAATGCTCCTAAATGTTTTTCACATATTCACTAAGCTGCTTAGAGTTTGCACATTATGTGGATTTTACACATCAGACTGAAGTTTATGAAATTTTATTCTCAAAGCCGTGATGTTGTCAGGCACATAGAGACATATTCTGTGTTTGTGTGGACAAACCGTTTACCAAACATGATTATTAAGCATAGACAATTTAACATCTTTTCAAGGAAGCTGAAGCACATGTAAATTGTTTCTCAGCAAACATTAATATTGTAATGCCACCAGAGTCTGGTTGAGTGAATCATAATTACATTAATGAATTGCTCTTGTTGGGAGGCTTTAGCCTCCTTTGAGAGAGAGGTACCAAATTTCAAGTACTTTTCATCAGTTATAAAGGGGTATGTAACAGTTTTAGAAAATGTCCCATCCCTCTAAAACTTGTTGTATTGCCTTACCTTATCCTACACAATAATTTTTTCACACTCCCTATAATAAAACAAAGTGAAGAAAAGAGTGAAAAAATGTAGTTAACCTTAAAAAAACACAACATATATACTTGTGCAGAACTAGAAGCCATCAGAGAAACTCCTCTTCCACTGAAGAGACATTCATTGACCCTATGTGCTCTTTCCTCATTGGTATTGTACTGCAACAATGGATCACCCACCAGCAAAGGTTTTGGGGGATAAGCACAAAAGAACAAGTCTGAATCAAGAACCTGTCTAGCAAAACTGAGCGAGGTATTACATCTCTCAGGCAGCTTTTAGATCAGTTGAGCTAGTTTGAGCTATTTTGTTTTGGCCCATTTATGTCTGACACAACAAAATAATTAAAATTAAAGGAAAAAATGGATTGCTTTGAAAACACAGCCACTTATTTACAAAAGGATACAGCATTTTAATTTTCCTTCTTGCTTATTTTGTGTCTATTTGCTTCCCAAGGTGGAGGGGAGGACAGCAGTGGACAGCGTTACAGTGCCGATCCAACAGGTCTCTTAGCTGAAAGAGGAGCAAAAGGAGACAAAGACCAGGATGGCTACATGACTGCCATGAGGGACAAGAACAACTCAGGTGACACTGACAGTTTTAAGCAGACTTAAATCTGTCCATAAAGTTAGCAGATGTTTGTCTGATGGTAAAATTTATACCAATAATACCTTATACCTACTTTCATGTAACCACAATAACAAGATCTTAGCTAATCTTACCATCCTCTTCTTGTTTTCAGACTATCACAACCCAGTAGAGGAAAACCCCTTTGTCACACGTCGTAGAAATGGTGACGCCCACGCAGTGATTGACGGAGCTGGTTGCCACACCATGCACATGGCAGGAGCTGCTGCTGCCCCCAAGAGCCAGTCCATTCACGGGGATGATGAGTATATCAACGAGCCACTGTACCTAAATACCTTCCTTAACCCCGGGGACAAGAACGGATTGGCTGGCGCAGTCTCTCTCCCTGGTCCTGGGTCTTCTGCTGCCCAATCAGTATCGCAGACAGTCAACCCATCAACATCAAGCCACACAGTCTCCTCCTCTGGATATGTGGTTCCCCCTGGTCACCTCCCACACACATCGTATCCATCACACACCCTGCATCCGGGGCATTCAGGACACACTCTGCACTCAGGCATCACTAGCAGCACCATCATGTTTGATAAAAAAGGCAAGAAGGCCACTTTTGACAATCCAGAATACTGGCAGCACAGTCTACCCCCGAAGTCCTCCCTGCACAACCCGGAGTACCTGCAGGACTGCAGCACGCGCTTCTTCTACCGGCAGAATGGACGCATTCGCCCTGCTGTGGCCGAAAACCAGGAGTACTTGTCCGAGGCTGCTATGAAGGCTGGCAACGTGTTGCCACCTCCTCCATATAGACAGAGGAACACTGTAGTGTAGTGACCCACATGGAGCACAATGGATGGATGACTATAGGGATAAGGGTGGAGATGAATGGATGTTGAACACTCCTCTCGTTTCCATGCAGTACTTCTCAACCTGAGTTCTCCTTGCACCCTCCCTGAACACATCTCTCTGTTATTTCTGATTGCAAGTCTTTTATTCTCACTCTGAGGTTCTGACTTTTCTCAACAGGACTACGGTAACAGTCAGCGGCAGCCCCTTGTGACATTCAAACCATCTTTTTTAGCTCCATCTCTGGACCTAACGCGAAAAGCAAGTAGATGCATCCCTTCGAGGTTGGTTATGTTTGGAGCAAACTGTCCTGCCGTCTTTGATATCAGAGAGGCATAAAAACAACACAATAAAAGATTAAAATTTAGAAGTTTAATAACAGAAAAAGGAGAAATGAACTGAGGTTAGCCCAAAGAGAAGATTATTGCCATGCTTTTACATGCATTTTGTATCCACCTGTGAATTACAATTCACCATGTCCTTTTTAGCACAATTTGACCCAGCTAGGTGTACACTTGCAATATGCACACACTGCTGTTGTTTGTGTGCAGTCTGTCAAATGACACATGCACATGTAATTGTGTCGTGACTTACCAGCAAACCTGCAGTCATGTTGAAGAGCCCTAGATGTGGCTCACATGACTGCCTACATGCTTCTGTGGCTCTCATATGTTGCTGCATCGGTAATGGAATTCAAACATTTATCATACACAGCTCATATCATGCCTAAAACATGTTAACATGCCTGCAGCTTTGACACACCAATACATGAATTCATAAGCTGGTAGATACACACACACAAACACACTGACAGACAAGCCTGCCGCCACTTGAAATACAGTCTGAAGGAGAAGCTCAGTTGACCTTGCGCTGGAAGACAGAATGTGCTCATAATGGCAGTCGATGGTGCAGCGCAGAGAAAGGGTCAACTGAAAAGTAAATGTCACCACAGTTTTATGGAAAGCTGTGATTTCATCCAGTACCTGGTGGAAAGCATTCAGAAGATTATTGGCATGGCCAGGGTGGGATTTAAAAGGTTGATTGCTCAGAAGACGACCCTTAACTTTCCACAGTGGTATCCCTTTCTGTTCCTTTTTTCATTCACACCAATCCAGTCTGAAGAGCCAGCAAACCAACCGCTTCAACATCACCTTCATAAGATCATTGTAAGCAGGGCTGTGACTGGCATAACCAATGGTAACTGCAGTAAAGAGAATAATGTGTCAGTGGAACCGGTGCTTGGGAAAGGACTGATCTTTTTAACAGGGAAAAGAGCGTGATGGTGGTGGAGAGGATATAAACTGAACATGAGTTGAAAATATAAAATTTTGAAGTCTGATTTCTTTTTGTTTATTTGTTTGTTTTGTTTGTTTATTTATTTTTAGGCATCAGGGATCTGTTTACTTTGTCACCTTGTTTTACACCTACTCTCACGCTAACAGCATATAAACCGAGCCATGACAGAGCACTGTGGAGATGGCAAAGAGGGTAAAGCTGCAGAACTGTAAATAAGGCAATTACATTAGCAGACAGACGCAAAATCTAGAAGAAGGCTCTCTGGACCAGGATGAGAAAAAAAGATTTTATTTGCGCCTCCCAGCGTTTATATACTATTACATGTGATAAAAATACAAAAATTAACTTTGCAAAATCCTCTGTCACATCCTTACAGTTGAACGCCACGTGAAACAGGACACTTTCTTATGCATTTATGTTGACAATAATAGTGAGACATTAATGAATCCACTGATGGCTAGCTCTCTGTACTCATACAATACTGCCAGATGCCACAGTAAACTCTGATGGAGACCACTAGCATCTGTCGTCAAATGACTTTGAAGCCTAATTTAGGCGTGGGGTTGATAATTTAATAGCACTTAACAGTCTGACACAGCCAAATGACTTTGCTGTTATTTCCGCTCTGTGCGTCAATTCATTTTTTTTTTCACATTGTGTCGCAACTATTTTAGTGAGACAATAGTTTCCACTGCACTGAGATTATATGTTATGTGTTTCATTAGGCATTTTGATACAAAAGGAGTATCCATACTCTCTAAAATATGTAACAATTTTAATATTATATTAGGCAAGATAACAACAATAAAATAAAAGAGGTTTGATGATTTCTTAAGGCCATCATACCAGGTAGCAATGCCTTTAATATCTCTTATTTTACTAATCTCTTGCAGACACTACAGACAAAATTTGATTTACAGGACCGTTGGATCAATTTGATGGAATACCTTTATTATTTACATGTTTAGTTTACTTACATAAAGGGGAAGTTCAGCATTTCAGCCATCAATTCGTTTTGTTAGAGGTTTTACAAGAGACAAATTTAAAAGGGAATATAAAATATAAAATATAAAATATAAAAGAGCAGGAAAAGAGCTATTCTTACTCTGCCCTCAGCTCCAAAAACATAAATTTCTACAATTCCCATGATGCAAGTCAACTGAAGTAAATGTAATTTAACTCATTTGGCTCTTTCTACCTCCAAAAATCCACATCTGCAATTGTAAAACAGGCTTTGTGTTAGGAATTCAGGCCCAACTCACGTCACCAGGATTATTTTCTCAGACTTTTGGAAGCTCTTTCCAGATCTGCAGCAAATATTATACAGCTGTTTTTTAATTTATTCGTCTGAGTAGTTAGGTGTAAAGCTGATGGCAGGTAATAGGTGATAATATTGTGAAATCTGTACACCAACTAATGCCTGTGCATGTCTCACCTCTGCCGCACCAATACACAACCACTGTTACACAACCTTGTGCCTCTACGTTGAAAATACCAGGCAGAGGGAAGAGTCAGACAAGCATTGCTGATGATTTACTGTCCAAAACACAGATGTTGCCCTGGCACAGTGTTTTCTCTGCCTCTCAGGTTTTATGGGGAATAATAATCATTCAGCTAAGCTCCAGCTGAGGCACAAGTTACCACATCATAAAGGGACGTCAAAGCTACTGAAATAAAAGTAGAATGAAAGAGAGATTAGTGCCATGATACTACTAACAGGATTTAGCCGTGCTAGATCTTTTTTCTCATACTTTCTGAGATCTTTTTCCTTCCTGTTGAATTTAGATTCACTAGGTTGACATAAATTTAGTGTTTGAGCTTACGCTAGGCTTTGTGTGTACATGTGTGCAATGAAAGAGTCCTCTCCATGTGTTTTAGAGTTAAAAAAATTCAGTTATGTAAGTCTACTTTTTACCATCACCCATATGGTATTGGTTGTAGTGCTTGTAGACTACTGTATGGCCGTGTGTTTAAGTGCAATCACAGCGGTGAAGAGACACCCAAAGGCTTTGTAATGGATCTCTATGGAAAAATAAAGCCAATCTTGTGGAGGGGGAAACCTGCTGCTGCTCTCGTGAAGCAAGCATCGCAAGGGGCTTTTAGCGTTTTCAATGCTAATGCATCCACTTTCCCTTGTTGTTCTGTGGGGAAATCATGTTACCCAACGTCTCACCCAGTGCACTAGCTGAGAAACCCTCAACGACAGGCAATAGGTTGTAATCCTGCAGCAGGGTTAAAACTAAGGTATTAGCATTCCAGAAATGTTACCCGACCAATGCATCAATGTTACAAAAGCTAGCAGGGGAGAAGGTGCAAGTACACTGTAACTGGCAGAGGAGACCAAAGTTGATTGCCATTCCTTCTTGCTCCTCAGAGGTGACCATTGAATTGTATGTAGCAAACATTGTTCTGCAGCTGGAGCAGCTATGTGCCGAGTGAATACGAACAAAGACTAAAGCAATCTGGAAAAGGAAGAGTGATTGTGGTCAGATGTTAACACAAGACATAGCTTCATGTGAAGAGATACAATGTTCTGTTTGGTATAGACTCATAGGTACAGTTCTTATTTAAAGGAGCACAATAACTCTCAATACTGACTGCTTAGCCTTATAGTAACACTTTTATTTATTTTGTGCATCTACTTTTGTTTTGGGGTTTATGGTATTTTGAACAAATGTTATCATGAGTATTGTATATTGTGTGTAAAGTTTTATTGTTTTTTCTCTCATTTTTGCTCTTCAGGGTGTCATTGTGGCATTGAGTTTTTTGATGTGCACTTTGAGGGCTTCATCATCTTTCATCCGACATGTTTTCTGACCAACTTCAAAGCAATTATTAGGCTGTGTCCCACCTCGGAGGCTGCCCTTTAGAGTTGTGTTCAGGTGTTCTGAGCTTTAGCAAGTTTCTCACTAAGTAGTTGCCCTCAGATGTCTAATGACATTTAAATACCAGTGGTTAACTAAATCAGGTTTTATAACACCTGACTCAGCAGCACGATTTGGATATTTCACCCCCATAAGCGATGGTCAGGTTTGAATAGCTTAATAGTGCAAATGTCTAGGTAACATTCATTTTTGAAGACATATCCAGGCTGCAAATGATTTTTTTCAGTTTTGTTAATGAAGTAATGGTTAGGGATGTTTGCGATGACCAGTGACAATGATTGTTGATGATTATACTGATTTAAAATATGAAACACTGACATTTTTATTTTAAAAATACACAAACAATATTATTGTGTACACAAGCAACATCTCTTAAATCATAATCATTTCTTTTAATTCTCTCTTTCACAGCAGGTGGCAGTAATGCACATTGATATATGATTCCAACTACCATGAAATGGAAAAATTCAGTCCAATTGTTCTTTTTTTATGCTTTTGTTCAATTAGGATACAGACTCCCTTTTATAAACTTGTATTTTGAGTGTAATTTATTTGCCAAGAGAGAGAGAGAGAGACAAGAGAGACAAAGCACACAGTAAACAAAGAAAATGATTAAGTTGACTGATGGCATTTTTCTAGGTATTCTTTTTCCATAATATTGTTATCATGAAATCCTTAGGCTATGTTTATGTCATGCTATAAGAATCTGATATTGTAACACCTCAAATATCAGTAGTATATAGTAAATATGATGCCCTCATCTTAGCAAGCTGTGAGGGTCGCCTGACTACTCAGGTTAAAAACCCACTGGTGCACAATTAATTATAGGATATTAATGACTGCAAATGAACCAGTGGTGTCCTCTAAAGCAAAGGCAGACTATATTTTCACTTACATTTGCTGGACCTTTGAAATGGGGCAGCCCTTGGTGGACTGTTAAGATACATTCAGCCCAGAAAAGAGGACTTTTGAAGGGTTCAGCCCCTGAAGTGGGACACAGCAACTGTATTTATAGAGTGTGCTCTATTTTATTTCTCTATGCTTTGATTATTCATATTATGGGGACATTTTTCACAGCATCGATAACATCAACCCACCTGTGGTCTTAATATATGAAAAAAACTGTCACATGTCAGACAACTTCACCGTTAATAACTCAACTAGAATTTCTTTTTGTAAAGCATCTTCAAGCAAATCACAGTTTTTTAAAGGATAATCCATAAAGCAGCTAAAAGACACATATTCTACCATTGTAATAGAATCAAACTGTGTATGGCTGTCATACTCTGATTTTACACTGATTTTCTATATGTATATTCTACCATGCCATGATAACAGGGGTAGATGACAGTGGTTGAGTAAGCACAGTTTACAATGTATTGAATTGATGGTAAAACTGTAAAATGGAATTAATAATTGTCTTTTAACCAGATGATAAAGACATTTAGCTAATGGGTCACTCACAGTTTTGCCATTGTTAAAAAAAAAATTAAAATAATAAAAAGTGGATAGTATTTTTATAGATAAAAGGTGGCCAGGTGCATCTGTAAATAGGACGATGACGCTTCATTTATCAGCTGAGGATCTGTTTTTATTTCTCCTTGCATCATTGCATTTTTGGTGGTCTACTGTACTTTATTTTTTTTTTCTTTGGGGAATACCTTTTCTGTATGTATATAATTATATATACAGTATATATATATATTCTGTAAATGTAATTTGAAGAGTGAACTCTGATTTTAAAAACGCTTGCAGGGTCTCTTGTCAACCCCACCCCCATCATTTCCCCCTGTGATCGTGTGATTGTGTTCTCAGCGCAACTTGGTGGATTTTGTGTTTTGACCTCTGCTCTCGCTCATTTTGTAGGAGTGATTTTTATTTTGTTTTCCTTTTTTTAAAACAGGATGTATTATACCTCCACTACCCTCACTCTTCTTTCAGTATTATCCACCTCTTGAGATTTTTTTAAGGTTTTTGTACACTCTTAAAATGCTGTTGCAATACTAATGAATATTCAATATTTTATCCCCCTTTTCTCTCAGTCTTTTCCTAACCAATGTTATTAATCCACCAGTGTCACTTTACAACCTCAGTTTTATGGACCTATACTATCTTTCCTTGAGTGGTCTATTTTCCATTTGCACTGAGCTCAGTCATTGTTTACTTTCAGATAATATTCAGCTATTCATCCATATGGGGCAATACCGATTGAATTGTGTAGCAGAATCATGTTGCAGCTCCCTGAGTGATTTAATGGTGTTTGAGAGACTAAATGGCGGACAGTTTGCATGGGCTGGACTGATCATTTAAATAACTGATATTTTCTTGTATAAAGGTTAGTAGTTAAGCTATTTTGGCTTCTTTGGGACTTAAATATTTACTGTTTTCCAGAAGTCACAACAGGAAGTTAATATTTTCCATTTCACAGGATATTTGCAGGACTTTTTGGGAGTTTGGCCCATTGTCACCTTAAACAATATTTGTTATGAGGACTGGCACCAAAATGATCATTTTAAAATTTTCTTTGTGGCATTTTAGCGAATTTGTCTGTAATTTATAAGGATTGCATTACAATTCTGATATAATGTGTTTTTGATACTCATAAATTAAAGCTGTCAAAGAGATCAGAACTGTGCAAAAAGTTTAAGGAAGCACAATTGGTCATTTGGCATTTACTTGTAGGTGTATTACATATTTAACTTGTAGAAGAATCAAGTGAAGCATATGTTGTTTATGCAAGAAGTGACTCAGACATCCACAGAACTAAAGGTTTTATACTTTCTGTTAATGATATTAATGATAACTTTAATAGTGACAGACACTGGAATCTTGTCTTCAGAATGTGGGATTTTAGAAAATTTCAGCCTTCAAACACATGAGAGCTGTCATATTTTTTATATATTGCCATCATGTACCAATATTGTCGACCTGTTGTACACTAACAACTGGAAAGTGGCATTTGCAAAGATGATTTTGGTGGCAATCTTGTCATTTACAGTAACCTGCATTTGCATATATATTTCGTAAAGGGGACAAGCTTGGCAAGCTTCATGAAAGTCTTTGTGTCACTGTACACTGAAGTTTAAAAGAAAGTATCTTCCATTGGAAAAACAATCATGAATTATCATCACATTGTATCAACTCATCAGGATGATTGAGGACTAAGTTTTATAGACCATTCTTGTCACATATTAGTAGTTTGAAACATTTCTCTTCACTAATTAATTGACACATTTCCCAAGCTCAGACATTTAAATACGTATTCCCTCAGTTTTGTTACATGAATCTGTCAAAACTATATTTTTAATTCAATATGAATAAAGATCAGTCAATATTTAAGAATGGATTGTGCTTATTTTCTAGGCCTTAATGTTGTTGTAAGTGTTTTTATGAAGTGGCAAAAGTGGTATTGGAATCCCAACTGGAACCCCATGTAATATAATCAAATTATATATAACTAATTTGCAGCAGCAAATACACAATGAAAGAGATAATGCCAAAAAAGTATTATTTGTTTCTGTTTTAACAATAAGAAAATGATATTATCTCACATAACTGTTAAGAAACTGCACAAAGCGGTAAAATGTTTACTGGCAACATACCCGCCTACACTAACCCCCACCCCTAAATAGGCAGCCTCGCAATACATTATCCAGTCCCTCCAGGATTTCGCGGGCGTTTTTCAAGATTGTTGCGGCCTAAAATCCCTGAATTCACGGCAGCTTTTCAAGCGTATTTTTAAGCGTATTTGTTGCAATGAAATTACCGGAGATAGTGAAAATTGCTAAAAAGTCGCATTTTTTTTCTTTGTTTTGAATAATCAACGTTTCGCGGTAGAAAAGCGTTTGTCATCAATCGATAATTTTCGTTTGTGTTCCACCACATATTGCACGGGGTGCAAAACAGTTTACCTCCGCTTTCGTGAAGAGCATCAGGGAATTGTTTTGCACGGTCTTTAGCAGTAATTTTTGTTGGTAAGTTAGAGACATTACTATCGCACGTCTGCATCTTCAAACCATAAACAAGGAAGTGAATATGGTGACGTATGCGCATTACATTTGCACGTAATGGAGACTGCTATGATTGGTGGAACTCACGGGAGGCTGGCCAAAATTACGGAAAAGTCGCAGTGATTGGACAAAATTGCAAGGTCACGCAGAATTCACAGAGATTGGTTGAATTCTCGTTAATTGTTGCGATCGCAACATCGCGAATTCCTGGAGGGACTGATCCAATCACAACAACTACAGCGTTATTCTTTATTTTTAATGGTTATGCTTAGGCATTTGGTCAAGATTAAGAAAAGACCATGGTGGGGTCAAAATGTTGTTGAACCTAAATCCAAAATCACATTCTTTCTTTAACTCAAATCAGATAGGAGTCTGAGCATGATGTCCCGCGCTTGTATGGCTGCCATCTGCCATGACCATTTTCACAGTATGTAAAAGCTGTCCGACATAATCCAAGCAGTGATTAAGATGACACCACATCAAAACTATGACTTCAAATTAGTTGAATATGATAGTAATTGTTACTAAGCAGATCTCTTAAATGGTCACACCCCAAAGTCCCAAAGGGACCCCAATTCCCCTGGAAATTAAAGCCTGGGTAGATTTGTCACACACAGCAGTATATTCAACATATTCTATTAATATATACTGCAGTCTGGGAGCATATTCCAAATGGACCACAATGGAAATTTAATGGGTCAGCGTTTCATTTTAGGGATCATAATGTCAGCAATGACTTGCATTTAATTCTAAGTGTCACTCCAATTATAGAAAATTACCCATATTTTTTTTACTAATTATTTTAATGGGTTTGTAGTTTTGCAAGAACAGCAGAAGTTACAAATCCAGAGTGTTCTCAAATCATTCAATGTTTCTCTCTAAGTGATCGGCTCCAGTGTGGTCATCCCACTTTGCCCCCCTCTAGAAGGGATTCACTGCTACTTCAAATACAGTCCTCATAGTTTTGAGGGCCTATTACACCTCCTTATTTCAAATGTCAGCCTGTTCTTGAGTAGTTCAGCCAGACACATGGGAGTATTGTGTAGCCTGCAGTCATAGCATGACATCTTCATTCTGCTCCAGATGAGGCCAGGCAGCAGACATCTCTCACCATTCAGCAGATTACAGCTTCAGGTTAGAGAGAGCAAGAAGTCAGACATCACCGCAGCCTCTATTCTTCAGCTCATTTTTTTTCACATTAAAAGCCGGTCACACCCGCACAAACTTGTACACTTGCAGGAAAATCACACAGGAGCACCGATAATTCATTACTTCTGACACTTGCTCGCACATGATAGATGCATCTCTTTCCCAGCTGATGACATTTTATGGCATTATCATAGGAAATCCAATAACAAGATCGGCATCTCAGAGCCTTTGCCCCATGCAAAGTCAAATCACTTGCCTTAAGATGGTAATAGAGTGTGAGCGGAACGATCTGTCACAGCCTCTCATCTCACTCTCACACGCCAGCCCCCCCTGACAAAGTGTATGGATTTTTACCTGATGTGAGGGATGATCGGCACAGTTGAATGTAAATGATCTTAAATGACTTTAGGTGAATCGATTGACAGACGCTTCTCAGCAAATAAAAGTGAAGGCTGGACTTGACAGTGCATTCATCTTTACCACAACACCTCCATAGCACAGCAAAACCATTTTACCATCTGCATGTTTTTTATGTGCAGCTATGTGCTGTTTTAAACACTTCCAAAGAAAGAGGTTTAAAAGAACTGGCTGTGAGTCAGAACTGCAGTTTTTGCTTGCTCCAGCAAATAGTCATTTTTCCACAGAATGCCATTCGGCATCATGTACACACTGTTCTCTCCTGCTACAGTTTACGCTGTCTTATCCCGGGTTGGTGAACCAATTGTCACGGCAGCTAAGCTGTACAACCTCCACCGTAGATGGGACATGCTGTGGATGTTTCAGCAGAGCAGATGGTTGCTCATTGCACAGCAGTTACAGACAGTCACACCCTATCACCTGGTGCAATCATACCGTAATGTTATCATTTAAAATGACGGACTAGTGTAACAACAAAGCCCTAAAACTTGTTTAGTCTTTTTCCCAGTGTTTTGGTATTGCTATCTCTTTCTCTCAGAGAGCCAGTGGTGAGGGTGGCTGCCTCTAAATCCCAGCATGTTGGCAGCCTCTGATTGAATGGACTGTACAAAGCCCACTAAGCAGTGTTGCGATCCCCCTTGAGAGCTTTCATTATGGAACAGCATATTGGATTCTCTTCACAGGCTGTCTGTCTCTGGAGGCTACAAATGTACACACACGCCCATTCGCGCACACACGCACAGACACACACGCACAGACACACACGCACAGGCACATACATGCACACAAGCAGACAACCCTCCTGACTCCGAGGGAATCTGTTTCTTACTGTGCAGGTGCAGTGCATCCCAATACTTTGACGATATTTCTTATAACCTGTAAAGTAAGTGGTCTGCCATTGGATCAGCCAAGGAAGCAAGAATGCAGGTGCTCAGTTATACACACACAAACATCAATGGTGAGAGCCAATCACAGGATGCATTTGAAGCTATAAGGAAAGGAAACTTCTATAGTTGGTTTTTATGCAAAGCTTTGAAGCCTGGAAACAAAATTTGGGAATCTTTGGCTGTCAAACTTGCTCAACCAACCAAAAGCAACTCATCTCAACCATGGATGAAGATAAGCTGCAGCAGGTAAGTATTGCTTTCATATGTCCCAGAGGCAAAACCATAGTATTGCCACAAAGGAAGTTCTAGCAAACAAATAGGCATTAACTTTCAAAATATCATTTTGATATCAAGTCAGTGATTGTAAATAAAGAGTTGATGTCTCAAGCTAAGGAACTAAGAATTTTTTTTTGTGGTTGACAACAAACAGATTAATAAGGCAATCTCATTGGTTATTTGCATACTGCATGTGAAATACAGCTCATCTCATTACTGCTGGATAAGAACAGTTAGTGTTTATCAGTTGCTTTGTTAGTCATGGCAGTGGAGGCTCATTTTAAAACTACATTGAAACTTTAAATGAGAATGTTGTCTTTAAGACTTATTTATATGTAGCCCTGTCTAAAATTCAGTTAGACTACAGTGCATAAAAAATCAGTAAAACAGCATGTAAACAGTAATAACCACACAAAAGTTAATAATATTAAAAATTGGTTAAAATATGTACTGTAATAAAATGCATAAATATCATATGTATAGTTTAAAATGTTAGATATTTAGTAAAAAGAGTAATGTTCCTTAAAATCGGTAAAACCATTTAAAATAGTAAAGGACTTTAAGTCTTTTAAAATCCATTATTTAGAAGAAAGGGAGTTTGTTTGGTCTAAATCCTGTTTAATCGGCCGTGCAACTTAACCTGTTACTAGTTTAATGTCAGTCAATCTGTTTTTTGCATTTTTATTGGGTTATTAACAAAATAACAGCCAAGCCACGCATTTCCCTCGAAAAGGGGCGGGACAAGTAGCGCAGGTCAGAGTAGCGTTAAAGTACTTTTGTCGGAGAAAAGGAGAAATAAGAAGCGTGTTTCGGAGAGTAAAACAAGTTTATCTGCAAGGTCGACTACTCGTGGTCCTGATAACAACTTGTCTTTAACTCGAAGAAGAAGGTAAATAAGTCTGTGTTTTTGTTCTGTGCTATAACTAACTGTTGTAGTGAAAATACGTGATGTGTGATGTTAGTTAGCGACCTGATAGTTAGCTTAGCCTATCATGTACATGTGCCTTGATATCATTACTGTTACGGTGGCATTGCAATGCTTCCCACTTGAAACAGACTTTACGTTAATTCTCCATGAAATAGAGTTTGGTATTGTGGCTCAATTGAGTGAATGTGCTTAAAGGAGACGTGGAGAGACAGGAGAGAGAGAGAGGTCGGAGCGGTTTTTCCCGGTCTTCCCAGTGACGGACTCTGCTGTGTGTTTTCTTCCTGTGATTCCTGTGATGCTCATGACTCCTGTGATTCCTGTGATGCTCTGTACTAACTGCTCAACGGAGACTGCCATTGCCACTGTGATTTCCATTGCCCTGTGACTGCTATCCCCCACTAACAATTCGTATGGGATTCGTGAGTACTAACTGAACTAACTGAATTAACTAAACTAACTGAACTTGCACGTGCTCTTTTATTTTCCGCTCATGCCAGAGTGAAGCGGCTATTTAAGTTTTAGGCCACATCGCACTCTAGCTTCGAATCAGGCCTGCAACAGGGTTTAATCTTTTGGTTTATGAGTGAAAGTGTGTGTGTGTGCCTACAGGTATACATTGCATGATTTTGGTTATTTATATGTGAGTAAAAATTGGTTTTGTTAATAGTAACAATATTCAAAAGGTATTATTACGATTATTATTTTTATTATCAAGAGGTAATTTAGAGGTAACTATTTTGGTTCCAGATATCTGAAAGTATTTAGTTTGCATAAAAGCTATTGAAAAGGGTACTTATTCTGAGTTAAAGAAAGTTAAACAGTACTCATTTTGATTTAAAGACAGTAAAAAGGTATTTTGGTGTACTTTAAAAGTATAAAAAGCTATTTTTCCCACAAAATATAAAGGTTTAAAATAGATTTTGAAACTGGAAGGAAAAGGTTTAAAACAACTGAAGAAACACAATATTTCATTTTGTATACTTTTATTTATAAAATCTTGAGTATTGCTTATATTTCATCTCATGAAGAAAGAGTTACCAAATTCTATTATTTCATTTTGTAAATAAATACCTGTGATAGGATCATTGCATTTAAAGTACAGTTGTGTGGTTGTCCTTATAAATTCATTAGAGGAAATTTAGAATTTAAAATTTTGAATTTAAAATTTTGTTAAAACTGGAACGAGATCAGATAAAAGGTAATATAACAAATAACAGTTCTACAATGAACTCAGGTCCGGTCTCATTGTACTACACACTCTCGATAAAATATAACTTAGCTACGTGGGACCTGAGTTACATATACCTCTCTTCAGTGCCAGTAATAAAGAAAGATACATTGTGAAAAATTGTGATAACTGAATAAATCTTCTCTTTCCAGCTGTTTGAAGCTCAAGTCCTTGCAAACTTTGAGGTGATTTTTGTTGTTGTTTTGTTTTTACAGGTAGAAAATGTAATTGGATGTCGTTAAAATAATTTTTTTAATGTATTTTTCTATGTATATCTATATATTCTATATAGCAAACAAGTGAACAATCGGACCTGAGATCAAATGAATAAATAGAGTCAATATAGACTATTTTTAAATAATTAGGTCATTGTTTGGTCGTCTGTCATTCAGTCAGAAGTCAGGTGGAGTGCATTCATCTTTACCACAACACCTGATAAAGATAGGAGCCAGTCAAGCTAGGGACAAAAAGAGGCACTTTGCTTGAGTTTTTTATATATTGCCTAAATAAATGTTATTTTTTAAATCAATTTTAAAATAGATATAACATTTTTTACATGTAAAGAAATTTAGGCCTAATAAATTTTAAAATAAACACAAAGGGAGTCTAACTCACTGTCATTCTCAAATTTGCACCATGACCCAAAGAATGAACATGATATGTGAAGTTGTCCAAAGCAAGTATGTTGCCAAACTTAATGTGGGAACTATTTTTTTCGGCGGCGTCAAACTGATGAATTATAACGTCACAGGACTGGAAGTTCAAGGTGTTAAATTTCCCACGATAAATGTCAAAAAATGCAATAAAATTGGTCCCACCTACGCAACAAACTTAATCCCAGAAGCGTCAGCATTGACGCTTTATTTTTTTTCAGCTAACGTTAGTGTTATTATGCGCCATTATGTGCCACTTTCTGGTGTTTGACAGGAAGTAATGGTTGTGTAGTTTTTGTCTAAGACTCTTGCTTCTTGTTGCACTGTGCTGTGTTCAGTTGGCGTTTGTTTTGTTTCACTGCGTGTGTTTTGTGTTTGTCCTGCTTTAATACCAGTGCTTGCTGTCTGCCTGCTGTGCATGGTCACGTACGGGTACAGACCGCCAGGCTATAAAGCTGATGAAACCATGTTGAATTTTCTGAAAAAGTACCGTTTATTAACTTCTTACTTA
>JAPZDV010000005.1:14429313-14442717 GCA_029814665.1 Acanthurus lineatus
TTATCTCTGAATTCCCTTCAAATTAGTATTATTATATTTCTGTTTTTATTTGATTAATGTTGTTAATTTAGCTGGTCTCTTTTCCTGTGGATAAAACTTAAATGATCCTGTATTTTCATACTGTATCTGTGAAGAGTTATGTTTAGTATAATTTTGCTGAGTAATTGTTGTCACCTGTTATTGACCAACATCATACATGTTTTACTAATATTAGGTCATGACATGTTTGATTTGAGTCAACTTTGCTAGTGTACAAGCCTTGTTTTTATTGGGGTTTTTTTGCCTATCATTATTATTCTTGTTGTTGTTGTTGTCAAACAATGAAGTATACAGTTTTTCATACATGGAGAAATTGTTATTGTGATGGTATTCAAGACTTGCTAATTAAACTGTAGGTGAGCACATCCTCTCACTCATGTTAAAAATGAATCAAGGACACAGCATGCAAACTAGCATTTCCTCATGTCTTCAAAGTTAATGACAATGAAGTAGGATTTTAAAATGACTTCCACTCATAGAATGTACTAATAACTTGTGAGCAGAGTGATGAATGAGACCAATTGTGGGCAACGCTGCATTTTAATTAAGCAGAAGTCTTAAGCAAGCAGGCGTCATTGTTAAAGTCAGCTCTCCATAGCAATTATGCTGCTCAATTCATGTGTAACATAATGGCTTGATGACAGTTCTTTGTTGGCTTACAGTGGAAGCATAATTGTGTCCTTTCACACATGAAAATGGCACATCTCAATTTTCTATTTTGACTCTAAGTAATACTCTTGCAGTAATAATATGGAGGTTACATCTTTTACTTTTTCCTGGCAGTGGACTGTGGTTGGACTTGTGCCTTATAGTGCTTGTCAGATTGTATTAATGTGAGTGACCTCCTGAAGTCCGTTGATCATTAGACAGGACTAAATAATTGACTTTGTTCTATGATCCCTGAAGAGAGGAAAGTTTTAATTTAATTTTAAAAAGTAGAAAACGTAAAGTGCTAAGTAAATATCTATTGTTCCACTGGTTCACCTGGAAATTTTCAAACCGAGTTTTACAATTAGGTTGCAGATATAATCAGCTGTTCTTACCTTATTTTGCACCTAATTTCTTTTGTTAATCAAGCTTAGTCTTTAGTGCCACAGGGCCTCAGTTACCTCCAGGGGTTGATTTGAGAAAGACCCTACAAAACGCTCTAGTTTTTCAATATTTTTAGTAAAACTAATTTGCTATGATTTCTAGGTAAATCAGTACTCTTTGAACTACAGGCAGGACGGCTAGCCCAAGTATGGCATAGCTTTTTATCTGTCTGATGATGGGTCCACAGAGTGAAGAGGATGGTGATAAAGAAATATTCAATTCTGTAGAGTTGGTGGACAGTAAATTAAAGAATTTTGGGGTTTTTTGCAAATGAACAACAGGACTGGTACTGCATCTGAAATCACTTACTATGCACTCCATATTCAGTATGTGTACCGTTGCTCAACATACTTTTGTGTAAATAAACAAAGGTTGGTATCTTTTCTGCTGGTTGAAGATGCATGACCTGTGCTAACAGCGAGGTATTTAAAAAATATAATATCCTTACAAAAGTGAAACCTTACTTACATTTGGAGTTAAGTGTTAGTGATGTTAAGCCAGAGCTGCCTTGGTAACCACACGTTATGTTGCTGTTGTTGTTGTTGTTGTTGTTGTTGTTGTTGTTGTTGTTGTCACTACTACACTGCATTGTGGTATCCAGTGCTTGCATTTTCCTGAATATAGTATGCACTTCATGTACTGCTGAGTTCATGTTAAGATTTTGACATAACAAAAAAAAATTCCTAGATACTGTTTAAGCATACTAAATAGCATGTCATTGTGGAACTTTGGAGCAGCCTGGGCCTCTTCCCCACGTGAGTAACATTAGATACTCTCATTTTGTGATGGGATACTTTTGGCCTGCAGACTACCAGTTAAGGATCACTGGTTTACAAGGCCATTCATTCTTGCATTTATTTCTGTAGATATGGGTGAGTTGTGATCTAATATTTAAGTCAAGTGGTGACTACTTCAGACACGTGTAGTACTGTCTGAGTGGGCTCAGTCTGCAGTTTCATAAGTTGGACATTTGGAAGTTGTAACACTTTTAACACAGAAAAATACAGTTAGGAGTGAAGCACCAGCATGTAAAACAACTTAATATGGTTACTGCTTTCTTTAAGACTCTTTACCTTCTGTTTTTGGCAGCGAATTACAGCTAGTTTAATTGATCATTGCAGCTGAAATACAGCTCTTGTTATGGGATTGCCTGGGGTTTACCTGACTAATTTACAATCCACTTAGAGCAAAACTATATAGCTGTGGTTATATAGATGTGAATTTTTTGTCATTCTGATTGAAGTAATTCAGATTGAAGATTTCAGGTCAAGTGTTTGCATGTGGTATGATCTGTTTAAATGGGGAGATTATTTGGCCTTGAAGATCTCGATTGAGTGCCATCTTTTTCCAATGTCCAGTTAGCGTGAGACAGAAATAAAGAGCCCACAGACCTCTTTCTCCTAGAACAATAATTGCAGACTGCTTACTTGTGAGTGGAACAGATGTGGTTAATAGGAAAAAACTTTGTGTGTTTGTGTGTGGGTGCTGTACGTTTTCTGTTTTTATTTTTTTCTATTTCTACCTTAAAATGGATTATTCTTCTTGCTTCACACCATCTTTACCTTCATGCAGTAATGCAGGGACAAGAAAATGTCAAGAGATAGCTTTCTGACAAGAATACCCAAGAAATGATCAAAGTGAGGCTGATTACAGCCATTATAGTATACCTACCATGTTTTAAAACGACAATGTGACAATCAGTGCATGGCCACCCGCAGGAATGAAAGCCCCCACAATGAGCGTACTATCATTTTGTTTGCAGTGACAGTCTGTACTGATTTGTCAAATAGGCTTTCTACATATTTCATCACTGACGTCAAAAGAAGAGCTGATGATAACTCACACTCATTCCCTAAGAAACAATTGAGCTTTTTGGTACTAAAAGAAACACATTATGCCATACAGAGTGTGTCCTTACCCTTATCCCCATCTTCCTTCATGATGCAATTAGATATTTTTTTTTTCTCCAGAACAGACTTCTGATTGTATTTTCACGTATTTTAGTAGCTGCTTGGATGTTTGAGCTATAAAGTGTATGGCAGAGCCCCCTCCTGACCTTGTCTTTGCAGCATTTTTGCTTCATATTAGAACAGTAGTGTTTAAAAAGCTTTGAAATCCTCCCACATCCATCCCACTCTCATTTAGCCCTTCAAATACTCAAATCACAAGGGCCATTGGAGGCTGAAGATGCACAGTAGATGGATGTAGAGGAGGGCAAGAGCATTAAAGCCTGATGGGAGAGCTGAGGAGAATGCAAGGTTATCTAAACAGGTTACCCCAGAATCTTCTAACACTCTAAACGGCTTTCACAGCCACATGGACAGGGGAAGGGTTAAAAGAGCAAGGATGACATTCACAAAGGTAGACAAATCTCAGAGAGGTAAAGACTCCTAACATTTTCTATTAAAGGTGCCTGTATGGTTAGATATGAACCAGCTAGTTGAATGTTAAAGGGTTAGGGTTAGATTATTATTCTAAAGTTGATTTAGTAGCACCTTCAGCACAGAATAGAAGTGCTTTTGGCAGCCTTTCCAAACTTAGGGTTCAGATACAAAATGGATGGCTTGCAACATTATTTTGTATAACATCTTCACACTCCCTCATGGCAGTGTTCTTCATCTCTGTCAAGCTGATTGGCCAATCAACTGATTTCCTTGTCTTTCTCCTCCAATTTACGTTCAGTTCAAGAGATAATCACAGTAATATCACTTTACTCTGAAGAGGAAAGCTGTTATTAACACAAACACAGGAAATCATTACATTTTTTCCTCTAAAAGTTCAATATTAATGAATTAGCAGTTTTTTAAGATATGAAGATTTTGAAAAGGGATACTTGTAAGAATAAGTAAATTTAGGTGATAGCAATCTTTAAGCGCACGAGGTATTGCTGTAAAATCTCCCCAGTACTCCTCCTTTGACTGCACAGCATGTCTTCACATGTGGGATTCAGCTGACACATCCTACTTCTAAAATCATCATAAAGCTTGTGCAAAATCAAAAAATGCTCACATTACAGTCACATACTATGCAGAGAAGGTGCCCCATTGGCACAAAGCAATTACAGAACCAACGCACACACACACGCACACACACACACTCATGCACACACGCACGCACACACAAAGCTATAGTCTGCAGGCAACCAAAGAGAGACAAATTACCTTCCTGTCAGATAAAATCAGACTCGACATCATTTAATTAATTTCAGTGTATATTAGCATTTCTTATTGTGATTTTTTTTTTCTCATTTTGCTGTGTCTCCGTCCTCCTCCCAGCCTTGTCCTGAGGAAAACATCAATTTGAAAAATGATCAGCGTCCTTTTCTGTCTATTCTTTCAGGCATTTCCCCTCCATATCTCTCTTGTCTCTTTTAATCTAAACAGTGCAGTTGCATATGAGATGTGCCTGGACTAAAGGTATAATTTAAAAGGAAGAGATGGGGACAAGGACCCCCCCCCCCAATAATTTAGTAAAGCTTGTTTTTGCTCCCGAGTTAACCCAGAAAGATCTTCAGTAGACTTCTCCTTAAACATCTGAGAGAAAGACACAGAGAAATGTTGCTCTCTGTGGTTCACTCCATCATATTTATTCACTAACAGCATGCGGAGCGTCTCAGCAGACCAATAAGTTTAGGGAATACAAATTCCTCAGCCCTGTAGTCGTCTGATTTGCTCAAACTTATCACAGTTGAGAGTCGATAGCTGTAGCTAACAGGTCAGGCTGTTATTGTACTGGTCACATTCATCATAATGAAAGGAATGCGCTGCTCACTTTAATAATATTGCTCTTTACTATGTTTCATATTTATTTTTGGAAGAATTGCATAGTTTGTAGAACCAGCAATTTGTTTTCAAATTATAATAAAAAATACAACAGTTAAAAAGGATAAGCTGGCAATGGGTTCATAGATGCACCTAAATAGTATACTATTAAGAACATATCACTTTTGTCGTGAAAAATTTGACTATAGTGTGCTTTTGTCATTGTGCCAGCATTGAAATGAAAATCACGCTCTTTGGTTGGACCATTGATTTCAAAACCATTCGGGACATAAAATAATGGAGCCTCCCTAATCTGCACTCTAATCTCTCTTTCACTTGGCATGGTGATGCATAATGAGAGATGTGAACCCACTGCTGCAATACAATAGCTGCTACTAATGCACTGCTGCACCAAAGTATGTAGGTAGTGGATTCAGGGCATGTGTGAGTGTGTGCATGTGTTACTGCTCTGTCACTCATTGTGCCAATATGTGTGCTGTCATGTTGAGTTGCCCTTTTACTGATTGCTTCATACTGTTTATACTAAAGGGTTTACTTCTGTTTTAAACTATACTTGTGCCTTTAATCGTAAATAATAATTTATTTACACGTGTAAAACTTAAAATACCACTAAGAGTGATAATTATCAATAAATATTAGTTTTAAAACTAGAGAAAGTTAAAAAATAACCCAAACTAGCTATAGATAATTTGTACTTTCCCCACAGAAGTTCATACACAACGACAGTGTTTGCATCATGATGCAAACCACATAAAGAAACTAAATGAAAGGATGTACAGGATGAAGGTTGCTATGGAAATATGTGAAATATGAAGCACAATGCAAACCTTGAATCTGAAAGTAGTGTTTGTTGCCTAAAAATAACCGTATCATAACTGGAATATCTGCAGGTTTATGACAATTTATATGAAAGATTTATAAAACAGCCACGTGTTTATTTCGACTTACAAAATGATAAAAGTATTACAATAACCACTACTTCTATTGTTTCTTTAATTAAAAACAACCACTAGAGGGCATGGAACTGCACTTTCTAAGATTAAATCATCCAGATATCAAGATATGAAAAAGCTTCTGAAAGAAACAGTCTAAAAAATCTCTACCAAAATGAAATTAAACAGACTGAGCCTATCAGAAGAACTTCCACACGATGGATGACCCTGATTGTACCAAAATCATTCAGGAAATCAGAATATGTCTTTTGTATCTTTCTTTTCCCTTTAACTTCTTAAAAAAATACATCTTCTGACAATAATATCAGAACCTAATACAACTTTTCATTCTAGAGTGAAAGGACTCTAAAATATGTGCAGTCAGCCAACTTTAATTGTTAATGTTCTTGACATGTAGGTAAAGTCAAGCATTACGGTGTCCCTTTAAATGCATTTTGCAGTACCAATTAAATGCAGCGTGACAGAAAGAACACTTCGATACATTCAGTGATAATTCTGCTCTTTGCATGTCATTCCATGAATGTGAATCATGAATCTGTTTTACATTCCTCCAGATATGAAGCGTAGTCTTCCTCCTACCGCTATATAGTCTCTCGCTGTGTCTCGATTTCTCCTTTACCCTGTTTTTGTTCTCAGTTAATCCCCTCCTATGCACACAAAGTCACGACCAGACAGTCTCACATCCACTCAACACCACCCAGGGATGGCACTACCTGATATCTCTCGAGCAGATTAAGGCCTTAGATTGCAGCACCATAAACAAGTACCTGATCAAAGCTCTCTGTCACGGATTATCTCCTTCAGAAACAATGTACGATAGAATTGACACAGGTAAAGCTGCAAAATGTCAAGGAAGCTTGGGCCTTTATTGGTTTTCAGCTCAACTCCAGTGCAAAAGTGTGAGCGACATTGTCTGGTATTTGAAAGGAAGCATCAGCAGATATGCTAGAAAAACATGTCAAGCTTTGGAAGAAGTTTGGGGGATGTTGTCTACCTTTTATTGATGAACTCACAAGTACATTCTGCACAAGCTTTAGTCATTTTACTAGCTGACAAACCTGCTAAACTGTCACTCTCTCTGCAAGCTCTGTTTGAAAAGATGTCTGAGAATACAGGCTCTGAACCTCTACTAGTTTTAGAGTACCTGATAGGTTATAATTACTTGCAGTATGTGTGTAATGATTACAGAAAAAAGTTTGTTTTTTTATGCAAGCCTCGCTGTTGCCATCATTTATATTTCCAATTACTTACATCAGTTTAATTTGTCAATAATGGTTTAACATTGATTCAGAAACTAGGATGATGAACAAAGTTATTGTAGTGATACATGATATGAACTTTTGAGGCTGATACCAATAAATAATAATTACCGGTTTATCATGGTCAATAATACTAATGATAATTTCACATTTTTGTATTTTACAGAATTGTTGTTATAACCTTTGTTTATGAGCATTTAAGGTTGACAAGGCTAAGATGTGTTAAGCAAAGGTGAATGATGAAATATTGAATGTTCCATAGTTCTAATTAAACCAAATATAACTCACTCACTATAACAAGAAAATAAAAGAACAGGTATGTTAATATTTTAATTATTTAGTTCAAAAAAGGCTTTTATGGAACCAAGGGCCCATTGCTGCTTCATCTGCAAATAAAACATGTTCAATGTTAAAAAGCACGTCACTGACTGTTCTGCTTAATAAAATTAGAGGAAATTAGGACAGCTGGTACTTAAAGTTAGTGAGGTCATTACAAGTACAGTTATTTTGCTTTGACCCTATTTAAACATTATAATTTGTATTATTTAAATGATACACAATAAACTAAATTTCCAATTATTGGTTGATAAATTATCAACACCACAGAATATCATGTATCCATAAGTCAGTGCTTCATGAAGTTTGTTTTGTTTGGACAACTTTGTTAGTTTCTATCGTTGATTATTCTTCTGATTCATCTTTTAGTTTATAAAACAGTATATTTTTAAAGTCTATAAAAATTTAAAAATAAAATTAAAAAAAGGAACGTGTTAAATGACTTGTTTTGTCAAACAGTCCAAACTATAAAGATGTTTTAAGATGTTCAGAGATGACAAGCAGCATGGAAGCAGGAACCATAACATTTTGAAAAAATCAGAAGGAATCAGGGAAAAGATGAATTGACCCTCATATTTTGTTGCAGACATTTAATTTAGTATTCTGTTAGCTGTTTCCCTATATTATCTGTGCTTACAAACTACCTATGAATTAAAAAAAGACTGGAAGGAACAGCCCTTTCTCCCTCATATTAAAAACTGCCAATGAGTTCTGCTGTGTCCATTGAGAGGAAAATACAAAAGTAAGGAAGGACACTCTGCTACCTTCTTTTTTCCCCTATAGAAGGGGGTGTTTCAGGATCTAATTGATGAATAGCAGCTGTAACTGGGAGCTGCGTCCTTCAATTGAACTTTAATTCATATGTGCATCAATCATTTTTCCCCTTTTACAACATAATGGATACTCACAGCCCTGATTACTGTGCATTTTGTCCTTGTGATTGTGCGTGTGTGTTCGTGTGTGTGTGAGTAAGTAAGAGAGACAGAGGGAGAAAACAGAGACTTCTCATTGGAAATGGTAAAAAAAGGTACAAGGATATCTTCCTCTTTCTCTCTCAGTATCTCTCTGTCTCCCTCTCTGTCTCCATTATGAAGTAAACAGGGCCTCAGCTGTGCTCTTTGCACGCCCCACCACTCAAATATTGAATTTTTTGTCCTTTATTCAGACAAACCAAAGCAATGTGAATGGGACTAAAACAATCTGGGGTAAAAACAGAGTGTGTGTGCGTTTGTGTATGTGTGTCTTATGTACTAATACAGTTCACACCATCTCACTGTTAAAATTCACCTCACATTAGTGGTCAAACACCTGGTGCTCAAGGTAAATTAGTATTTTCAAGAGTTACACAGTATTAATTGCCGGTCTGTAGTGGCAAACCAAGGTTAACTTGACAGAATCTTTCAAAGCTTTTGGGTTTCAACAAATAGAACATTATGATGTAAACATCTAACTTTGCAAAGACGCTTTTCCTTAGCAACAGTACAAGTCGGCTTGCCTTATGTCATGCATTGTTAAAATGAAGGTGTGGTTGCTGGGATGGTTGCTTTTTGGGTCATGCAATAATTTTGGTTTGTTTTCCATCTTGGTTGATTCAAACTGGCAGCATATTTTACAGATTCTTTTAATCTGCACGCAGTTGCTTTGAGATATTCAAACCTCTTTCATATAAATGACATGGTAAATTTTATCAGAAATTTTCTCAGCTTTGAAGTATTAAAAGTTCCCCCCTCAGCTCTTGTTTAAAACCCCCAGGTGTGCACAAGTGTGTAACACAAAGCAGGTGTAGATTCCTATGGGTCTCAGAGGGTTTTCTCAAAGGAGACGGAAAGTTACTGTTGGCAGTTCTGCCTGTTTCAACAGGTGTCTGATAAATCGATCATACTATCTTCCTTTTGTTGCATTTCTGGGTAATGAGCACTGTTGTTACTGACTCCAGCAAAATGTATCCTAAAGTCTGTTTCCAATCCCTCTGCTGTGGGCTCGGCTCTGAAGTTACCGCACTGCTGTTCACTATGACAAGAGCATAGCTAACAGGCAGCGTTGCATAAGTTGCTTTTCTGTTCCTGATGTCACACAGTTTACCTCTTTTCCTTAGAACATGTGTGTTTTTACCTGTGGCATACACAATGTTTTTTAGGAAATAGGGGTGTAATTTGACAGTAAGCAAAAACTCTCAACTGACTGGCTGTTAGCCTGATTATATCTGCTGTGTTGTGGCTTATAAGTTTTATCTGTATTAAATAGAAATATCTAAAGCTCAGATGTATCATCAGCATAAATTTTATTGCAGTTCCCCATTGAGTTGTTTTATTGTCCAGCTTTGATTAATGGCAAAACTTACAAATCTGTTTCATGAAGCACCTAAAACGTTTAAGTTGTGCTTATACTTAACTGTATTTGTATATGTGGTTCATTTATCATACTGTAAAGATTATGGTATGTCATTATATCTTTTTTTCTTTGTATTGTGTTTGTTTAATAGCTTTGGTTGAATGAAGAATACATAAACACTAATATAAGAAAAAAAATTATGCTGGAGTTGCTTTTTGTGGATCTGTTCTCCCTTTTTTCATTTTAATGTAATGTTTTATTCATTTAGATACAACAGAGACAATATACTCATGGCTTGATGATTTTTAGTCAAGGGGTGTGTATATAGTACTATACTTATGTTTTACTATGTTTCAGTTTTAGAGTATGACAGATATCTGCCTGGTCCTGTTTGTGTTTAATAAATGGAGAATAATAATGACGGAGCGACTGAATTTGGAGGTGATGCTGTCTGAGCCTTACTCTGTGCAGTTTAGCCTTTTCAGTTTCTCTCTTATGTTATGCTCAGCATTGTGAGCTGTGCTGCCAGTTTTTTTTCCAGCAATCAGGATCAGGTGCATAAAAATTGCTTTCATTCCCCTGCCTTGTGTAAAACCTTCAAAGGTGAACCACAAAGCAACCTACCAGTGAAACACGCCTTTCTATTCTAATAACATCCTCATCATTGTTGAAACCAGCGGAGGCACATGCACATGAAATGAGTTCGCCTATCACCTAGTCGCTAGCTAATGAGCTACCTAATTTAATTCATTACCGGACCATACAAGGGTTTGACTAATGAGGGTGACCCTTTGCTGAATACAAAACCTGCATCTGATTGGAGCTGTGGGGGATGAAAAGAGCAAGATGGCTCTTGTGTTCTTGAGACACAAAATTAGTTGTGGTTTTTTGACAGTGCTGAATTTCTCAAGTCAGTCAAATGGATTTGCTTAACTATGGAAAAGATGGATCATTTAATACTCACATAGCTCTGATCTAACCAAATCAAGCTTACGAGGACAGTTACAAGGAAAAAAAAGAACAGTTCTGGCTCTGCATATGTTCATTAATCTTTATCTTGCTTTTGAATACTACTTAAATATATTGAAACAGATCAGATTTTAAACTGTCTTGTTTTCAAATAAATCAAACATGTTTTGGGTTTTGTCAGGATTTTACTTTGGTCTCAGCTATCAAACAGTAATAATGTCACTGTACAAAGAAGAAAGGGCTGCTCATCTAAGTGTCAGCCCTTCATGGAAAAACCCCTGAAAAGAAAGAAATATCCCAATCCCCCTTTTTTTGCAATCTTTTTTTCATTTCTCTCTCTGTGAGACCAACTATTGAAAGAGAGCTCTTTTCTGTGTTGAGTGGGACTCTTTTTGCCGGTCAAACCTGTTGTATAGGTGACGAGAGAAAGGGGAACACATTCATTCACAGCCTCATGTGCCCTTGTACATCTCCCCAGTTTTAGTTCTCTCTGAAAGCACGGAGGCCTCGCAAAAAGTCCATTAAGGCCTATCTTAATGAAGAGGGACGGGACACAATGGCACTCTCAGAGAGGTGAGCGGTGATCAGAGAGGTAGATGAGGAGTCCAGCTCATCCACATTCCCCAGTGGACAAGACAAGGCTTTGGACTTCAGCCTGTGCCGATACAGCAGGACAGGGTAATGAATGGAGAGGAAGCACTGCCGGAGCCATCAACTCACCGATCTCTCATCAGCACTACTCCCACCGGTGTTTCATTAATATACTCCCCCTTCTCTTCTCACGGCATTGTCTGAGGTGTCTGTCCATGCAACAATAGCTATTGTTCACTCTGAGGTAGAGAGCTAGAGAATCTTGAAGTGGAAAATAATGAGTAATTATGTGGTTTAACTGACCTCCACTTGAAATGAGGTTTTCCCAAGTCATTCTCACTGACAAGTTGTCTGTCATTGAGATGAAAGGCCTGCCCTGTCCAACATGTTGAGCCCAACTGTAAAACATCGATTTATATATATATTTAACTCAATCCAAGTTTGACTGCTAAAGAAAATAAGAGAGCGTGAGATGAATTAATATTATGTTCCATATTGGGTTGGCTATTTCAAATGAAGTTGATCATCTAGTGTATCTGACGGAAAAACTTGAAACTACTCAGTTTTATTAACCTTGAAGTGTCCTGATAATAGTTTTTCAAAAATGCATTCTTAAATTACCATCATTAGGGAACCTTTATTTGTGTCTTCAAGAGATTTTTACACAGTTGGACACTAGATCAAATTAGCAGCATGAATGATTTTGACACACCTTATCAAGCTCTTTTTTTGCTTCAGTTTTCTTTAGCATCTGTAGATTATTTCTGACTGAAACAGAATGCTTTCAAAAGGAACTTGATTTGATCACTACAAAGTGTTTGTGGTTTATTAGCTAGACTGAATATTTGGAGAATATGAAGCTATTCAGGTCTGTGGACTGTTAGCGTTATTAGATCAGAAGGTAAGCCACAGAGAGAGATAAGTGAATTAAGTTTTTTAGACCTTTTACGGAGACACACTCTGACAACTCATGATATTATTTAGCCAGATAACAGAACCTATGAGTTGACAGTGTTTTATGTAATGGGATAGGTTGGCCAGTCCTCACAATCCCTTGCGAAAGATCCCCCCCCATTGCAGAGTCTATTGGCTCATGCACATGTCAAGTTTCAAGGGCAACCACAACACTAACATGTCGCTCCAAAGGTCTGCAGTCACCTATAAGAAATCACTTCAACAGCTTCTAATCGATCACAAAAGTACCTGAACATTGCACATTATTATATTTAGAGAGCATCTGCACCATATTTAGAATCCCTCCTCCCTACCTCAAGCATGGTTCTTAGGAGGGGTGCCACCTTCCTCGCAAGATGCTGTGCCAGGATTGTAAGCCTGCTTAGAGAAAAGAGAAGTTATTTAGTGTAGGGGGATGTTCCCATTAGGGTGATGAATGGCCTAATTACAGGAAGTAAACAGTCCCTGGGAGATGAAAGACGAACTGGGGTCTACCAGGAGGGAAGAGTCGATGTATTACAGGCTCCATCCAGCCTGGATTAAGGAGGGATGCACAGCTTGATAATGTGTGTTGTGTGTGTTTGTGTCAGCGTCTGTGCATGTACAATTTTTTTTTTTTTTGGAGTTCCTTAATCCTTGTTACTTTTCATGTATTGTCATGTTGTTTGGTTTTGGGGGACGACATCCAGGGCAAAACTTTCTAGCATCCATTTCATTATTTCACCAAGGTCATTCACTTAAGTATGCTTTCTCTGCCTAATTTGTATATATAACATCAATTCAAAGACAGCAAAAAAACAGTTTTGTCCTTTGTTTTTAGGTGCAGTTTCAATAACCCACAGTCAATGTTCAAATGTTTGCTAATATTAAGCTAGGACAGTGTGACATGGACCAAAAACCATATCTGCTGGTAGTACATTTCACACCAGATCTAGAAAATAAAGTTAATGTTCTTATTAGACATAAGGTAAGCCAGAAATATAAGAGTATTACAATGCAAGTACTCTCCTTCAAGCTCCTAATATCAGTTTTTGTGTGTGTGTGTGTGCGTGTGTGTGTGTGTGTAGGTGAAGAAATAATAAAGTAGACAGAGCATGG
>JAPZDV010000005.1:14443972-14474005 GCA_029814665.1 Acanthurus lineatus
AAAGCATGTGAACCTGACACGAAGGTATGAACCTGCAAATCTCAAACGACACCAACAGCCAATCAGCTGCTTCGTC
This sequence comes from Acanthurus lineatus, assembly GCA_029814665.1. Classification (NCBI taxonomy): domain Eukaryota; kingdom Metazoa; phylum Chordata; class Actinopteri; order Acanthuriformes; family Acanthuridae; genus Acanthurus; species Acanthurus lineatus. Next base: position 14,444,049 of record JAPZDV010000005.1, read on the forward strand.
AGGTAAACACACAAAGGACAACAAACTCACGGTCCTCCTCCAGTTCCTCTTCAGTAAACGACCGCAACTGTCGACCCTCAGGCTCCGCCTCCTGGTTGCTCTGCTCCGCCTCCTCATCTGAAAAAACAGTGTGAAAATAAAGTCGCACATCTGGATCCCAGTGTGTGTGTGTGTGTGTGTGTGTGTGTGTAGGTGAAGAAATAAGAAAGTAGACAGAGCATGACTTAATTCATTCAAACATTTGTAGATTTTAAAAATACTTAGCATGCTTCTTAACCCATGATCCTGCATTTTCAGATAACTACACCTCACAGTTTTGTCCTGTTATATATCCAATGCAGCTGAGTTCATTTCAGTGACCACAATGACACCTACACACAGGCCATCGCATAAACCACCATTAACTCAGTCAATGTCCCCTGCACACTGCTACCCCTCTGTTTCAAGTCCAGACTGAGCTATTCAGCATTTTTTATGATCGATTACACAGCTAGTCAGGGGGAACCGCTGGGCCTTTGGGGACTGACGAACACACACAGAGACACACAGAGAGACACACCACTGTTCTGCTGCCCATGTTTAAAAGCTTCCTTTAACCTTGATCATGAACGATGAAGAACATGACAGCTAATAAGTGTTTTTCATTGTTCACTGTCCCTGTAAATATATAAATCTCCCTCAGTTTTTACAGGAAAGGGTAAAGTGGACGGGACGGAGCACAGGGCGCGTGTGTGTGTGTGAGAGAGAGAGAGAGGGGACTGTTAAAACGCTACATGAGAGGGAAAGACTTACTGCAACACTCTAGCAGATATTAACCTACCACAATAACCATGAATTCAAGATGATGTAAATTAAAAAATTTCTTCAGTGCAAAAATTCAAAATACAACAATCCTCTTGTAATAGTTAAAAGGCATTACAAGAACGGACAAAAGGTAACTAATGTTGGCCCAATATATAAATGTTAAAGATAAATCCTTAATTTGCTTAATTTGGCTTAATTTGGTTTTTCCTACTCTTCCTTCCTGAGTCACATGTATACATACACTACATGTAGTATTATGTAATGGTACATATATTTATACATCATATCCTTTGGTGAAAAAGGCAAAAAGGTCAAAAGGTTACAGGAGTGCAAAGCTATTGAATTGAGAGGTGGAGCTAATCTTTAACACTGGCAGCATCTCAGCCCCCTGAATCCATTTTTGCCATTCTTGGAAGAGAGGGACAGGGAGAAGGGATGCCAGCTTCCATGAGTGGTAGTGCCAGGGCAGACGGGAAATCAGCAGGCGGCATTCTGGGAGTGTGCCGGTAAAGTAGAAACACAGTGCGGCAGGCAAGACTTGGTACGCCCCCCTCTTCCCACTTCTGCCTAGCTCCTCCACCTTCCCCATCACACCCACCTCCTCACAGTATGGAGTGTTTTATCCCATAGGATGGTCTCTATTTTTTTTTTCTTTTAATCGATCCCCATTTGTCCAATTTTTTTCTGTGACTCCATCTCCCTTTCTTTATCACTATTGAAACAGCATGTCTGTTAAAATTTTCATGGCTGTTCCCATATGCTTAAAATGCTTACACAGTGCTATTTAAGGTTTTAGTGGTTTGGAAAAAAATCTTCTGGGACTAAAATAATGACAGCGAAACAGTGAGGGTGAGATTGTTTCAGTGAGCCCTTCTCTTAATTGCGTATTCCTTGTGACAGATTTCCCTTTTTTGGTGGAAAATTAGCTCTATACTCTTAAACAAAAAGTGTTCAGGCGACACAAGCCAATAGCGACAATTCACATGAGTATACATACACAATGCTCACACAGACAGCACACACTACACACACACCGTACACTGTCAAACCGACTAGGCTGCACCTTCTGTTACAGACTTTATCCGTTTACCTCATCCTGTCTCTCTTTTCCAGTGTGAAGAAGAAGCTCCCCTTCCTCGCTCTCTCCCACTGAGGAATCTGTTTATTATCTGTTTTCCAACAAGACCCACCACACACCCCCTTCGACATCCCCCCGCCCCCTTCACTCGTGCCCTGAAGTGTGGATCACAGGAGATGAAAAGGCTTAGGCAAGTGAATCTCTCTTTTTTCCCCTCACCACACATTTCTGGTAGTTATTCATTCATGACAAAACCCATTCACGCTCTGACAGCCTATGTCCCCACTGATGTATGGTGTCGTCTCCAGCCACAGCCCCCACAATGTGCACCGTAGTCCCGGATTGCCATGCCCCCCCCACACACACACATATACACACACATGCACACACACAGCCCTCTCCCAAATCTGTCCTGAGTATCGCTTCAGCTCAGGCAGGATATGACGTCGGGTTTGGGGGTTTATTCAAATATACGATGGCTTTGATACATGACAGAGAAAATACGCTGATGGGGGTGAGCGCCAAGAAATCTGTTTAAGATCACATGTCTGAGAGCGATGTCCCTGCTGTGTGAATATGAATGAAGCAGGGAAATTAATGCTCTACCCTCTCTCTCTCTCTGTTCCTCTCTCTGTGTTTCTCTCTCTCTTATTTATTCACATTTTATTTCGTGAGCACACAACCCCCACGGTTTCTCTGTCAGACCTGGCAAATGCACAGTGAGGGCGGCTGCAGATGAATATGATTGCCCTCTCTGTCTTCCCCGATGCCTGGGTGCGAGGAAATCAGAGTTATTTGTAATGCTGTTTGGGATGGTAAGGGTCAACTTGTAAATCAACCTGTTTTTTCTGCTCTTAGAATTCATTAGCATACAGAGCAGAGAAACTTGAGTCTCCTCTCTTCAGAGAATTGGCTGCTCTCTGACTAGCATGATAGTGTAAATTTTCACATGCTGTTACCAGCACACACAATAGCTCTATATAATACACATTTTATCATAGATGTAGCAAAGGCCAACTCATTAAAGCTTCAGATATGTAATGTAAGTGAATGTAAATGGCACTTAACCAGAAGTGTGCCTCCATTTGCAACAGTTTCATAAAATTTAATGAAATTAACAAGAATTGTATGACACAGGCAAGCTCAACCACTTGAGTTATACTTGAGTGCAGGACTATGAATACCTTCATAGAGACATGAAATGTGTGCCATTATCAGCATATATGACAGCTGACATGCAGAACAGCTCTAAACATATTTTGATTCTGACATGGTCGAACAACATGTCTGTCCTTAACATATTAGGTTAAATTTTTTCATTTTACAACACATATGAAACACAAGTGCGGATATTTAAAAAAGAATAAATAAATAAAAATGTATAGTTACCTATATTCATATATGTAAAACCAACAACTCACACAACTATATACACTTATGCATACATAAACTTAGTTGAGCATTTAAGTTTTAAAAAGTTACCTACTAGTTACTTAAAGTTACTTACTTCACTGAATTGGTGGGCACCTAAACAAGCACAAATAAACTTAAAATTTGGCTTTCAGTGAGTTTTAATTTTCCTTTTGTCTTTTGAATCTGTAAACAAGCAAATGTTTGGATCTTGGTGGCAAGAAAGAATAAAAGCATCCCCTTGACTTACAAACTCTTATTTTTATTTTGCCAAACTGCACCCCTGTTTGTAGCATGGTGCTACAAGAGATTATTTTCATCAGATAACTTGAATAATCTTTTGTAATTTCTCAGCACTTTCAAGCCCACTTGTGTGTAGAAGGGAAACATGTCTTGGCAGAGGAAAAAATTCTGCATATGTGAGTCTATTCTAAGCTCGGATCTCAGATCAAGAATTGGCTGATACCCCATTCTTTCACACTCCCACTGACTCTGTTGTGACGCTTCTGCTGATTTCTGCGAATGCCCCATTGGTTTGGTTAAAATAAATTCCTGATAATTTGGCTTGTGTTTCAGTGTATTATTTATTCATGTCAGTTTCACTTTACAATCTGCAGCCAAGATGAGAAGTATTTTAAAAAATGAGTATAAACATCTATTTCAAGTACCAAGTACAGTGTGGATATTTGTTCAATATATGTGTGAAAAAATTTCAGTTGTCAACCTAATCTTGCTGCCAAAGTAAGTATTTATAGAAATCTTAACAGGAAACATTTAAATATGCATGCGGTAGTGACAGAATATTGTTATCGACACTAACATGTTTTTTCACAAGAATGTGCAAAGGGAAAAAATATGACGAGAAATTTTACTGTCATCTGAAAGCAGGAAGTTACAATTCTAATTATATCTTGCTTTCTCATATTTTATATGTTATCTTGCAGTTAATAACAAGTTTCATCGTAATGCAGTGTTACAGTATATGCCTGTTACACAACTAAAAAAAGGCTGCCATCTCTGTCTTTTATTCTCATAATAAAAGAATGAAACAACTAAATAGCAATAATTGTAAACTACTATAACCAGTTAAAGGACAGTAAAGTTTACTTTCAGTTGACTCCACAAATATACACAAAACATGGCTTAACAACCAACAGGTTTATCAGACCAAGCTATTGTTTTTAGTGTTGTTCATTGCTTGGTCTACATTGCATAGATAAGCCTAGCAGCATGCAGACTATCCTTCTGCTTCGAGTAGGCTGGGGTGATTTGGTGAAAAAATGACCATAGCAACTTTTTTCATATCGAACAATATCTATATTTATCAGAATATAAATTAATAATACTGTCAGGTTTAAGAGTATCCTGCCTCTCAGTAGAGTTTAAGAAGCCGGAGTATTCATTGGTGAAACTACTGATTACAGTCTATTGACCAAAAGAAAATTTCTTTGCCTTGTTACTTAATAAATAATAAAATGTTGCAAGGAAGTTAGTTTAGTTCAAACTCCACAAAGAGAAAACCATGCTCTCCCTTCAAGCTGTAAGCTATAAGTTTAAACTTGGCTCCTCCATTCGTGCATCTTAGACAGGTCTCCTATCTTGCGTCACTTTTAACCTAGCTCTTGAAAAACACAGTTCTTCATTCATATTAGTGCCAGCAAGGCAATTGCTCACTGAACCCTCACAAAATAGTTTGGCTAAGAGGATTTGGCTAATATCTCATTAGCTTAAAGGCAACAGCTCATTCTGCCCTCGCTTTTATTTGGACAGCATAGCTTTGGATTAACACTCTCTAAATAACAAATGCCACCAAGCCAATTTATTTGGCTTTGTTCATTTTAATTCAATTTCCATTACCCCCTTCGAAACAGTCCGAGATTGTTTTTTTATTTAGCGTGTGAAAAGCTACCAGGTTAGGGATAAGGCTAAAGGTTGACAGCAGTTTTGTGAATTAATCAGCAGGCAAAGTGGAAGAGACAAGTGAAGCCAACATCCAAGTATCAGTACAGTACCAGCTCCTGCTACAGTAATGTTCTCCATGCCATGCTGAGACACAAGCTAAGAACTGCTGTCATACTGTTTGTTAAGCTCTAGCAAAGAAGGGAACACCATGCTTGTGTATGTTTCTTTAAATCATCACAACATGACATAACAAAAAAAGGGGGGGGGGGGCTCTTGCACTGCAAGAGTAAAAGCCTTTTCTGTTCACAGACATTTCCTGTCTGCTGATTTGTGTGGGGATTTACTGTCTGTTCTGCTTTGCTCCGCTGACTTTTCAGCTTCTCTGCTCAAACTGCTGCCTTGTCCTCATTCTCCAAATCCATCCCTCTATCTTTAACCATGATGGATTTGCACTAATGAAGCTTCTGTGGAACATAATAGGACACAGCTTGATATTTTGGACCTTGCAGACTATGTACTTTCTGACAAATTGACAGTTTCTCAGTTTATCAGATGATATAAATATTCTCTGCTCTCTGATGCCCTCGATGATCACAAGCTCTCATCTCCTTTGTGTAAGCACACTGTATATCTGTGCATCTTCTCTCAGGACTTCCTCTAACATGGACCTATATCCCGCTTCATAATTAAGCATCTAACGTGGTTGTCTGTCTGTATCACTGTGCCAGACAGGCAAATGGGGCCAGCACTAACATTTCAGAGCATTTCAGCATGCTGTAGCTACACCCTGGGGCAGCTGCAAGAGCTCACGCCAGCACATTGTCATCCCCCTTAGCCTTTTTCTAGTCAGAGGCATTTGCCACGCTGCCACTTTTTCCCTCTCGCTGCTTTTTGCTCGTGTCTGACACATCTTTGTTGTTCATTTCTTATACATGCCATCTTCCCCCAGCTGCTGCAGCTCTTCCCAGCCATTCAGCCCATTAAATTGGTGTTTACCGGCAGCAGAGATTGTGTCCCAGTCTCAAGCAGGGCCACCCAAACACTCCATCAACATGAATAAAATATGGTCGTGACATTACACACGCAGCACTCCTGGGGCCCCAGAGCCAATGAGGTTCAAGTGGGAGGCAGGGTTGGTAGGCTGAGTTTGAGTAGTGAGGGTGGTGAGTGGGTGTTCAGTAAGGTAACTTTCTGTAAGGTAGCACCGCAGGAGTCTTGACTGGAGTCATAAACTAAAAATAGTGTGGTGCATCCTATGAAACATAGTTCAGAAGGTCACCAGAAAGAAGAAACACTGGTTCTATCCAGGAAATACAGTACCTTGTACCACTTTTTGTCAACTTGGCACACAACATGGCGCATGCTGAGAATACTGACTTGTATCAAAAAATGCGGCAAGTCAACACAAAATCATGAGGACAAGTGCCACTGTTAACACAATAGTCTAATAAACACAGTTCACATTGCCTGTTGTGATGTATTTGATGTTAAAAGATGAAGTTAAAGTAAAAAATTGTCTCTTGATTATTTGCCCTCTTGCTGTTTGATCATCAGCTGATGGAGATTTAACATCACATGCTTGACACATGCTGTCCGGCCAAACGAGGCACAGCCATAGAAGCACTGCTGTGGGAAACCCTGCTACAAAAGGTACGCCATACTGTACTGCTAGTTGCATTCTTTTGGTATATAAGGGATTTAATAATAAGTCATTAAGTAACAAAAATCCAGCATAAATATTTTTGTTTACTGTCAACCACCTGTTGAGAAAAAACATTCTTCATTTACCTCAATCAAACATGAAGAAGAAGCTTTTTAACTATTTCTTTTTTGACATCATGCTGGTCATATTAACAGAATTTGTCTGTAGAGTTGTTTGATTCTAGCTAATTAGAAAGAATGTCAGCTTGCTCGGCTGTTCACATGTCAAGGTACAACATTCACATGTTGGTCTACATGAAAACATCCCATTATGTCTGTATAGATCTGCCAGCAGCCCGATGCAGCGGGTCCCCAGTGTAGCTAAGGTGCACTCCAAAAGCTAATGGGTCTTCATTTGTTTACCCTATTTGTTTGGCGAGCCATTCCTGGGTAATTGTTCCTGCTAATCATTTGTTGGCTGCCTGGCAATAGTGGGTTTTTAAAGTGTATGGATTTAGAATGCTGCTTCAGTAGGTTAAACAAAGAAAGAGAGCTAAAAGACTTCATCCAAAATCTCCCATACTTTCTCTGTCAGTGTGTCGAATACACACTTCCTGCACACTCTCAACAGATTTTCTTCTTTACCCAGATAAACATCGTTTTTTCATCACTGAGAAGAGATTTGAAAAAATTAGTAGTTAAGTCTGATAAAACTGTTTTTTTTGTTTGTTTTCTATCTTTGGGTCATCATCTAGGCATCTGCTCAGACTCATATGGGAGAAATCTCCTCAGAATATTGTCTCGCTCGCTGTTACAGATAACATTCACTTTGGTTTACATCGTTACAGCGGAATTGCATGCTTAGTCTCTGCACACCCCCATAACCAACCCCACATTCAGCACAAAAAATGCTTGCACATCCAATTTACAAACTTACCTTGCTTTTTACGCACCGGCTGCTCTCCAAAAATACATGTATCTCTGATATCTGTACCCAAGTGTCAACTGCTGAAATGAGTTTTGCACTTTCACAATAAAAAATTGTCAAGAAGCATAGGCATTTTTTCAGCTTGTAGTGAGTGGTGCTCTAATGTGCCTGCAAATGAGCTCACAAATCTCTTAGGCCATAGCACTGCATCTTTGAGATAGCAGAGAAATGGCTCCTGTATGCGAATACGTCTAAGTGGATGCATCTGTGTGAATTTGCTGTATGCATATATACAGTGTGGGTTTCCAGGTTGTAGAGGCGTAAAATGTGACTGTGTGATGTATCATAAGTAGAATCCTTTGGGCTTTTTATCCGATTACATCCAACAACCAGCGGCATCTTTGACCATATTTCAAAATTGACATCGTTTGATTTTGCGTTTTTCATTGCAGTTCTCTGAGGCAATGTGCCTCTGCAGGTTTTGCTTTTAACTCACTTAAACTTCTGTCACAGTGAAGAGCGGCAAGGGAAATTAAGTAATGGGTTTGGCAGTGTGCAAAGGGAAGGGGTAATGACAGAGACTGAAGCAGGAGTACCTTTCTCTACCTTTCTTCCTGGACCAGGTCTTTTTAACCACTTCACATCTATGCTCTCCTGCCTCTCCTCATTTGGGCAAAATGCTTCTGAGCTGCTGAATATAAAAGAGGGCTCCATTTTGAGCCATTTTTTTTCATCCTTTTGTTTAATTCCTTTTTTTTTTTTTTACCACAGCTCCCAATCATGGTCCCTCTTTCCACAAGCAAATGACTGGAAAAAGGCTGCTCATTTCTTCAAAGCCCCATGCATATCCAACATTTTGAAATATTAATAAAGGTTCATTTTAAATAGAGGATGAGGCCGTTTTTGCTTTTCTTGCAACAGCTCTCACAATCCATTCCTATTTGCCCTCTTGCATTGAGCAGCACGGATATCTTCAGAGATTGGATCATGGGCCAAGTGCGGATTTTGCTAATAATCTCCTCCGCTTCATTAATGTGATAGCTGTGGACAGGCAGGCCTGTGTGCCAAGATGAAGGAGACAGCTGAGGTGACTTCTGGATTTCTCTTCAAAAAGACAAAAAGAGAGGCAAAGTACAGCTGCCCTGTTCTCTCTCATTCCCATTATCCTGCTACTCATCTTTTCATCTTCCTCTCTGTGGCAGGTGGTTTACAGAGAAACAAGCAATTCTAACGGGGTATTCAGAGAATAACCAGTGCAGCATAAAGTGGGCAATTAACATAAAAATACCCTCTTCAACCATACCAAGTAAAAACGACTCAGCAGCAAAGCTATGCAGACTTACACCTGAAGTCAGGGTGCATCTTTGTGCAGGCATATTTACCAAAAAAAAAATGTTCATTATCTCTCTTGTTGCAGTGATGAAGACACTTTTCTTCAGTCTGTCTCTCATCTTTCTTCCCACAGTCACTTTATCTTAGCTTTCAAAATCACATCCACAGTTTAGAGAACACTTTGAATCTCCAAAGAGACAGCTCTAAGAAAAAAAAAGAGAGCTTTTAGCATTAAGTGTTGAACACACTTCCTCTGTTGTCTAATTACCTACGAAATCGGTATATTTACCCCAAATGGGTTTTAACTTCCATGACATTTACAAAAAATTCGAATTTGTACAATTAAAGTAGTCATTGATGAGTTCCCAAGCTTTTACACAACACTTAAGCATCTGTGTTTTCATTGTAGACATCATTAAATCAATCCTCATCCAAAAATAGAGATAAATTGTTGCTCTTCACTCTGTTTATAAACTCACATCAAGCTCAGTTGCCTTTGTCTTGTGAGTGGTGCATACAGGATTCTTTCATCAGTCCTGTTTCCATATAAAAGGAGTTTTTCCGCACTGCAGGCACAAATGTTCTTTATCTGTGGTTTTCATACAAACCCAATAATGTATCAACCTTTTTAATGTGTTCAGCTCATGATCTTATTTACCCAGATGAATACCAAGAAACCCCAAATGGAAATAATGAAGAAATGTTGGAGCTGAAATTAACTCCCAGCTGATTCTTTTATCAACATTTATTATCATAGTGTATTTTTTATTCAGTGCCTCTGGCAACAATTTAAGTTATTGCTTACCCTGAACACCTGTCATAAAACTCAAGCACATCTGATCAGAAAATGGGACCAGCCACAGCAAGATGCTGATTCATTAAATTCTTGTATGACAAAACTCCAGTCAGAATCATAAAACTTATCACTGTTATTATTTTTTAACTGCACTAACGAAGCGTCAGTTGACCAAACTGCTAATCTAACTTGGTAAAGGTCAAGTCATCATACTCTGCTATATCCAACTAAGACTCATTCACTGAATGTTCAGTATGTCCAGCATCAACAAGACATTTTATTGTGAATTTAACTCGAAGAAGGCAGCGAATGTAAACAAGTCAGTAAAAAAAAAAAAAAACACATTCTACAAAATACAGGCTGTCTCACTGACTTTTCCCCTAAGAGAGTAGGTGGGTTTATGAATATTATTATATAAACATATAAATAAAAGAACATGAAACATACTTCCTGTACCAACAAAAATACATGAATATATGCATGCTTACTTCATAGATTCAACTTAATTTAGAAGAATTGACCACCAAGCTAAATCGGTGGAAATAATATCCAGTGAAGTATACTCATAGACACATATACACATACAGATTCCCAAACACACATATACAGATACATACACACACATACGCTTAGAGACCCACCCACACACACATATTGTGCAGGATGCACACAGTGGAGCAGACAGGGTTTGGCTGCTGTCAGTTGTCATTGTTGAGGAGCTCTTTAGAGGAGGACAGACAGTCTGTGGAGGCTGATTGACAAGCATCGTCAATACAGCTCTTTTTATCCCGTCAAGTTGAGATTTTTTGTCATTAAAAATGGGTTCTGAAGCGACTGTCTTTCTTCTTTTGTTTTCTCAAAGCTTGCATCTGTATGAGGATGTACCTATTTAACAAAGTCTAGAGCTGTTACTTCATCTATGGGTACTGCAAATAGTAAAAAAAAATATTTCTGCTATTTTTGTAGGTTCATATAAGATTGCGGGAAAAAAAAAGTTCAAACCGAAATGTTCACTGGCTAAATTAATGAGCTCTGGGACAAAAATGGACTGTGAGCCTCTGCTGTTCTGTGGGCTCTTTGGGCCTTAGGGGGGGTCTACAAAATGAGTTGTGGTTGAGCTGTACTTGCTTCTGGAACAGGGACTGTCCGATATTTCCTGTCTAAAGTTAACAAGTCTGTCTGTATCTCTGATATCTGCACCCAAGTGCCAACTGTCAAAAATAAGCTTTGCACTTGTGCAATAAAAAAAAAAATTGTAAAGAAGCTAAGAAAGTTGCAGTTTGCTTTGGCAGTGTCATAATATAACCCAGAGATAGGAGAGCTAGTCAAACCAGGGAGGCTGGCATGAACTGTAGATAAATTACCAACACTGAAGTTTGAGCACTTTTACGCTTTGCTTCCTGTAGATCCTTCTACAAGGAAAGGTGTAAACCTCCTGAAGCAATGAGAACTGCCATGAAGGGAAACAGAATGAAATTATACTGTCTACTAATAGTGTCACTTCTGTTACACTGTCTTTTATAAAGCTTAAAGTTATAGAGTAGTCTGAAATTACAAAATCTTCAGTACCTGAGCAGCTCTTGATTGTGGAAACTAACTGTATATTAGCAGTAGTAGAATGGGAGTCTCCAGTGCTTGCAGAGTGGCTGGTCTGAGGACTGTTTAACACTTGGCATGCAGCATGCAGCATGGTATAAACTGACATGAGCTTTGTCTCTTCTTCCAAATCTACTTTGAGCACTGCTTTGCTTCTTCAAAAGTTCCTCATTGTCCAAAACGATTTGTCCTGTCTTTGATGATAGTGATCAACCAATCAACTCTGGCGCTCAATCCAGGGATAGGAAAAGATCTTTTTTGAGGTAGACAGTGGATGTGGAGGACGGCCAAATCTCCATTCACTACAGGCAGACTGTGCAAGTACTGCCAAAGGCTGTCCAAATATCCATAAGAGGCTGCTACTCATAGGGCCCTTTGACTCTTGGGGCCCATGCACTATGCAGCTTCAGTTTTGTCTGCCAAAGGCATTCATAAAAAACCCCTTTTATGTTCATGAGTTTTCTATTTAACCACATTGAAGTGAAGGCAGTGTAGGATGCCAGTGCGCTAATAAAAATTACTGCACAAAGAGTGAGTTCTTACTTTTGTTTTCAGGTATTGTATCCTTGAGACAAGGGGAAAGTAGGTGTGTTCAGATAACAGAATATTATTAAGTGTCAATCAGTCGCTGAAATACAGGTGTAAGGATTAGGATGGTGTCAAGCTGGGATCACAGTTTCATTATAGCAGTTTGCCTCCCATTAAGCATTTATCTGTTTACCTAATTAATTCATATGTTTACCAAATATGACTACGGGTAGTAACGTTATCCCCTGCTCATCACTGTCACAGCAGGTTGACGGATGATGGGGAGCCTTCATAATTGTGAATTAATTCACTCATCTGTGGCGGACACCCGGAGCTGACTTGTGGAACAAAGCATAAAAAGACACTGATGTTTTGAGACTCTTTGCCATCTTTGTACTCTTTTTTTTTTTTTGGTTAATTACTTTTTTCAGATTCTCTATAGTGATGCATGGTGAATATTAAATACCTTTGTGTGTGCCACCTGCATGAATGTGTCAGTAAAGGAGATCTGGTAAAACAGATACACAGTGTCAGAGGTTTTCATATAAAATTTTGTCTGTAGAAAAACTTTCAGCCATCTTTATCTCTTCAGATGTAATTAGTATCTCCTACATAAGCTGTTCATGTATGCTTCTTGATATTCCAAGGCTAATGAACAACTGGGAAACATTCTACATAAATAACAGATCGCCTTACATAGCAGAGTCATTCCCTCAAAATGCATTAAACTTAATCTCCAATGCACGGATCTCAGAGGTAGCATGCAAAAATACTTCAGGAAATAAATGGAAGTGTGACAATTAAAAAAAATATATGTATATATATTATGCAGGCTTTTATGTCACAGCACATTTTTGGGGCAATCTGACAGTTCTCTTTTTTTTCTAGTTTTATATAAGTATTGCTTTTTTTCCCCAAGGTGTGTTGGTAGTGGGTCATTAACTCAACTGTTACTCAGCTCCTGGGGAAATGGGCTCCTTTTGAGACAAGATGAGCTGCAATAGCTCCCCCTGCTGGATTTAGGGCACATTCAACAATTTTCTTCTCCAAGGATTGTCATTGTGGAGTTAGATTTGAGCAATTTTAGTCATTAAAAATAAGAAAAAATGGTCAAATCTGATCTGTTAGCACTTCATTGTAAATAGTAGATGGAACCAAAATAAAAATAAGTCAAACTTGGGGAAAAAAAAGCTTTCATTCATTTGACAAAACTAATAATGATGGTAAAATGTGATCATGTTAGAGCTAAAAATAAAACTATTTTTAATATATTTGTTTTGACACCAGGCAGGTTGAAGTGTGCTACCTCTTGAAAATGCAATTATAAGAATTAAAAATCACTCAGAAATAATGCTTCACCCAGCTGTCTACATCAAGTGTATTATAGTCTATGGACATAAACTGCTGTACAAGTGTGTACATGAAATCCTATTTCCTGAAAACAAAGCTATAGAACATTCAAGTGGCTATAAAGAGATCAGCATCTGTCCTCTCACTCAGCTCTGGAGGCTGGAACGACCTGCTTGACTGCCACCAGTGGTCGTCTCCCTGCCAGTAGAGGTGGGAGCAGCAGGTACACAGGGAGCTTCATGATCACACTCAGCATGGATCGGCTCCATTGAGCATTCCATTGAGCATCTGGCGGTCCGTCATTACGCACTGCATCTGAAGTGCTACTATTTCACATACTTTGCTGTGACTCCCACACAAGGGACAGCAGATGAGTTTTATGATTACAGAACCACAGCCATGCATCATTTGGTTAGGCTCCCACAACTGCGTTACACAATCTGCCTACTTTTATGTGCAACTGTGAATGCAATGCATATATGTATGTGTGTAGGCGAGTGAGTGTTTAGTTGCTTGCCCTCTTGTGAATGTGTATTTGTGTGTTTCCTCACACCATCATCTGTCAGTCTGGTTTTTTAAGGGGGCCTGCTTTACCTGCATGTGTTTCAGCTTGTGATTGGACGGGTTGTCTTGTGTGTCAGTAAGTGTGCATGTAGATTGATGATTTGCAGGTGTGTGCCACATTGTGTGCATGTAGGAACGGGGCGATGGAGACAGAGGGACGCTCTGCTGCGTTCACACTATGTGCGGCAGGGGTGCGGAAATGCCATTCTTGGCAACATACATGTAACATGTGTGCCTGGTAGGTGGCTTGCGACACACCAATAGTATGTGCCAGTTAGTAGTACCAGGGACCAGAGTGAAGCCTCGCCAATCTCCTTCCAACGCCGTGGGGCTCATTGAGGGCAGAGCAACTGCCACTCGTAGAGGGAAGTGAATGTCCTTCACTAATTCAAACAATCATTTCTGAAGTATTGCCAACCAGAGTTTATTATATTTGTTAAATTTTTGGATAAAACATGTTTACTTTTGCAATTCCATGAACCCTCTTGTATCAGGTGTGTTTCCTTGCATCAGCTAAGTGCTAAATGTTTAGCAAGGTACAGCTGAGGTACGGCTCATCAGTGTAAGCCCGTGAGTGCTTGTCCTTGTATCAGGGTCCGTACGTGTCTGTGTGTAGATGTGTGTATGTGTGTTTCCAGTCTCCAGTGGTGCATTGGGAGGTAAAGTAGTCTGGTTCTGTGCACGTACCGTGTTCTCATTACCACTAACAGCCTTGAGCCGGCCTCATCATTAGAGGGAATCATTCTCAATCCAATCACCTATCGGTTACGCTACGCTACAGAGGCCCACAAGCTGTCCTCATCCGATGGCTGAGATTTCTTTGTGATGCCTCCTGAATTGCAAAGGGCGAACTGTGAAACAAGGAGAGAAACAGGAGGAACAGAAATATTTTTAATGAAAGAGAGTTACCTAAGTATTTGGGTTTCTGGTAGTGGCTGGCTACAGCACAGGTGTCATTCCATCTTATCAAGCTGTGAAGAGTTTTATTTTTAAGTCTATTGTGTTGCACTTAAAACACAAGGTTCTCCCATCCAGTAAACAAATTGAGGTGTCTGTCATTGCATTGCAAAACAGCACACACCGGTAACATTTTCTGATTTTACCTTATTACAGCAGGATGATTTTGTTAGATTAGGGAACTACAGCAGAACAACTCTTACTGTTAGTTAGTCTCCAGGGATAAAGTTACATACTTCCATTCATTCACACCAGCCACATCAATTGTAGCACTGATATCAAAGGCGCTCTTTCTTGATGGAAGAGATTTTTTCACTCTTCTCCCAACTGGCTTCAGTAAGAATAATGAATGTGATAGACAGAATCTTCATCCAATCACCTTTCAAGTACTTTTTTTAAACGACCTCTCACAATGTTTTTTATGGGCTGTTTCCCAGATGGATATGAAATATATCGTATGGGTATTTGCAGCATTCCATCTGGCTTGTTAGGTTAAATATTTAGAGAATAATTCAGTAATAACCTTGATGTGCCTTAAAGGTCCCTGTTTTTTTTTTCAAGCTAACAAATGTTAACAGCTATTGCTGTTACTCACTAAAACACGTCAACTTTATCCTGTCTTATCTGTCTTTTTATGGTGCATTACAGGCCAAGCACATGTGCACAGAGATTTTTAAAACAGTCTTAACCTCCTTTTTAAACAAGTACTGTGTTATATAAATCTCCTTCCAAACAAAATTGCTAAACACATTGAAGGGCCTGTTAAGGGCTGTCCACACCAAGAATTCTGATCGGCTGTCAGAGTGTCTTTTGTTCATGATGCTTTCCAACTGATATTGTTCATCACTGTCATCATAGCTAAGGTTTGGACTCAGTCATTAGCTTGAGTTAAACAACTTTTAAAACTATCTTTAAATAGCCCTCCAAAACAAGAGGTGGCGCTATAGCCCTCACCCTATTGCCATATTGGCTATGCTAAAGCTAGTCGGCTGGAGTTCCAACCAGTTTTCATCTAAACAACAACAGCTGGTGTTGTTGCTTAACACTGTAGCTTGACAATGGTGCGTCTTTAATGATTGCACAACCAGTACAGGAGGAAGTTTTAGTCAGTATGGCATCATAGCATCTGTTAAACTCAAACATCAACGTAACGTGTCATAATTACTAATTCTGTCTTCTTAAATCAGGAAAGCTGCTGTTGTCTGATCATAACATATTGCATAAATGCAGGGATTTATTCTGATTTTGGGAGGCAGCGGTGGATTTCCAAACAATTCCACAACAGAAAAAAAACCTTGATGCAGGGTGTTTTGGTGCAGAGACCTGTAGTGCCTCCCAGAGGGTCCAAGTCGAAACAGTAAGCAGGGAGATTATCTTTCCTGATATTTTAATCATGTGTTAGTCGTATCGTGATTCAATGGATGGAGCTGTGTATGATCTGTTGACAGGGTTACTCATGCCTGGTAGTAAAAGCTGTTGTATTTTATCAATACAAAGAGATCTTTGCCACCACTTTTATCACAGTCAATCACAGTCAATCACAGTGACCCTTTTAATTTAACTGACTGTTCCACAATTTGTGTGGCATGAAACACAACATCATGTGCAGTGATAAAGTCATACTTTTAATTAATCAATAGTAATAATTAAGTATCCAGCATCTCTACTATTGCATGTTGCAGTCCAAATTGTTCTCTCTCTCTTCTCCCCTCATTTTGTTTCTTGCTCCTTACTGCTTTTCTTTTCTCCCACCAGTCCTTGCCTGCATGTCTGTCTCCTTGTGTCTGTGGTGGTGGTGGTGGCTGTGCAGGTAGGGAATATGAATTACCTGGCAGGCAGGCGGTGTTCTGCTTGGAAGACTGCTGTCAGCATGGTGAGGATGGATGAGGAGAGACAGGAGAGAGATGAGACTGACAGCTCCAGCCAACCTTCATCCATCCATCCATCCACCCACCCGCCTCTCCTCCCTCTCCCTCGCTCCCTCACCCTCTCTCTGCACCTCCACTAAAAATCCTTGGGCTTTTTTTTTTTTCCTGAGAGCAGGTACAAAGAGATCTTTGCCACCACTTTTCGGGCTAAAAATAGAATAGTCAGGCTGTCATGCCACATGGGGCAACACAGCAAAATCAAGCCATAACGTACTACATGGCCCAAAAAGCAACTGACCAAATAGAGGTGCTTTCTATAAACAAAAAATTTAATCTAGTCAATTAGCTGCTTAGCTCATTTTTAATCTGACGGAGGCAGCACTCAGTGCTCAGCAGCTACATCAATGCTCAGCTATTACTGAGACTAAAAAAGTGTAAAAGGTGCACTCTAACTTTGCTGGCGCTTTGCAATACAATCCCACTGTATATTAACTTTGGTTTGATTTGTCGCTGATGAATGCCATCAGTTCTTTTGCTTCTTCAGTGGTTGAAAAGATTGTAATCTTTCTGTGTGTTTTCCGAGACTGTCAGGCTCCACAAACTGCCCCGTAATGTTCTCTGCACTTTATTAAATTTCCTCAACACTGGAATGGACACTGGTGCAGAAAAGATTTGAAATGATCTTTGGACTTTAGATTAGCATTACTGATTCAGAGTTGGCAGCAGATTTGCTGGACTGGTAAGCAACTTAATGATGCAAACGTTTGCCAATATTAATTGCTGATGCAACATAGTGGACATCAGTCTGAAACAGTACTGCATTTGTCAATATTTTACAACGATTCTGTGGTGCTCTTACTGCTTCTGCTCTTGTTAGCCTTTATCACTTTATGCAGACCCAAAAACAGACTAAGGACCTATTGTGTTTACATCCTCAATCCAGTCAGGGAGCGAGAAGGATTTAGTGGAAGCATGAAAGGAAAACAGCTGCTCAAACCAAAGCCATAACATGAGATGGAAAAGGTAGAAAAAAATTACATGTAGTCCTAATTTAGAAAAAGTAAAAGCCAACATTCAGATACTGTAACATACAGATCAAAACCCTGGTTCATAGTTGAAGTTGTGACCATTATCGAGGTCTGCTACGACTGTTAGCTCATTCAAATCAGTGCTTAAAACATTTCTGTTTACTGTGGCTTTCCAAGAAAAAACACAAGCAAAGGTTCATTTTACTTTGTAGCAATTTTGAATCTTTACTTGCTTTTCATTTAGTTATTTTACTTGCTTTTTCTCTTTTTATCTTCAATAATTAATTTGTTGCTTCTTTTTGTTTTTACCTTTTTTGAGATACAATTTATTTCAACCTTAGTTATTCACTGTTGCTATCTGTTTTTATTATCTCCGAATTATCTTTTAAATGTAATTTAAGGCTTTTCTTAAAATCTAATTTTAAAGTGTTTTTATGCTTTTTGGAAAGCACTTTGGATTGCCTTGTGTCTGAATGGTGCTTTATAAATATAGTTGCCTTACTTTGCCTTGCCTTCTGAGGTGGCTGGTGACTTAGCAGTGCTGGAATACTTCCATTTCCTGTTAAACGATGCACAGCTCTACAGAAAGAGGTGCAGGTTCATTCCAGGAAATGCCTGGCTCTTTCTTTTCTCTTTTAATCTGAGATGGTTTTTAGTGTCACACTGCATTGAGCAATCTCAGCTTCATTAGCCATCTGATTTGTCTCTGGAGTGATAGTGGGCGAGAGTGATGTATTCTGGAGGTTTCTGAAATGAGAATTAAACCTTTTACTTAATATTTCCTCTATTGTGCTCTTAGAAGCTCCTCTTAACCACTCAAATTTAAATGTGTGTTAATGTTTTGGAGCATCTAAATTTTCACTTAGGAAAAAGCTACCAGTCACCAGTATATATGGATCATTGATGTACTGCAGTTTTTCTCTAAAAAGGAGAAATGTGCCATGCTGCACTTGTCAGTTCTCATCATTTTATATAATGCTCCTGTTCATGCATGCTTTTTTTCATTTAAAAAAAAAAAAAAAATTTAAGGCTCATTTTGTTGTAGCATTGGTCCTGTTTATATGTCCCCTTTCCTGTTCCGTCTCTCTGTCCTCAGTGTGACTCCCGTGCCGATAAGCTAAGGCTGAGGTATCAGGCAGAGCACCCATGCAGGGATCCATTAGGCAAAAACCAATTTCACACAGAGCCAATTTCATAAATATGGAGTATGGGCCCACCTTTAGCTGTGCTTGACTAGTTTTTAGAGGGATACACAAAACCATAAACAACGAGCTTGTGCCTGAGCACTTCTTTTAAACGATGGCTGGAGTGTGTGGCATGGACCTAAACACATTAGGCTGTAATTTTAACAATTTAATGAGGAGCACAATGAATAACTCTTTCATTCAGAATCCAAACAACCCTAATGAAGGATTTGTAATTAGTTAGAGGAATTTAGAGCACGCTAATAATGCTGTTCGTTCAGTTTGTGTTAAGTGTAAAATGTACAAAGGCATTGCTTTAATCTAATTCCCTGTGTTTAGGTTATTTTGTGTCTATTTAATTTCACTTTGTAAAAGATTTTTCAAGTGATACCATTATTTGAAATGAGCATAAAGAACTGCTCCGTCCAGCCTGTCAGTGAACATCACAAACTAACTACCCTAGTTTCTCCTCACATTGATATAGCACCATTATTTTAAACCCTTTAACTAGTTAATCCCCTACAAACACATTTACACTCTAATGCTGGTGGCATACCTGCCTTGCAAGACTTGCTTAATCAGTTTTATTGATTGTTGTTGTTAACCTAGTGGTCAGTGGTTCAGTTTCCAGGTAAACTTTTTAGCCTTCTTCCAGTAAAATTACAGAACAAAGATTTGGTTTTTCTTACCTTACTAACTCATTTTATTGTATGCATCCCACTGAAAAAGATGGCTATTTTGAATAGTTAAGGAATATCAAAAAAGCTTAGAAATTTGAATAGGATAAGCAAGAAGCATTTTTTGCACATAAAACACATGAGACAGCACAGCTATGTCTTTGGAGAACTACCACTCCAGGGAAAATGCTCTTCATTTTTATTTTCACAATCCAGTATCTGTTTTCTCTAAAATGAACTTCTGAGGTCGCAAAGGAATCAGAATATGTGAAATTTTAGAAATATGGGGATACAGATTGCTTGAACGCCTCTTGCAAAGCAAAGATGCTGCAACATCAAGGTGAGTTGAAACGATTGAGGAAACATCATGTTTGAAGCCTGCAGCCTCTCAGACTCAGACCTCTTCGGATCAGATTCCTCCCACTAAACCAAAACTGCAGCGTTTCTCTTCTCTGACCCTGAAGCCGTGTGTCTTCTCAGCTTTTATTGAGAATTTTAAGTGCTAATGCTTTCCCCCTAAAAAGTTCTGTTGTGTTTATAATGGTCTTTCAACATGCTCATATCTTATTCTTTCTGCTTCACAGCTTAATGCACAATTATCTGACCTCTTATATGATTTTTTTAAATTGAAACTACGTACGGGAGAAGCCTTTATGCTAGCTTATCATGATATTTTCCCTTGGGGAAGAACACAAGAAGAAAAAGCTTTAGTTAGGTTCAAATATTCAAACCTGATTAAATGGAATTGATTGTATTACACAGGAAGAAAAATTCATATTTTTCCAACTTTTGAATGAACCTTTACAACATAGACTAGGGTTAGCATTTAACTGCTGCATGTGTAGCAATCAGATGAAGGAATGTCAGCTAATTGCCCATAAGGCAGGAAATCAATACTGTGTGTTACTGTGTTATCAAGATCAGAGTTTCCTCCCAGCAAGTTGTTATTTTAATCACATGAACACCCTGTATCATTTGTTGCCTTACAGTGAATTAAACTTAGCTTTTATTAAATCATGCTCATAACTATTTTATATAAACATTAAATTTAATCATTTGATTTAACCATAGACAGCTATTGCAACACCAAAATTTCAGGGAAAAGGAAAATCTCTGCACCCACCCACACCTGCAAACCTAAGCTGAGTTTGATCAGAGCCTCTATGAGAAAACATGCTGCTGTCAAATGGAACTCGTGTGTGCAATGCCTAAGTGTGTGTACAATATGCTTGCTGCTCAAGTGACTAAGTTGTTACAACTTATACTGGTAATTGAAAAGCAAAGTTAGTTAGCCAGCTACATTAATAAATACTAGTGTTAACATCATCACCTTAAAACCAATGAATCTAACAACCCAGCTAGCTAGCTAGCTAGCAATTGAAAAGCACAGGAATTGCAAAGACATTATAACAGAATGGAATGATGTGACTACTGGAAATATCAACAGTTTACACAAATAAGATATTAAATGACATCCTCAAAAATATTATCTATATGTCACAACTTATGAACTCTGAGCTTTCAGAAATCTTACGATTCTGAGGTTGTGAACACCGTGTGAGGGGTTTTGGTTTGTACTCTCCCTGTATACACAACAACTCTCAGAGGCACCAACAGACCCATGTGAGTAAGGCTGCATGCCTCGTACTCTGCCATACTCCTCCAATCTCTTACTTTTGTTTTTTCTGTCCACATTTGAACCCTGATAAAACATAAAGCATTGAGGAGGATACACCTGCATTCTCCAGTTTCCTCCATATCCACACAGACTAGTAGTTACTAAATCTAATTTAAACAATATGTAAAGCTACAGCAACACTAAAAGTGTTCTGTTTTTTAACATTGTTTTGCATAGTTTAGTGTGAAGACAAAGCAGCAGACACTGGAGTAGAGAAATAATGCTTTATTGTGTCTGTTGCCTCACTTTGATAACATATATGGTTAAGTATGATTAAAACACAACTGAATAAACATCTGCCATGGACTTATAAAATAAACTTATTGTCTATAACTAATTTTTCAGTCGACCTTTGTGATGATGGCAGTTGTGTATGCGGCTGGTCTATGCAAAGCCTCACCATATGGGAAAAGCAGCATCAGTGGAGTTAGGCGGGCTCTGCACTCTGAGGAGTTGTCCACACTCATTAACAGCAAGCAGAGTATCTCTGCAAGGGAGGACAGCGGGAGGGGGAGTTGATAGTAACAGGGGGCACTGGACAGCGGAGTGACTAGCAAAATATCAGGATAGGTGAATTATATTATAGGTGAGTTATTTTGAAATTGTCTTGCTTGTTGGATTGACTGGAAAGAGATTTAGAGATAGAAGTGATTTTAAAAAAGTAATGGCGATTGGTTATGTAGCATGATATAGTGTCAAAAAGAGTGAAAAAGTGGGGGGAAAAAAGTTGTGTGTTTGTGTTTCCTTTAATATACCTACATTAATTTGTGAAGAAAAAATGTATAACAAAAGAAAGGGGAGCCCTGTTGAGGTAAACAAAATAGCAAACAATAATAAAATGGTCAAACTTTAAAAAAAATCGGTTATAGCCATAAATGAGCAGCAAAGATAAAGATCTGCCATTTTCAACACTGTACGAAAACGGTGAGAAATCTACTGGTGAGGTGGATGAGGGACTTTTTTTTTTTTAGTGACAGAAGCCTTAACAACCATCATACAGTGCAGCTACAGACATGTTACATTTTGAGTAATGGGTGTAAATCCCCTTTTCTCAGCTCCTACATCCCATCTGTCTTCTCCTCACAATGCATAACTGAATAGAGGAAAATTGAATTCCAAGCACGACCATCACTGACTAGGGTTGGAGATTTTCCTCTTATTTTTTAATTAAAAGGAATCTTTCTCACATTTCTTACAATACATTAGCAATATTTTTAAACACAGAATTACAAATATTTTTTTCTAAATTTATCACCTCTATTAAATCCAACCATCCCACCAGGAAAAGAAAAGAAAATCCATCACAAACAGCAATTTTTGCATAGTGTTTCAGTGGCCTGATCTTTGTTCTTGGATTTTAGTCAAAAGGTTAGACCTGTCTTTTACACTCATTCTCCCACTGTTGAATGCAGCTTTTTATATCTGATTTGGGGACATTGGTCTGAATAGCTGATAAATATTGATGATATTTTGGAGAATTTTTTTCCTCACAGTTCCTACCATTTCTATGTTGGAACCACTGCAGTTATGACGTTTGTCGAGTTAAGACTGGGCATATTTCATTGACTTAGACCATACCTTCATATGTGATTTATTTAATAGCTTAAACATTTCCATTGTGAGAAAAACTAGGAGTGTAGTGCACATGAATGGGAAATATAGGGTTTATATGTTTAGTTTCACTCTGGATATGAGTTTACTGCGTAAAACAAACTTGCATCCTGCTCTCTCTCTCACCGTTCTATGATGTTTTACTCTTAAGTGTTCCCTGATGCAGCATGGGTTAATCAGACAGCACAAGTGGCCAACATGGTTTGAGAAAGCTACTCAGACAAGAACAGCTCTGAAGAGAGAATACAGGCGAGCTGAGCACAAGTGGAATAATAACAAAACAAAATAATCCTGTGAAACGCAAGCCGACCTTGTGGAGAAAAAGGAACAAGAAATATGCAGCTCTGAAGATCTTTTTAGATCACAGATGTGCAAGATGTTAAGAATTTTATTGAAGGTCACCAAATCTGTTATTGACCCTCACCTCCACAGTAGCTGTCAAAGCATCCACTTAAAAAGTGCCAGAAAGTGCAGTTCATGAGTGTAAAACTGCTGAACAATCCACAAGCTCAATCTGAATGTAACCACTGACACCATGTCTGTTTGAAAAAGTTGTAGGAAAAAAATTAGATTTGTCATCCAAAATAACATGTTAGACCTTCCTATGTTTTAGATTTATCCACAGCAAACAGCACTTTAAAAATATAAATTTTATTAACAGCAGGACCCTGTGAAGGTTTTATTGCATCTTGTGGCTTCAGACGCCAGCACCCACTCTGTTTTATTAGACTGTCTGCATGACTAGGTCGATGTCACTCCTTGTGCCCTTGAAAAGCTTTGTCAAAATCAAAAGTCACACCTGCATACACAGAAATCAGTTATTGTGTGCTCCATCGTTCAGTCCTGGGCCCTTTGTAAATTAAGGGTGGAATTCAGAATTTTAATCATCATATAATAATATATCAATTTTGATTTTAATGTGATTCAATTCAGGGGCCTGGGATCAATCAGACAGCGTAATATGCCTATTTCACACAATCTGTAACCAATGAAGTTACCAGGTTCTGGAAGAACAAAGTG
This sequence comes from Acanthurus lineatus, assembly GCA_029814665.1. NCBI lineage: Eukaryota > Metazoa > Chordata > Actinopteri > Acanthuriformes > Acanthuridae > Acanthurus > Acanthurus lineatus. The sequence continues at coordinate 14,468,001 of JAPZDV010000005.1, forward strand.
AAATGTGCCCAGGTGATGGCCATGTTGGTGTCTTACACTGTGTGAGATAAGAGATGTGCTTTCACAAAAAGCTAAGAGGACTTCACTTTCTCCATGACAAACTGCTTCTTTACTCATTTTAGGGAGGCAAATTAAAAAGTCATTTGTTTCTTACTACTGACTGCTATACAAATTTTTTTCCAAAATGAGGTCCCGTGAGGTTCACTAGAAGGGGCGGGGTTTAGGTTATTTATTATATATTTATCATATAATATTTACACCATATACACATTATCTTTATCTTTATTTTGAACATTTGAAACAGTAGTTAGAAAAAAAAGGAAAACTAGTTACATCTGCCATGATTCAGTTTTACATGTCCAAAAAGGAGTAGGAAGAAGTATAAACTAACATAATCCGAACCCTTACTCTCTATTAAATAACTGCAAATACAATATTCTCCCAACATCATAGAAAACTTTTCATATATTTAAACTTAGATATTAAATACCATACTGTATCAATGTATATAAATAAATAATTAAATACATAGAAAACTATTCACATTCTGAATATGTATGACCACAGTATACCATTTAACATGTAAGCATAAATAGGTAAATACAAACAGTCAAAATCTATTTACATAAAAAAATATATGCATACCGTTAATATGTGTAAATAAAAATATCTAGGTACAAAATATCTAGGTACATAAATATACTATACAAATATACACATTGATATAACAATTCAGACTGATGAATTACTAAGTAATATAGTATATAACTGAATTTTAATGGATATATATTGTTAATATATTTACATTGTTTTACCTAAATGTTTTACCTAAATGATTGCAGATCCTTATATTTCTATATCAGTTTTGACAAAGTGCTGGAAGACAACAGTATGAAAGCAGGTGCATGTTTTTGTTTTTTTTTTTGTTTGGTGCACCGAGATCTACTGCTCAAAGTGGGGGTACGCAATCTTTTCATGCAGAGATAATGGTATACAATTTTGGAAAATCTTTCTTGGGAGGAAAATACTAAAAGTGACAAAAGTGGTTGTGTAAAGAATGAAAAAACAGAATTTTAGAAATAAGTTCAAACCCTGCCTGGAGTAATTTCTCAGCTCCACACTCTTCGCCAATCCCAGCATGAAGTGGACAGGCTTGTAGGATTGTGGGTTTCAGAAAGTTACAGAAATTGTAATATGCAACACCAAAAAGGTCTGGAGTCTGAACAACCCTCTGATGAGCATGTGCTTGAAGCACACCCTCTACACTATTAATCCATAGAAAACCTGAATGCTTAGCATCACATCTACATGTTTTTTTGTTTTTTTTTAATACATTTTGCATAATCAGCCAGAACTCATTTCCGGTTTAATTCTCGAAAATAGGTGGTTCTTGCTTTTTTTTCATGTATCTCAGACTTATGTGAACTGTCTTTACTGTGGTATCACCCAGAAAAATGGCCCTGTATACAAATTTAGAACTATTTAAAGTGTAGCATTCTTGTTTCACATAAAATAAGTCTAATCCTGCTACAGCCTTTGTGGACTGACAGACAGTTAAACTTAAAATTATTCTAAACATGCTTTAGCTACCGGTTTTCATGTCTGCACCCGTAGTCTACAATCTAGGGTTTGTTTATTTGTGTGCCTGAACACAGAGAGCTCATTTGTCATCTGAAAAGAGAGAGAGAAAACAGAGATAGGCAGGGGTGCAAACTCTACTGAGTATTAAAGATGGGGATCAGCTGTATTGTAATGAGGGGTAATCAATTAGCACTCAGATCTCATTATAGCTTTCGGTTCCTTGTTCGAGCAGCCATCTCCCAGTAAGCACTGTTACCACTACATGTGTTACCTGTCATACCTGGTGTGCACCCTCATTCCCCCCACTTTGCCAAATATAATAAATGTTTTGGTTCCCCTTTGCCAGAGAGTGTTGAAAATAGCTGACACAAGCTTCTTGACATTGCAGTGGAAAACAGTCTACGTCTCCTCAACCGTTAAGTCCCCACGCTTTTATAATCAAGTGAAAGACACTGGACAGTAAAGAGAAAATGGCTCTGCTGATTCCTTCATATGCACATAACGACGGGAAATTAAACTGTGAGATGCTGTAAATTAACTATAATAAACTATAAAGATGCTTTGCTTGGTCTGTTTTAAAACTGGCAATGCATCTCGGGTTTATAGCTTTTTTTGAGTGATGCAGACCTCAACAACAGATGCAGAGGGATAGTTTCAATGTGCCTCAAACACAGAGGAGAGGCTAGGGATCAGACTTAACAGTAGCCTATGGTGAAATATTTACTTGGCCTAGATTCATATCTGATGAGCTTAAAGAAACCCAGTTATGCAACAGAGCCATCGTTAAATGATTAATCTTGTGTTGTTGTGAAAACTGGAGAGACCTCTTCTCCTTTTAAAATGAGTTCGTCTTGCTGTCTTCATACAAAAGCATTCGCTCAGTTTAGAATAAACTCTCCAAGCTTTCTTCTTATGTAACCCTCGCCTGGTTGTCATCTGATTATAAATCGACTAATTCAATCAGTCTCAGAGTCACGTCATGCTAAGCTCAGGCTTACCCTCTGATAATGAGGGAATGCTAAATGTCTTCAAATGTTTTACAAGGTTATTATTAAGAATGCAGTGAGAGTTGGACTCCTACATCTGCCCGATAAGTTTCCATCCATATGTCTGCGAGGCCTGTCTCATTGAGGGCTGTTTGGTAATATGAGCAGCGCTGAGCCATTGTTCCTACACATCACTAATTAGCTGCGAGTATGCCAGCTCTATTCATGTAGCTTGTCTCAAAGTCCCGCACTTTAAGGAACCCACTCAGCGCTCATCTCCACAGATCTGTACCCTAGAGCCGGTGAAAGACAGCAAGAATAAAACACAGAGACTCAGCATGGTAGGAGAGCTTTTGATGAGCCTAATAATCCAACCAAATCTGTCATTTCCTGACAGCCTTTTTTGATTCTGTTTTTGTGGCCCTTTTATTTTTTTTCCGCCTGGGTCGTAAGTCTGTGTCACTGAAGGCAAAGTGGCAGAAGACGTGTTGCTTTGAGACTAATAAAACCACGTAGTTTCTTAGGAAATGTGGCTTAAGAGATTCTGCTTTATAAAAAGTGCTTTTGTTGTATCAGTCTCTGTATAGAGTTTGACTCTTCTAACATTCATCAACTGTTGTTCTCTGACCAGAACCAAACAAAAAGGAGGATGATAGCATTGGCTACAGATTCAGAATTTAAAAGAAGTCTTTATTCAAGAGATTGTTCCAGTTATGTACGAACCTGTAAACTTATCTCAGATTTGATCTCAATCAAAGGTGGTAGTGACCCTAAGAATCTCCCTGTAAGTGTTTTTTTGTCCTCACAAAAACATAATTTTTCAAAAATATCTGTGACTATTAAGGTTATCATCTCTGATCAAAAGTTAAACAAAAGAATAACCCTCAACTACTAAAAGCATAAGCACAACAGAGAATGGTAAAATGTATGAGTGTGCATCATGTTTTATATTGTGACTCTGTTTTTTTATGTGAAGTCGTAATCCAAAAGTATGAAATAAGTAACTATTGCTGCCAAATAAATGAATTGGAGAAAAAAGTACAATGTAAGCCTGTGAAATTTAACAGGAAATGATTAAATAAAATGTTGCAAAAAAACTAAAGTTTCTTAAAATGTGCATAAAGGCATAATATGCAGGAATTTTCAAACTTATATTCAAATTTGGCCCCTACGCACCAAAAAACAAGACTGAGAGAGCAGCAGTGGTCAAGCCAGCTGGAGATTGAATGAAAAGATGGAGGAGCAAAGCAGTGAATCTAAGAATAAAAGCTTTTCTGAGTGCACCACAGCAGTTACATTCTCAAAGATGGTGTCTTACTGCCAAATTTTTTGTGCATTTTGGCTGAAGCACACATTTGTCCTCTCTCACAGTTTGCATCTGTGCTCTGTGTGTGGGTTCCCTCGGTCGAGGAGTCCTGACCTTGCACTGCTATTGTCTGGGGAATACTCATTGCTGGTCAAAGGCTGCTCCCAGAAATGTCCTGAACACAGCAAAGTGAAAGAAAATAAGAAAATAGAGGCAGAGGGCGGGCTCCCTGCAGATACAGACACCATCACACACTCTGAGTGAGTCACAGTAATGAGAGGGACTACTTTTTAGTCTATTCATAGTGATTTTTAGGATTTTCCTGCATAGTGTACCTAACTGCAGTACTTAAATGCAATTACTTACTTCCAACACTCATGGTAAGATCATCAAGCTGTCTCGTTAAAAAGCTGGGGATTATTAAGATTCAGAGACATTATGATATCTTTATGTTTTGCCCATTGCCTTTTTTCTCTTGGTTGTTTCTTCTGCTTTGTTATTTTTCTAACTTTGTCCAACTTAAGATGCTAAATTGTGTCTAAAAACACAAGTTATGGTAACAGTTTCTGACTCAGTTTCAGAGACCATGAATCTGCCCCCTGTATTACTTTATAGCAACTGAAATAACATGAGATGAAACCACATATCTGAGGTTTGTGACCACTGTTTGCCATTTGTATAGATAAGTAGGTGATTCATCTAAGTTTGTAGTTAGAATGACAAAAAGTCGTGATGGTACATGATCCATGTGCACCTGTGTACATTAACATTCTAACAAACATGCTGCAGGTTATATGTTAACCTATTCTGCTCTTGTTTCACCTAACCTGCATATTGCTCCTGCACTTGTTAGTGAGTTCAGTTATTAGATAAATATTTTCTTTCCTGTAAGAAAACACTAAAACATTAAAAAAAATCTTTCAACTGGGAGGAGGATAGGCATGTTTGTCTCCTTTTTTACCCAGGTAGGAAATCATGGAAGCAGTGTGTTGGGGCAGAGGGGTCATTTAGTTAGTTATTTATTTAGTCTGCATGACTCATTGATCTCTTAACTGCCTGTGGTTTATGCAAGTTAGAATATATGGCCCTGACCATGGCACTGAAATATCAGTAGCCGGACTGTGCTGTGTATTAATAAATCCATGGAGCTGTCTGTCATCCTGATGTAGCAGACAGTTTGTAATTGCACCTTTTTCTCCCATTCTCACCCTTCTGTCAGTTTCATCTCAAATCTGTAATATTTCTAAACCACAAACTGTAAATACTCACTTCTAAGCTTTATTGTATACTCTGTATTGTGTACTATATAATATTTTGTCACTTTTATAAGTGGCACAAGTCGTTACCAAAGAGTCAGAGAATCATGTGGAGTTTCTGTAGCATTCTTTTTATATTCTTTTAGCATTAATTTACTCATTATTTATCTCCACAGTTATAAAAAGACAATGCAATAAAAAGAAAAGAAAAGAAAAAGAAAATAAATAGAGAGTTTTTTGATAAAATGGAAAAGTAAGAAATGTCACAGCTAGGTTAAGGCATTCTGCAACATTGTCCTTTGGGAGATGTACATGGGTGGGTTTTGGTTGATGCTGTGGGTGCTGGCGGTGCCATAATTGTGCCATTTCCCTGTTTAAAAAAAAGAAAAAATTAACTCACTGCCTACAGCGTTGCAGGAATGGCAAATCAGTCCAAACCTTGGTGGAGACAAAACATATTTTTTTATAAAATAGGTTCATTTACGAAATAATGCTGTCAATCCTGACTTACAGTACCACCGCTCACATTCACACACCAGTCCTCACTTTGTGAATTCCTGTAGAACTACTCTAATTGCTGGATGTACTGTTAATCCCACGCTGGGGTATTGAATGGTTGGCAGCTTTAAACAGTATCCTTTAATACTGTAAGTTGAGCTTTCCCTTGTTCATGTTTTAGGGTTTCTCTGTGGGTTTCAGCAGACTATACAGCTTTTCTTCTGCACTCAGTGTGTGAGCCTGTTTCGGGGGGGGGGGGGGGGGGGGCCACACAAGTGCATTTTTATTTATAAAAAAAAAGATTTTGAGCAAAAAAAAACACAAAAAGGGAAAATTTAAAAAAAAAAAACAAAAAAAAAAAAAAAAAAAAAAAAAACA
>JAPZDV010000005.1:14474105-14552131 GCA_029814665.1 Acanthurus lineatus
CCCCCCCCCCCCCCCCCCCCCCCCCCCCCCCCCCCCCCCCCCCCCCCCCCCCCCCCCCCCCCCCCCCCCCCCCAGCACACCTAGTCCTTGGCATTCTAGACAAAACCTGAGTTGCAGCCTTCAAAGACCATACAGGGAAATGTTTCCTTCATCACCAGAATACCAACATCAATCCACCATGACCATGACATTTAATTGCCTCCCCCTCTCGATAAACAAAGGGTGTGATTGAGCCCAGCGAAAGTTTTGTAATGCTGATTGCAAAACATACTCTGTGAAGCCCTTGCTCTCCGAGTTGTCCCTTGAAACCTGGGAGGCAAAAACATAACAAAAGGGAATTTGCCATCACTGCAGTTTCTCTCTCAAAGTGCTACTAATTGTACGTTAACAAGGAAGTAAATCAGGAGGTGTAATTTAAGTGGGCTCATCAGGCAAGATTATATGGAGATTTTGATGTGATTCAAGGGGAGAGTAATTAGTATGTGAAGCTCAGATTGTTCATTGTTAGAACATACAGAGATTTTCTACCATTAAGACAAGCAAACTTTTAATAATTGGAATTAAAGAGACATTCTTAATGAACGGACTATTAACACTTCCTTCCTTCACCACAGGAAGACATTATACATGTGATTAACCTGTGCTGCAGTGGTTCCATGTATTCGTCTGTATTATCTTTAGACAAAAATAAAATCTGATACTGATATCTGTATCAGAAATAAATCCATTATTCCCCAAAATGTGAGACTGGGTACGGGCGAGTCCATACTGTCATTATACAGTAACTATGTCAAGTGGTTTAATTATCATAACAATTAATCCATTTAACAATCAAAACTTAAGAAATGATCTAAATAATGTAGTATTTAGACAGTGGACATACATACATACATTTATGGACATACATCATAAATACCTATTGCATAAGGTTTGTCAGCATGAAGAGCTTCTATGGAGGAGAAGGCTGCTATTTTGACATTTACTCTGTTTAACTGTTATTTAACCCTCAAAGACCTGAGGCAATTTGACTCTAATGATTTATTTTGTTTTTCTCGACCTTTTCCAGCAGTCAGCAGCATGTGGCATACATCATTTGATTCAGGAGAAACTGAAGTTTCAGCCTTGACTATTTCCAAGTCCTAATTTTACATTTGCTCTGTTTGTGAATGGATGAACTGAACCCTAATTCTAAGCAAGTTACAGCCATTTTTTAAGGACATTATTCCAGGCATACAAGACATGACCTTTTTAAAGTATGTTGATTGCTTGAGTGATTTAAAAGTTTTTAAACATTAAAAGTGATAACAGTTTTAATCTACAGGCTGCTGTTTACTTCTTCAAGGGTTAAGATAATTTCAGTGTGAAGGATGAACTGGCCCAAGCAGTGGAGAAAATTGAGGGGCCGTTGAGGAGGTCCACAAGCGAAGCAGCAGAGCCAGCAGCACACAAGTTCATTTACAGATATAGTTGACAGACCAAACTATTTGGTGCTCAGACAGCCCATTCCAGTACTGGGAGGGGGAAAAAAAACAAAGAACAAGTTTGGTTTCCAACCCCGTCTTCCACTGCTACAAAATTACTCTGGGCTCTTCACCAGTCCGGAGAATGAAAGATCGTTCAGTGCAGCCTTAAACATTGTTGATGCAGAAGGATCAGGCTGAGAGGAGAGAGAGCAGGAAATATGGGAGTCTTTAAGAAGAACCTGTCATTTCTCACGAAATTGTGAGCAATACTCAGTTCAGTTACTGCAGTTTTTAGCCTACTTGCTTGGACTTATTCTTCCTTTTATATGTAGTTGCTGCTCTTTAATTTTAGACTGTTTTTATTTCTCTAAACTATGGCTGAATGTAAACTGACTGTTTTTTTATGTCTACATTTATTAATTTATATTCTTGTCATTTTTGACTGACTGTCAAACCAGACAGTTAAACAAGAATCTGTGGCAGTAAGTCTGCATGTAAGATAGCAGTCAGGTCCTTATCTATATAGAGTTACAGCTGTTAAAAGCAATATCTGTAAGTTTTATATTCTTTAAATGGACGTGTAGCAGACTTGGTATCAGCCAGTATTTTATATGTTTGGAAATGAAAAATGGTTTGGTTAAAAGAATTTGAAAAAGGAAAGACATGGTATTGAAACAAAGTAAAGTTTTTTGGGGGGTTTTTTTGTTTTTTTTTTTAGTATAATTGGACTGTGGTGGCCAATTATGTGTTAGCAGAATGATTGCAATGCATGCCATTTAATTAATATTCACTCTGCAGAAAAAAAATCCTTATTAGTGTTGTTCCTGTTGTATCATTTAATTTCTTTTTAACTGATGCACTGAAGTGTACGCAGCATTTCAGTGTTGTAGCTTCTTAAGGTGGAACTAATTTAAGCTATTATCATCTTAAGCAGTTGAAAACTTGTGTCAACCTTCACAGTAAAAGCACATTTCCATCACAAATGTAATGGAACAAAAGAAAAGTAGCACAAAATGGAAAAACTCAAATAAAGTAAAAGTTAATTGGTAGTTATACTTAAATAGACTCACTGACTAACTAACTACTAACTGACTTTTTTCTTAATTAATTGTTTCTTACTGAGTATGAATCAGCAGAATATTATAAAAGTGTTTCATGTTCCCTCAATTTAAACGTGGCAGTCTACTGAGTTTTTAATAGCAATGCACAATAAAATAATAAATGATGCAACCAAATTACCAGGAAATATTTTAATTATCATTCCAATAACCCAAAGATTTTATCATCAGCAGCTGGCTAATTCCTCAGATTTACATGTGTGTGAAGTCTATCCATTAATGGGGACAGGGTAACTCGCTGTGAATGACTCTAAAACTCATGAGGTGAACAGAGGCTGTGAAACAATAGGTGACTGTGTTGTAGCAGCATGGAAATATATTATGGAAATCGTGTCTGTGCAGATGGCAGCTCAAAGCGTTTGATGGCCTGGGAAACAATTAAACTGCACAATCACTATTTGAATGAGACACCACTACAGCTAATGGGGATGTGTCTTGCTGTCAGAATGGTATTTACCACATACTGAAACAGTGCAGAAGAGAAAAGTATGTTTTAATTTGAGCTTATCATTGTGTGTGCGAGTATGTGTATTGGCAGGTGGTACAAGCTCTTTTTACTTGGTACATAGTCTGATATACAGACTACATAGGATGAAATGCCTAATTTTTATCGGTAAAACACCTCAGATGTTTATTTACATGGTCAAGAAGCTGATCAGGTCTTTAACATCCCGTTGTGAACTCTTGCACACATGGCAATCGACCTCCAGCAGCCATGGGACTCATCCCACAAGGCTTCCACTGTCTTGGAAGCCCGGCTTGCACCTCACCTCCATAAATAATTCATTTAGCACAGCATGAAAACGCATGTCAATTAGCCAGGTTTATTTTTTTTCTTCCAATGAAAATCAGCAGGTCTTCCTTAATGCCAGCGAGGGAAAGATGTAGTGAAACAGTGGATTATTTAGGATTTCTGGACATGGCTGCTCAGACTACATGGCCTCGTTCTTTTTAAAAAGAAAAAAAAAAGCAAGAACAAAGTCTGACATTGTCAATTATTCTCTTTGATTTGAGCAGGCTTTTTTTTATTTGTGGGGATGGATTCTTAGTTTGCCTGCCGTGTTATGGCTGTGATTAACTGTAGTTTTCATTTCTCCTTAATAAGCACCCATGTTCTATGTTTCAGCATCACATTCAGCTGCTGAATGTGATGACTGAGGCTGAAGGAAATGCTAAGAGGACTGGCTCACTCTTCCCTGTGTTTGTGTCTGTCTGTCAGTCCGTCTGTCTGTGTAATGACACAACACTTCAACCACTGGCTGCACATTAATTTCAACTTAGTTAAAAATTAATCAAAAAGTAAAAAATAAATGTAAACATCACTTCCCGCGAAACCTCTCATTTAATTTGCAAGATAAGATAAAAATAGAAAGAAAATAAATGGAAAATCAGCATCCAGGATTTTATGTACAAAAAATAACCAATATCCTGTCATAAACAGAGACAGAAAAGTAGACGTAGCTGAAATAGATCCAAATGAGCTGCTTCTTTCTAGTTATAAAGTGTCCCTCCATATGCCATGTCCCCACTAGTGGAAGTAACCATTTCTACCATGTCAAAATCAGTCATAATCACAGTTGGCAGTTGTCATCACTTGCTTTCTTGTTCTTGGGATATTTAAGTGTGTTTGTCACATTAAGTCATGGTTAAGTTTGTAACTCTTCTCCCATGGATCAAAAAAAAAAAACCCAATTTAATTTCTAATTAAACCAGCAATTAATATTGGCTGTAATGGATCAGGGAAAAGCACTTTGTGTTAAGTGTCTGTGGCAACTGTTCAATGAGAACACCTACGACAGTCATTATCACAGGAAATTTCTCTTACTGACTGAGGCATTGATCTAAGACTTATTAAAAAAACAGTTGTGCCTTATGAACTGACTTCAGTGAATACAAGCTATGAAATAATTTAATTCAAACTCTCTTTGAACCAGAACATGATAAATGACAAACTGGACTAGGACATCAAACCTCATTCTGACAGAAGAAATCAAAATACCAGTGGTGAGGTATTAAAACACTGTTGTAAACACAATTTCTATGGTATTTTTGCACATATTAAGTATTCCTAGGTTTAATCATGATGTTAATAAACAGTAGCTTTAATTGATGAATAGGAGTCTAGTGATAATGTGAGATTACTAGAAATTAGATGTGCTAAATCTGAGTTTTCTTAATACAGATGAGTATGTCGGTGATTTTCTTATGTAAGTGACATTTAACAAAGGAAAATGCTGAGGAAAAAAAGGGAAATCGTCAGTGGCATAGTTGACCTTTCGTATTTTTTTTTAATATTCTGATTTTAAAAAATATCCTTAAAGGTCTCATTTCCCCATGTACTTCTCATGCATTTGTAATTAAAAGCTAAACAAGTCTTTTAACTTATGTATTTTTTTGACTACAGTTAACTTATGACTTTCAAATGTTGTTTGGCAGCTCTAAATAGGTATACAGGTGTCAAGTTTTTACAGTATTTTTCAGTTACTTTCCTTGCTGGATGTAGCACAGACCCCCTACTTAAATAGTAATGGACTCATTTAACTTTCATTCAGACAAAGCTGGAATAAACACTGGTTTTTGGCTCAGCTTTGATTACAAACCAAGACGCTCCCGTTGTTTGGGACTGAGTACAGTCACATAGATGATGGTATGTGGCACAGTATGGATCTGTGTTAAATATTTCAAGTCTTAGTCTTCCATTAGTTATGTTTCCACTTCCCCCCAGTTCCTCTCCTTTTTTACCATGTTGGGTCTTTGATTTTGCTCGTCAAGAAAGGCTCATATGATCCCCGTCACATAAGACCTTATTTCTGTAGATTCAAAGCCAGAAGACCCAAAACAGAACATCAGTTTTTCATGAAAGCAAAGTAAGGTTAAATTTAACAACAGTACACTTTAATCAAATTAGGATTTCCAGACATACTGCTCAAGGCAGAGGGGTCTACCTGGGAATTATTGTCGGCAACGAACACCGTGAGCCGCCTGGTTGCTTGGTTACTGTGCCTGCAGTAATTCGTGACTCTGATGGCCTTGGGCTGCTGAGGTAGAATTAGCTCAAATGATTTGAGACTTTGCTAGTACAGAATGTTGTATTTTCTGTCTGAGAACCAGTCGAAGAAAAGCAAAGAAGTGTTGTTTTTTTGTTTTGTTTTGTTTTTGTATTCTGGTTCACAAAGAACATAACATCACAAGATGTTGTTCAAGTGTTCATAAAACTTTTTTTAACTCAAGACCCAAAAAAGAAATGTGCTTTCTCTGATTGAGCCGAACTTAACATAAATACATAGTGAAGAGTATAAAACACATTAATTAAAACTCTATATGAAATGTATCTTTTGAGTTCAAAAGAAATTAGAAGACAAATCAAATTTGCTGAATTAAATGTGATGTTTGTCACCAACTTGTAGCTAACAGACTTCCAACAGACCAGCATAGAAGAAAAATAACCCCCCCCCCCTTTACTTTAATTAGGAAAATAAACTCACATGTCAGTATGGACAAAATAAGTCTTTGAATCATTTTAGACCAGGACTCTAAATTTGGGAAATGCTTTTTTAGGGGATATTTAGATTTCTTACTTGTACAAATTCTCTCTCACTCCTGCTCTTAACTCTTGACCAAGTCCAACTAAAAAGCAATTACAAGTAGAGATGATGCAATGCCATATTTACCTTATTGATACTAACTCAGATACCTGAACTTTCTGTGTTGTCCAATGCTGAGTACAGCTTGTGATACCAGAGTGTTAAAAAAAAATGAATGCATATAGTCATGAGTATTAAACAACTTTACTATACCAGTAACCCTGTATGGCTATTATGTTATGGATTTGCTTGCATGGACATCAATAATGTCCATGTTGTCTCAGTGGTTTGCACTTATATCAGTTGTGGCACTATGACTTCTTGACAATCAATCCCTAAACAATCCCTACACTGTTGGCTGTATTTAGGAATGTAACACCTACAGAGATAAGAGTGTAAACTCATGCAATTTTTTTTGCTGACAGTAAGCTACCTTTTTGGGTCAGATAATGCAACACTTGCGCAAATGACCCCATGTGTATGACCTGGTGCCATTTAATACAATAGCTTCCAATTTATTCTGTGAATGAACCAGTGAGAGCTTGCTTTGAAACAATACAAGTCATAAGGCAACTGAATTAAGAATTAATGGACTGACATGAGCTTGAAGATTAATGTAGAAAAGTGTAAAAAGTGTTGTCTGTAATACAGTGAACTTTGTAATGATGAAGTCTCTACTGACGAGTTCACATAACTTCCATGTTCCCTCACAGAACGTGGTAGTTGGCAGTTTCATACATCAGTCATGACTTTTGCAGATCAAAAGCAAGCTGTGACACAGTGGTTTAGATATCTGTTTTTGAATAATGAAACAATCCTCTGGGATCATGTATCAGATGTTACATCACTACCTCTAAGTGGCAGTAATGAGTGCCTTATACAATAAGAGTGAGACCACATTTGCTGGGTAGATAGGAACCTGTGCCTTTTAATCTCCCTGACTGCATTCATGGCTTCGTGGGATGTGCTATTTGTGGATCTGACAGTGTTACAGGTAGATGCTGTGGATGTTGTTTAATCAAAGGAAAACTCTGAGGTAACCTGAGTTACCTGCAGCAGCTACAGCAAAGGAGTGAGGCTGGTAAACTCAGGTCAAATAGCTTGAGGAAGGTTGCCAAGCTTTAGCAGGCAGATCAATATCAGCAGTCTTTGGAGAGTCTGTAAATAGAATCTGAAGCAGTAATGCTAGCAGGGCAGCATAAGCACTTATAATAACATTAGCCTAGTGTTAGATGGGTAGGGTATTGAAATCAATTTGTAGTATATTACTGTGTTTAGCACAGTGCAATCATTGACCTTAAAAGCATGATCATTTTCATGATATGTATGAATGATTTTAATATGCTTTAATGTGATTTTAACCTGTTTTTGTGGATCTTTAAAGGGGTGTTAGCGGTAAGGTGTCTTTGAAAGTGTTAATTCGCAATTATTAGTTTTACTGGCTATCTCAAAGGTGGCCCTGAGAGTTCAGTACACTGCTTTAAAGAAAACACATGTAAATAGACAAAACACAAGCAAATTACAACATCTTACTATAGCTTATTTAAAAAAAAAAAAACTTGCAATTTAGCTCATTTTCCAGCATCACCTCCATTAAACCAACTTCATAAGTCACATATTATTGCAAAAAAGCGTCTAGTTATGCTCATCGCTTTTGGCATCCCCTCTTTAGGTTCTGTTGTTGTCTCTGCTACTGCAGCATTTCTGTGTGGTTGTGTGTTCTCTACTTGCAGATTCTTTACCTAAAATGCTGCACATGTGTTATTAAGTTGATCAAGATTATTTCTAATTTGCTTTGGGTTTTTGCCTGTCGCTAACTTCAGCTATAACACCAGTCAGAGAGTGAGGAAGGCAGTCAAATGTGATAAAGTAATGTGAACACATACATTACCTAATCTGTGTGCATATCTGCCTTTTGAGTCAGTCAGATTTTTATCTGCATTGGTGACTGTTTTAACAATAAAATAAATAATACCATGATGCCATGCCACTTAATGACATCATCAAAATATGTCTAATATTTTTTAATGGACTTAATAAAGCTCTAGTGTGGGAGGAGAAAGCACCCTGACTTTAATGCATGTCCAGTGCGAATACAACACTTAACATTCATGTACACAGAAAAAATCATGTGAGAGAAAACTGATTATAATTAAACAGAGTATAGTGAAATGCACTTAGACTGATGTTTTAAAATGCAGAGCATGTTCCACTTCAGACTCAGTTTGAAATATACAGTTTACCATATACACACACATAGCTCCAAATATAAGAACAAATCAGTAATTAACATCCCACTGTAAAGTTTGAACTCTTGAAAAGTGAAAGTTCTTAAAATCTAAAATGCATAGGAATTACCTTCATTACAGCAACCTTATCTATTGTTCTTATCACTCCTGCATGTAATACATGTTATTACATGTATAGCACATTTTTACGCCAATTTAATTTTATAACAAAAAAAAAGGATGATGGAGATCAAGTAAATAAAATGCATTTAGCCAAACCAATGGTATTATAAAAGCTTTAGCAAATTTAAAAACTTTAATATCATCACATTCACAGATGCCCTCCAAAATAAAAAAAATAAAATAAACCACTGATCATAAATAAAATAGCACCAATACACCAAAACACTGTATAACCTGCAACACTGCCCCTAAATAATTCATTTTATTTATTCTTTATTAGTTGTAACTAAGAGGATAGTCAAAAATATCATTAAAACTTCAGTGTTTTATTGATTATGTTAAAGGTCATTAATAAGAACTGTTTGCCAGATTGTGAAACATGTTTTGTCCTTGTAGTTGTTCAGGAAGCTTCCTTTGAGAGGCTGTTGTATTTCTGACCTTCTGGGAAATAATTGCAGAGCATCTGCTCCACAATAAGTTTTTTGGAAAGATGTTAATATAACTAAACTGGAAGGACTCTCTGTCTGTTTGTGTGTCTGTCCTTCAGTTTTCTCAACTGCAGTTTTTGACCGATTGACTTGACATTTGGGTTATGTATTACCATGGATGCAAAAAGATGTTAGGTGCATCTCACATGTTCCTACCACCAGAAGTTAAGACTGCAGTGTATTGAGAAGGGAGCCCTATGAGTGTTTCCAGTGCCAGTTAAAATGTCCTTAAAGATTTCAATGTCCAGAATAGATGAGAGTAGTTCTGGTGAAATAATGAGTGTTTTTTTAACATCTTCACCCACCAACCCTCGGCTAGTAGCTACTATTTTATTTTAATATTTACAGAAAAAAGATGAACTATTCTTTCACCCGTTTCACTTAATAAAACAAAAATAAAACTGTACAACTTCTGAATTCAAATTCTCTATCACCGCACTAAGACAAGCTCAATCGCCTTATTAACTCTTTGAACACATTTCAGTGAAAGTCCAAAATAAAACCTACCAAAACTGTTGTGGTTAAATGTTAATCTCGATTCACTTTTCCAACAATCACTAACCTGATTTGGTCAAAATAAACATTAGACAAATAAACCACAGATTTTTTACAGCCTGGCAACCCAAAGTTGTCTGTCAGTTGTTTATGATATAATATTGTGTTTTGGTCTAAGCTGAGGAAAACTTGGTCTAAGCTGAAACTCCTGCCACTTAAGTAACCCCACTCCTTCTTGGCATGGGATGGGAAAACCAGTACACCGAATACTAAAGAAGGTGTGACACAAAAATTTGCTCCCTGTTCACACTTTCTTTCCACAAAGTGAAGGAAAAGAAACTTTAGCGAGGCTGGCTGGCCCTCCTTTGTTGGTGGTCTTTCTGCCGGTAGTGGAAGAGGCTGGTAGTGTCGAGCTCACCTGCATAGCGAATAGCCTCTGCAAACAACTTCACCACCTAATAGGCATGAGAAAAAAATTTTAAGCTAAAGCAAATCCGGTGACACACAGTATGTAAATATTAACTGAGCACATCACCAGTTTTCCACTGTCTCTGTTAGTGTGACATTCACTGACCTGGTAATTGGTGATGAGGGGAACACCGTGGTCGACAGCCATTCTGCGGATGGCAAAGTTATCCTTCAGGTGGCGAGTGTTGTTATTGGGCAGGTTGACCACCAGATCAATGTGACCTTCGTTAATCAGTCTGTAAACACAGTGATACCAAAACCAAGACAATATATTAAGATACTTAAAGCAACTATGGTGGTTCAGTTTGACAATGCTCTGAGCATGATTGTGTGCATCTGCACATTTGACACTTCTTTTTTTTTTTTTTTTTAACCTCTATATTCAAATTGGAATGCTGTTTAAAAACCCATTCATGAATGTTTGTTTACCACCGTGGTAAAAATATGCTGACCAGGCAACGTCGTTTCTTTTCGTGTGTTTGCATGGACCATGCTTGAGTGCTAAATGTGCAGCTTCTTACAGCTTCCAGCTGCATTGATTTGGCTCTGCAGTCCATAAAGTTGTTTTCCAATGGCTTTCCCTCACCCCTTATTGAAAACTGTTGGCAGGTAACAGCCAGCTTCCCCGCAAGGGAATAAATGACAATGAGACAGTATTCATGAAGATAATCATCTAAGTATAAATAGGAGGCCAAAATAATCCTGATATTTTTCTACACATGTACAGGTCAAACCTAGATAGGTAGATGCCCATCTGTTCTGTTGCTTGATGTGTAACGAGGCAATCCCTTGTTAATATATGGACTCTTTAAGTCCATATATTACTGTGACTTTGTTTGAGAGTCTATTTGCCTCATAATGGCCAAAAAAGAACATGCTGAGCTGACTACCATGCAACAGTAATCACAAGATTGGTCAAATAAAGCTACATCTGTTTCTTTTTTGGGTACTTAGGTTGTTGGTTGTTGTGGACCATTGTTGGTATTTTATTGATTAATTTAAAGAAATTCTTAAAACAAAGACCAGCTTTTTTGTTAAGTTCAGAAACATCATTTGATCATTTGATATTTTCCTGTTGAGAATTCTTTTCATGAAAATCATGATGTTGAAAAAATAATGTAAAAACCTTGCAAAGGGTCTCTAAACCTCATATCACCCTTTCTTGTTGCAGTGTTTGAATTAATTTTGTTTGTCTCTCTCTCTCTCTCTCACACACACACACACACAGTTAGGCCCTGATTTTGTATTCCTTTTTTCATATGAAGGCCTTTGAATGACAGCCTTGAATTAAAGCTGAATTCTAATACAAAATATGGAGGACAGACAACAGTGACAACAAAGGTCTTGTTCCTCTCTATAAAGAGTTGGCCTCTATGTCATGTTGCACAGCTGATGCCAAACAGCCTTATGTGTATGTGAGCTTGTATGTGTGTTGTTTTGGTCTAGGCCTATTAAATTCCTTTTACATCCTCTTCTTCACCCGCTCATTTCCAAACATATGGCCCAGATGGCTTCACTGTAGCATGATCATAAGTTGTTTGTGGAATCATTACCTCAAAACAGCAGTCACAGTCAGCCTGCCACAATTATTCTATGTTGAAGAGCCTTTGAAAAGGTACAATTTAAATGGCGTGTAACCTCTGTTTTATTTCAGCAGTATTTTTAGGAAATGTAGCCAGATTCCATTTTTTATAAAGCTAGTTATATTTTGCCTTTACTGTTGGCAATAAAAACCACTATGTTTCAGCTGCTTATTTGATTTCCCTATTTTTGACTTGGCCCTGCTCTGACGTAACACTTTCCTCATCCTCCATATTCAAGCTCTATTTCTGGCAAAGGCAATGATTCTGGACTGTCTGCTACATCTTCTTTGATCTTGTCAGTAAATTACAGTGATAATGAAGGGGCTAAACCCTTAGATCTTCAGGCAGTATCTGATTAGATATTAGGCTGGATATCCCAATTTTGAATCAATTGAAACACAAGTTGTATATAACTTAGCCTTGCCTCTGGAAACCATAAGCAGGTCTTAGCCTCAGAGCTTTGACTTAGAACTTAAGATCTGCTGGCTTTGTTTTCAGTTTTTGTTAATGCGTCAAAAGAATTAAGACATCACTTCAGAGCTTAAAATGAATATGTGCTGACCTCTTAATACTGGGCAAACTGGTGTCTCCTCCCTTCTGAGAAGGCCAGGCGACTGGAGTGGCAGGTACGTCATTAGCACACAGCCAGGCAGAAGTGGCTTCAGTTGCATAGAGCTAGAGCACAGAAATAATACAACATCACAGCATATGTGTAGAGACAAGGTTCACCTTTTTCAAAAAAGAGGAGAAAATATAAGAACCAGAAAACCTGAAAGTCATGTTGAAAATCAGAGAAGAAAATGTGTCTTTTCAGTAAGCAATCTGGTCTGTAGTGTTCGAAATATACAATCTTTCAATTCTCACCTTGAATCCCTCCTCTTTCAGCTGGTGGGCTGTAGCCAGGAAATTGGGTCGGAATGAATGCTGAGATGATGGGAGGGGAGCAGAAACAAACAAACAAACAAACAAAACAAAAAAAGACTGCATTATGAATACAGAGAAAAGAGGAATATTTTACAGTTCATCCTGCTGTTTGGGACTGCTGACATGTTTGATTGTGGTGGTGGTGGTTTTTTGATTGCTCAACTAAAACATATAAAACTATTTGCATTAGACTGTACAGATCTTTATGTGACCCATATTTATAAAGACTTTACATCTTTATTATTACACTGTATCAAATTTGCTATCCTGCCTTATCATGAGATTATTTTTGAAAAAAGATTGTTTTTAAAGTATGCTTAACTGTGCTAATGCTTTAAACCCAAATTATCCTCTCAATACACTGTTAACTTACATGAACCAACATGATTCAGGTTCAGACTAAGTTTTGCTTGAAAACCTTAAAAGATATGACCTGTTCAAATAAAACTAATAGGGTCTGTTTTATATTGTTAATTCTGAAACTAAAGCATGACCATCTTGTAACTGAAATCTACAGAAGAAAATGCTTAAAAAAAACAAGCTCTCAAAATTCTGCAACATTTGTAATAAAGCAGCATCCTTTAATTTTTTCTGTTGATTTGTATTTGTGACAGATTTAAGGTCTTACTACTCAACATAATCATATTTGTCAAGCAAGCCACAAAGGATTTAAAGAAAGAATAAAATGTGCACTGATGTTGTTAGACAATGAAATGACCTACTTTGTGGATTCCACCAAACATACTAAAGTAAAGAAAGCTCCTCTGTGACTTTTTGCTGCTAATTTGCAACTGATTATCCTCAAACCGGGTGCCCTTCAGCTTAGTGAACAATAAGCTTGCTAAAATTACTGCTAACTCACCCAAAATGATTGTGATGTGGTTTGATATATCTGCATATTCTGCAGCCCACCTTAATAAGTCTTTTATGACAAACAGGTTTCTAAATTGGGTCTCATTTTGACATGCAGCCTTGGTATTGGTACAGGAAAAGTGTGGCTAATTAAAACGACAGAGGCAAACAGTGAGAATTAGAGACAGCATGGGAGAGATTTGTGGGGTAACAGAATAAGAGGGAGGATGACAAGACTTGCACAACAACAGTAAGGGAGATGGTGACAGCTAATGAGACTGTAGCTAAAGTCTTAATATACTAGTACCATTAAGTATACACTATGTACTCTTCTTCTATAGAGTAAATCATTTCTGCTGTCAGTTGCAGGAAATTAGGGGCAACACACACACACAAACATGCATAAGATGTGCTTGAAAGCACCAGCATCCATTACTTTCAAAGGAAACTCTCACATCAGGCCCATATCTTGACACAAGTCATTAGGAGCTGAAGCGTGTTGACTCTTCAAGATGCACCACGAACTTAAAGTTCACTCTGTAGTGTTTCCAGCTGAGTCGTATGAAATGAAAATACATAAAGGTACTTTTTCAAATAAAAATCTTAAACCCTGGGTGAGGGTTTCCCTTGGATGAGGAAGTAACTACAGCAGACCATGAGCTAACATTAGCTTTTTACTTAGAGCTGACAAACTGCCCTACTACCTTGAATTTTTGCTTGTGCTCTTGCATATAGAAACTCAAGATGCAACAAAAATTACTCTGTCCTCCAAATTTTTAATATTAAGTCCTACTCTAGCACTGAAAGTGCTAAGGCCTCAAAGCTCGACAGACAAGTCTAAAAACACTTGCTTAGTTATGCCTACTGGTTTATTTTAAGCAACTGGCTGAGATTTAAACAAATAGTATAGTGGAACACAGGGAGATGCTAACAATTTCAGAAACTGATGGACGGTGATTAATGTGTATTAATAAAAAACACATTTCCCCATTGAAGCAAAAAGCATAAAAAGTAAATATTAAAACAAATAATAGTGTTTCTATGTGTGATACACTTGTTAAACAGGGTGGTAATGCATTAGCCAAATTTGTACATTATCAGCACATTAAGAAACACGGCACCATAGGACCTGTATAGTGAAATGTGGTCCACATACATTTTAAACCCACCTGGGCTTTACTGGGCTTAAGCCAGAGGCCACCGTCTTTTCAGCAAAAATAAAATAAAGACCGTTTTAATCCTCCCACCACTATCTTTCTCAAAAGAACTGCAGGAAAAAAATCCTTTCTGTTTTTGCTGTGTGTTCTGCACCTGTCAGCCTGAAGTGTTTTTGCTTGTCAGCCACATTATGATGCGCTTGTGACCCCAGGTACTTGCCTTGAAGTGGACCTGTTCCCCAAGAGCACTAATTATACAGCTAGGGTTGTGAGTGCTTTGTTAAAGCAGCATTAGTCAAACTTGCAGCTAAGCAACCCAGGATAGAAGCAAGAATTAAGTACTAAAACTCCCGATGTGTCATTAAACAGTACAGTTTCCAGGCTTATATTTTGTTCTTTTTGTATCTAAGAGAGGGAAAGTTTATCGAGCATAGGTGATTCAAGATTTTCATGACAGTGTTTAGTGTATAAGCACAAAAATTCCTATCTAATTGTCCTTTTTTTTGGCAACATCTTTCTCTCCACAAAAATTTTATAATGAAGATTATTGTTTGGAAAGTTTTAGTCTGAGTTTCATAGTTGTTTCTCTTATTCATTGGATAACAGCATCAATATTATTCATCTTATCCTTTTATCTCAGGGGCATTGCAACTGCTGCGATTTGATAGCTATTTTAACCACTCTGGGTCATTCAAACAAGGTCACTTGAAAGCTGTTGTCCTCAAGTCACATGTTACAAGTTCCATGAATCAAGGTGTGATTCTGTGTGAAATGAGGAGTGCCAGGCTTGCATTGTAAGAAGCTGATAGCCTAAAAGATTTAGGCCATCTGTTCAGAAGGCACAGCGCAATGTGGGCAGGAGGCACAAAAAGGAAACACAAACAGGAGGCAAGTGGACTTCCAGATGGCTGTAGTCTTACCTGAATCCCAATCAGGATGCCCTTCTGTGGTAGCTTAAAGCCTGTGGAGAGCATAGCCTTCAGGAAAGCTGAATAAATGTTTTGTCCAAAACAAGCTACCTGCAATCAAACACACAAATAGATACATATGAGAAACTGATAGCACGGACTCCCTAAATGTGACGGGAGCAGACTTACTTCTCCAGTGGAGGCCATCTCACAGCGGAGGACAGGGTCTGCATCCCTCAGCCGTGGCCAGGAGAACATGGGTGCCTTGTGAGAGAGAGGAAGAGGGAGGGATTTGTATTAACATGCTTTTGTAGTAAGAGGACATCACCACAGATGATGTGTATCAACTGCTATTGAACCTACATGACCTTGTTAAGCTGTAATCAGTTGTTAACAGTTTTGTCAGCTGGATGAGTTAACCAAGAAGGCAGCTCTCATGATAGTTCAACATTTGTTTTGGCTTTTGAATGACCTCGACAAAAACTGTTCACGAGCAACACTGGAGGTACTTTAAACTGATAAATAGTACAAAGACAGTGACAATCAATAGAGAAATATTTCATACATAAATAATATCAGTTCTTTGGAAGCATTTCAGGGATTATATAACACTGCTGCCACCTAGAGGTGAAACAAAGGTTACATTCCCTTAAAAGGTAACAGATGGACCAAGCCTGTGGCAACTGGATAGTTTGCTTATGAAATAATAAATGGCAATTAATGTCTGTTTAATGATAAATGAAGGCTTATACCTGACAACAAAAGGTGTTTTTCACTCCTACTATTCATTTTTTCCTTTTGAACTTTAATTCTGAACCTATTACAAGAGGTTATGTTACACAGCAATGTTAGAGATTTCTGCTACAATTGCTGGCAAAGATAGACTAAAAAGCAAAATCTCAGATAATTTGGAAAAGAAAGAAGGCTTCTCAACTTGCAGGTAACCAGTTGCATTAACAGCTTGGTTGGCCTGCTGTCTCCACACAGTGTACAAGGTACAGTCGGTGGCCTGAGTGCACAACAGCAGGGTAAAGCCACGAAAGAGGCAGAAACATAAGAGACAGAAAAGATAGAAGGAAAAGAGAAAACTTAAGTGAAGTTACCTAATGTCTTCAGAGAAGAAGGCAAAAAAGGAGGAAACAAATATTTGTAGAATAAATGTAAAGACTGTAGAAATGAACTAAACAAATAATGGAAGAAAAAAGGGGATAGGCAATGGGAGAAAAAAAACAAAGAAAAGGAACTGAAATATAAAGAAAATAGAGGTGCAGAGGAATGATTGATAAGAAAGTTCAGCACAAGAACAGAAGACAGGATCTTTTTACTGTATTACAATGAGATTAAGAATAGTGGGGTGGCGTTTGTAAAGCTATTCTTATTTTCTCTATTTAAAAGCAGACAACCCCCATTACCTTGAAGAGAGAGAATGAGAGAGAGAGAGGTGTAGCATTGTGTGGTTCATGTGTACGCACACACACATAGAGGCAAGGGCCACTAGGGGGGGATTCATCCTTGAAGCGGGCTATCTAATCAGCTGAATGTAATGTTCGCATACTAATGTACGGAGGGACGAAGAGACGGGAATGCAGAAAGGGAACCGGCATCGCTTATCACGGCTTTGTTCAAAGAGTCGGAAAAAAGACAGAAAAGTATGCAGCGATAAAATGGCAGAATGTAACCAAGACAGAAAATAAAATAGAGGAACACGTACTGGCAGACAGTAAGAGGCAACTTTTAAATGTGCCATAAAAGAGACAAGAAACTCCACTAAAAAAGAGGAGAATTTGTAAAAGTGAGTGACTCAAAAGCATTTGCTTGTGGGTCTATGTGTAAATCCTGAGCGGTTGAATTGCACATTATTCCAATAAAAGGGGACCCCCTACCAACTGTAGAACCAAATATGCAGAAACCACTTAAAACTATAAAGCTCTGAAGTGAAAATATAGCCACAAACAAGAGCTGTTAGAAAACTGTCCTCACTAACACCACTGGAGATTAAAACGGTCTGAAAATGAAAAACTCTACAAGAGCCATCATGCACAGAATTATGAAAACCTCAGTGGTCTCAGTTATAATGGTTTGTCCTCCAATTGTAATGGTTTGTCTGCGGGACAGAATGTATGTGACTGTCACAATAATCAAGGCTCTGTAACCACAACATCGTACCAGCACACACACACACATACAAGAACACTACTTCCCCATCTCCCTATCCCACACCGACCGCCCACTCCTAAGAGACAGTAGAATTGCGAAGCTCCACAACATGAACAATGTTATCTTGGGGCACCAGCTGAGCTCCAGCGGAGAAGGAAAAGAATAAAGTAAGACATTTCCACCAAACATTGTTGCTCACTGTCGCTCTTGTTGGAGACGGACGAGGCAGTGTAAATGTCTTCATATTCGAAGCTGAATGGAAGTGAACATCTACATTTGTACTTACAGATTTTTAGTGACAGGTCCTACATTTTTTTCAAGTGATGTTGCAAGTGATGGATATTTTGGCGCCATAACAAAACACAGAGGAAACTCAGTTTTCTGAAAACTCCCTTGGAATTAGTAGGCAACTCCAAAAGCTTGAATAAACAGAATGTGATAATTTGCTTATACTTTTTGACATACACTCAATATGTAACAGCACAAGGAAGATATATATTGAATATTTTTCCTTATCAACTTCTCTGATTTTTGTAAATGTTTGCTTTTTCCATATTTGGTGCCTGCAACATATTCAAACAACTGTGGTAAGAAAAGAATGGGAAAGTAGGAAATGCTAAAAAACATCAGTCTGGAACATTCCACAGGAGAACAGGTTCATTGGTTTCAGGTGACATTATCATGATTGGGTATGAAAGGGGAATCCTCCAAAGGCTCAGCTGCTCGCAAGCAAGGCTGGGGCAGGGCTCACCACTTTGTCAGACATGTTTATATAAAGGATAATACTGCATTGTCTCTAGAACACTTAGCAGTAAAAATGTCGAGAAGAAGTATTTGGTTGCAATAGGCTGCATTCTGTTTTCAGAAATTGTTTTTACAGCGTCACAACTTCAATGGAATCAAGGTTGTACTTAGCTAAAGAGTTGGTGTTGTGGGGCATGATTAGGGGATTGTTAGGGCTTGCAAATTTCATCATCAAGACACTGCTAGCTGATTAAGGTCAAGGCTGCTGGGTTAAGACAGGTAATGGGTGGTTGCTAGTTTTTTTGGTGGGGATTCAAGGGTGTAAATATCCTGCAGTAGGATGTCTGGCTTGGTCGCTCTGTAGTTGTGAGGTTGCTGTAAGCTGGTTCTTTTTGCAATGCTAAGGTCTTTCAACTGGGTTTTAGAGGTCTTGGACTGGTTGCTCTAGAATTACTAGTTGGTGCTATGATTCAGTGTTGGTGCCAGGGAAGCCGATGGTCTTACTAAGAGAATTGTTGGTGGCTGCCAGGGTGTGCAATGTGGGTACAACTGTCAAAGAAGTAGTGCTGATGCTGGCATTACTGCTTGTAGCAGTAGTGGTTGGGGCATTTGTGTTTAAATGTCTGAATTGTTGAAACTGCAGTGAAAACTGGAATAGAAAAAAGCAGCTAGAGTGACCACCAGGAACAGTTTTACTGCAAAATTGCTGGCTGATCATCTTTAAAACTTTGACAAAAAGGCTAAAACTAAACCATCAAAGTAAACCTCAAAAAGTTTTAAAGATGTGGAAATGATCTGAGGCAATGAAATTTTATATGTTGTGACACATTTAAAGGGTGGAATTGAGTGGCAGTAGAACTCAAATGACTGACAGTTTTCTTATTGTGGAGGAGGGGTGTTACATCAAATTAAAGTTAAAGCTACATGTTAATGAGCAACATTTTTTAGTGTGTCCTACATACTGTATATGTGCCAAAACATTGTGAAAGTTGGTGAAACTAGATGAGATAGGGTAAGTAAACACACTAAAGTCTTAAATTTTAAAAATAGGACATGTACATTACCAGTTACATTTACATTTAGTCAAACAACACATCAACTAGCAGCTATTTCTATACCACTGTGTCATTCTGCTCAGGTAGCACTGGGTGGGGTTTGCATGAGCTCAACACGTTTCAGCTTTTACAGAAATTCTGATATAAATTCAGTTTTTTCCGCGGGTCATTGGGCTCATAAGAATGTGTCTATCTCAAAAGTCACAACAACTTCAAGGGGACAAAACATTCAATGTTGGAAGTTATTTTTCTTCAGCAAGTAAGTGTGCACTGGGGACTGCTGCAGAACCACCAAACCAGCTTCCTCCTCCTCAAATGTTATTTTTGTGCTCGTCTTCCTCTCAGCATCATAAATACAACTGTGTTATTGTTCCTATGAGTTTGTATATCGAGACAGAAATTACACAAAGGGGACTTGTTAGTGAAAAGAAAACAACGTGGCCTCAAACGAGGGACTGTCAGAGAGAGAAGAAACAGCAAAGGCAACAGAGTGAAGTTGAGAGGGAATGAGACAGATAAATGATGAAAGTCTGTCTAGATGGCAATGACTTGTGCCTTGTGATGATACAATGAGGACAATGAGGATGAAGGCTGAGATGGAGTACGTTTTGATGGCCCACCCTTCAGGCTACTCAGGTTAGATAATGGTTTCACTCATTGCAGTATGTTTATGAAATGGTCATGATGTTTTGGCAGCAATAACGTGTTAAACAGGAAGAAATTAACCACAGACGTACTGTTTCATTAAACAATCGTCATGCATTCTGGCAGGGATTTCAGCAAGGCCCATATTAGTCAGAGGGTATGAAGTCTGTATCATAGACTCCAAGTAAACTCTGAGAGTCTTTTAAGCCTGCCGCCTGGAGTATTCAGAGCTCTGATTAATATTCCTCACCACTATGCAGACTAGAAATTGAAAACTTTAGGTGGTGGGGAAGAGTGGGGGATTATACCTGCGTGATTGGCTCCAAACTACAGCCATTGTTACAGCAGCTCTGTGTAATTAGAGGGAGAAATTACTTTGGAAAAAATAGCTTTGGAACAGCTGGCGACACGTAAACTCTCTCACATCCAATCTAAGAAGTAAGCCTCCCAGCTGATATGACAAAGCACCTTCTACTCCCCTCTATCATGCCTTGGTAGAGGGATGGCGCAGTAATTGCCGTCTTTGTTATGTGATCCAACAGAAACCGTACTAGCGGAACCTGCAGTACCTATTAAGGCATCATACATGTTGGGCTTTTAACATAGGGAATGATTCTCCACTTGTACTTATAAATCAGACTTTAAGAAGTTCAGAGACATAGTTATTAAGTCACAGGAGAAGTTGCATTTACATGTAAACTCACTATTGTGTTTGTTGCAATTAAATCTCTTCATTCTGGATCTGTGCACTTCTGTAAAGAGCGATATAGCAACTGTCTGAGTTTAGAGTATTTCACAATTCAATAGGCATATTAGACCCTTCAAAACATATTCTATATAATTAATCATTTAATATTAATGTAATTGTTAAATATTTCATATTATCATCTGTCATTAAAGGATGTTTTTTCTCATAAGCCAATTTGAAGCCACTTTTCTGTTTTTAAATGTGTCTCTTGTTTTAAACATGAGTCTGTTTTCAAACAAAGACCTGATCTGTGGAGAACTGTGTTTATCTCCCCGTGTATGCTGAGTGTCTATTATGGAAGTGACTGATTCTGTATTTCATTGTCTTCATTGTTTTAATTAGTCTTAAATTACCTGAAAATCATTATTGTTGTTTTAATTACCTTAGAATGAGTCTTTTATGTCCACAGAGGGAGAATATCCTGTTCAACAAAGTCTTCCATCACGCACTGCCATGTTTCTACTATACACCAGAATGGACACGCTGAACACCGGCTCTAGGGAGGGACTTCTGCGTTTTGTTAGTGAGTCCCACAGGAGGGCGAGTGGAGGGATATTTAGTTGAGTGCAGTCTGCAACTTCACTACTGGACCTTTAAGCCAGCAACAGTGGTGCTTATCAGTGAAGTACCATGGTCAAGAAGACAGCACATGAGCTGACCTAAAAGATACTTCGGCAGCAAAGTGTGATGACCCAGGGTCACATAAGCTGACCAAAGGGGCGTTTGGTCAGTGCTTCAGTCTGACCGTATGTCATGGGGCAACCGAAAAGGCACTGTGGTTCACTACAAGGGGCTGAAACAAGGGTCAGCAAGCCTCTAAGCAACAGTTGCTGACCAGCTGTTACCCAGGTTAAACAAAGTGACACTAATGGAGCATTTTTGCTACTCACAGGAGTACCATCATTTTCAGAGGGGCGACATCAGAGCAGCAGGGTCCAACATTTATACGTCAGTAATGTCATGTAAGTAAGTCACTGGTCTCACTTACTCTTCTGTGACAGTTACCAGTCACTTCCTGCTCTTATAACTCAACATTACATAAAATTAATAAACACTGAAGACAGGCAGTCATGCAGATTCCTGCTTGAAACAGTTACTGTAGTTTCTCCTCTCACCTTAATGCCAACAAAGTCAACGGGAATGATGGGTTTCTCCAGTGAGGGCAGACTGGCCTCATCCAAAGGCTCTCCCACCATCACTTTGGTTGCCACGTTGATGAAGTCCACACCAATGGTTTTTGACACAAAAGGGAAGGAACGTGACGCCCGCAGATTACACTCAATCACCTAGGAGGGTATAAAAACACAATTACTGTCATTTCTCAGTGCAAATATAAAAATTTCCAGTGGACAAATCACTGTAAAAATAACCAGATTATATAGGTTCACATTTCCTGTATGTGAACTTTGGCAACATTGATCATAAAATCCATCAAGTTCCTTAAACACAAGGGGATTTTACTTTGCAAGCGAATTGCATTTGTACAATCAGGTGTGAAAAAGACAATCTTTTATTTAGTTACGTCCAAAAGAAGTATTACTTACCATGACATCATTGCCTTTAACCAGAAATTGAGTGTTAAAGGGCCCTGAAATTTCAAATGCTTGTGCAATTTTCCGGGTGGCAATCTTAACCTGAGAGTGATGAAAAAAGACCACACACATAATAATACAAATGAGACTGTCATGAACACTTTCATATTATTACATTTATATATACACAAATGTTTTTTTTCCTTGAGTAATGAATGTCATGGTTTAAATGCACACAGCATATGAGAGAACCACCACTGGTCCACTAAATAAATTATTGTATAATTGATATGGTTTGAATCAGGATGCAAATTCTTAAGGTGATTAACTGACCTTTTCTAGCGCCCCCTGGCTTATAGTTTGGGTTGGCAGCATTAAGGTTGCATCTCCTGAGTGAACCCCAGCATCTTCCACATGCTCCGTTATGGCATGGACCAGAACCTGGACAGACAAACAGTGATTACATGTTTGCATAAAGATCAGAGCTCTGAAAAGCGACAGAAAACCCTGACTTAAGCTGATTCAAATTATACAGTCTCTGATGAGAAGTTTTTTAGATTTAGAGGTAAAAAACCTCCAGACATGGTGTGTTTATACCTACAGTATATGTCACAGTGCAAAGTAGTACACAAAAAGACAGCATCAACTAGTGCAAGTGGATGCTGCATTGGGCATTTGGAGACCTCAGGACAACACTTATTGAAAATCTGCTCAGAACAAAGGGCTTGTATTTGTTAACGAACTAACTGGGAAACAATTTACATCGATATGCAGTGTCAAAAGAATAACTTCCAACATTTCACCCATAGGAAAGGAGATTTGTATCGTCAAGCAACTCTGTGCA
Organism: Acanthurus lineatus; assembly: GCA_029814665.1. Lineage (NCBI taxonomy): Eukaryota > Metazoa > Chordata > Actinopteri > Acanthuriformes > Acanthuridae > Acanthurus > Acanthurus lineatus. The sequence continues at coordinate 14,497,282 of JAPZDV010000005.1, forward strand.
AGTGTGTGTGTCTGTAAATGAGCTGCCGTGTCATTAGCTCATTTAAACTGCTGCTAACCACAACATTCATTAGCACTCTTCAGATAGAGTCTGTAATTAATACGTATTATCTCTGGTTTTCCACTCTCCCACACATATACTCATACTCACTCACACACACACACACGCACTTACATAGTCACACACACACAGCCTGGCCGGGGAATAATGAGGCCTGTTTGGTATTCAATGAATGGACAGCTTGTTAATGTGATACTAAAGATAATGGAGAGGCTGCATTCAGGGGAAAGTGGGGAGAGAAAATCTACCATACAACTGGATTGCCCACGTTCAAACTGACACCCTTGAAATGACTCCCACAGCCTAAACAATAAGAAAACAGACAGGATGTTCAGAACAAGTGAATGGGCGGCTCTGTCGCCTATTGCAACCTCGAATGCTAACAACTATACACTTCGATACATTTTTTGAAGTTAAACCTTCTCATGTAGTCAGACTGTTATATAAAACTTTGATTTGTCATTAATCATCATCGTCAATATATCTGAATTTACTTTCCTTTATCCTCTCTAAAACTGTATATATCCCTATATCCTATATATCCCAGAATGCCTTTCACTGTCCCACAGACAGAGACACAGAATTGGGCACATTGTACATTCACATCATGGATTTTTATTTTACCACTTTAGACCTAAAATATCTGAAAGTACTCTGTTTTTTATAGTCATTTGGATCTAATATGTGCAGTAAGGTATATATAATATGCTTTTTCAACAAAACAATAAAATTACATTGTTAAAAATTTTGAATGGAGGGGGACCTTTAAATATTTGTAAAGATTTTTTATGTTAAAATAAACTGTTTTTCCAATTATAAATGTCTAACTTTATATTCTTACTGCAATTCTAGTGTTTTATTTTATTTTTTCTCCATTTTTACTGCATAAGTCAAAGAGATAAGTGAGGTAGGTAGAACACATTTATAACAAAGCAATGCAAAGCAGATAAAAACAAAAAAAAACAAACAAAATGACAAATCTGTGCAGAATGACAATCAGATATGAAAACAGTTTGTTGAACAAGAACCATATCAAATGCCCTAAACTGATCTTATCTATAGAGAAAAATTCATCTAGTATAACCACTTTACGGCATTTTGATTTTAATGCATTCCCCTCTTCCTATCAGATCTGTCTGGGCTGTAATGTCTTTTCACTGAAGATGAATGAGATTACTTCCACTTTATTCATCAGCTGGGCTCAATATCTGTCCTACCTCTCCTTTTTTCTGCAACTGAAAAATAATGTAGGCCTGAAAAATGTCAGGAGACTGATATGAATAAAAATGATAATCTTATAAATGAAAATATGGTCAGACGGAGTGTCAATATAGATAACAGACTAACAAATAATGTTGTTTTCAAGGCTTTTGTTACATTATATTTCTTTATTTATAAGATGTATAATCAAATAACTGAATAATAAATAAAATAAGATGCACTTCTTTACTTTTGCCTCCAGCGCTTTACATAATAATTGCAGTCAGAACATTATACGAGTGGTGCCTGTTGTATATTTAGATTGCAAAGCATTGAGGCTAAGACTTCTTCACATACAGAGGTTTGCTCCACTATAGCGTTAAGGAAAATACGACCAAAGGCAGAACAAGTGAACAATCTCTGACCTTGCCATCCTTGGCCACAGCGTCCACCTCCACCTCCCTGGCTCCGCGGATAAACTTGGTGATGACCACTGGATGCTCCTAGAGAAGAGAAAGCAGGATGGTTATTTTATCAGTGAATCACAAGTGAAACAACTCTAGCAAGTCTGTCATCTGTTGAGTATGTGTAGTGTGTGTAGATTTTAGATGGTGAAAATCTCGATAATTCAGCTCTGAGCTCTACACATTTGATTTGAAATGTAGCTCTGAGTTAAAAGCAATTTTATGAGTGTTGAAATGAATAAAGAAAATCCTTTCTACTCAGCTAAGGGTGCTTTCACACCTAACCAGTTTGGTTTAATTAATAACTCAGGTCTGTTAAGCTGTCAATCAAACTGATGTGGACAAACCAGACGGACTGAGATGGCTGGAAAAGGTGGGTTTTTGTCTGCTTCCAAGTGGACTCTGGTGTGAGTTGTTTGTGATGTAAAAGCAAATAAACCAACCACATGATTTCATGACAGCAAATACAGGATTTTGGAACAATTTTATAAGCTAAACAAAAAAAATTCAATTTTCTAATAATTCCATGTAACTGTTTAATCTAGTCTAGAAGTGATCTTGTAATATATATGTATAAGTCAGGCTTCTATTTATGCAAAAAAAATCTGGTAACCATAATGACACATATGCTTGTCAGCATGGGTTTGTGATAATCAGTCAAAAGCTGCTAAAACTGCTGTGCTTGTATACTACTCTGTGTACTTTGTCGGTTCATTTAGTCCATTAAAAAGTGTGAGACAGCAATCTTGCATTAATAAGTGCTTTATCATTAGTGTACAAGATGCCTCCTTTTCTTCCTGTCCCTACCTGTTTGGCATTGTTCATAAAATACATTTCATGTGCAGTCTAATCATACCAATTATGTTTAATAATTAGTTATTTCTTCATGAGCATTTGGTGACAGCAAAGAAAATAATATACAAATTAGTGGTAATAAGTTCTGAATAAACTTTTGTTTGTCACTGCAATCTGATTTCCTTGTGTCCATTCACAGAGTGATGTGTCTGTTTCTATAAATTCCTGTTTACTCCCTTCAGTTAGTCTGTGTTAACAGGAAATGCATCAGAACTAAAATGTGTGTGCATTACAAAAGTGTTCCTGACCTGTTCTTTGCCTGACCTCAAATCACCTCAGCCTCTTATTTAATTGTTTCAGGCAAAAAATAAAAATGAGCTGAGAGTGAAGACGGTTGCAGCACAGGCCTGGCAAAACATCTCCAGATATGTGCTTGCTGATGTTTGCGGGTCATCCACTTCAAGCAGAAAACCATTTACTGCAAAGAATTTGACTCCAAGTGTTAATCAAAATAACTTTTTCTTTTCCAAGTCTGTGATAGTTAAAATTTCTTGCAGAATGTTTGTACTAAAATTTCTACAATTTGCACACTGCTCATCTGATGCTGACATGAAAACCTTCAATTAAAAGCAAGGGTGATCTTTCTCCATAGTACAAAAGTATGTGCTACAGTTCAAATAGTGTGACATAGTTCAAATACCATGTTATTAAACCTGTTAAACCACCATTAACAGACTTGCTTTGGTGCCCTGTGTGAAGGAATTTCTCGAACCCCCTGAGGCCCTGTCACCTCTCCGTCTACCTTTCTACTTTTTTGCACTTAAGTCCAGCAAAGTTGATGCCTGGGTCACAGAGTACATTTATTATGGTTTATGTTGTATCTTACAATTATTTGTGCAGATTTTTTACCACAAATAGGCGTCACAAATATTGCAACCACCGATCTGAGGCTTTCCTGTGTGTAAGGTGTATTTAAGTCTTTGTGTCCTCACGTCACCAGTCCTAAACTACAAATCTAAATAAGGTCAAGCTGTACACTTTCAGGATCTTACTGGGTATCAGAACATAAACATTCCTACCCTCAGCCTTGGTTGCTATGGGAAGAATCTGCACAAATAACTACAGGAAACAACATTGATCATAACAATGGGACTGTGTGACCCAGCCATCAATTTTGCTCGACTTAAGTGCAAAGAAGTATAGAGGCAGACGGGAGGTGACAAGGCCTAGGGGAGGTTCCTTAGGAGAAATTCCTTCCCACTCTGCAGGTGTTAAATGTGTTTGCTTGTATGCCACTAGCCCCAGGTAGGGGCCCTTGGGGGAGGGCAGTTGCCCCTAAACCACCTGGGTGTTCAGTGAAGGGGAGATGCACACACAAAACTAGCCACCAGCCATGCCAGCTGGTAGCAGCAGTTAATTGAAAGCAGAGGGAGAACACAACACCAAAAACAGAGTCTGCATGTGTGTTTGTGTGTGTGTGTGTGTGTGTGTGTGTGTGTGTGTGTGTGTGAGAGAGACAGAGAGAGAGATCATATCGTATCATGTTAATTCAATACAAAACAGCAAAAGACGAACAATCTAGGTAGGTGATTGAGGATGATATGTCTCTCTTACATGTGCAAACATGTACATACAGTTAACTCTGATCTCACCTGAGACACCTGAGTGGCCTCCTCCAAGAAGCGTTTCATCTCCTCCTCTCCATACGCAACGTTCATCGCAGAGCCACTGGTGAGATGCAAGCAGGAGAGAGAGTGAGGAAGGAAAAACAAAAGGCCACAGGAGAGGAAGAGGAGCAAGCAAACAGGAGAACATACAAGCTTCAAATGATCGTTCAAAGACTCATTATCTCTCAGTTGCATCACTATTACCATCGGGAACAAGGTCTGGAAACAGTCAAATTGAGAGAGAGAGAGAGAGAGAAGAGTAGCTATTTAGGTCGAAAAGCACTCCAGGCTGTTAAAAAGTTCCAAACTTAGTCATTAAAAACAACAGATTTAGGCTACTTTTGTTGTGGTTGTTGTTGTTTTTGATTTGAGTCTGCTGGCTGGGCTCTCCTCCTGCTTGTAAAAGAGGAGTTGAGAGAAACAGGACAGAGAAAAGGCCACAGGCTTGGGTCAGATCTTTATGCTTTGGCTGTCTGGTGCTCAGAGGCAGACATATGTCCAACCCCCAAATGAATACTGACCCTGCATTTGAATAACAGTGATATGTGATTACTATCAGGCATATCTTTGACTCTGATGCCATCTAGTTATTGTAGCATGAATACAATCATTTAGAGGACATTTCTTCAATACAAGTCTGCATATGATTGTTATTATGAATAATTATGGTGGCCTTGTGTGAGAAAATGAGTCAACGCTTTATGGAAAGTCTTTCAAGAATAAAATGTGTATGTATACAGACATTTTTTTCAGTTCATTAGTCCAGCTTATCCTTCTAGTATTTGCAAAAGGATTAGAAGTGGTGAAAGAGGGGGTATTGGTTATAGTTGTCACAGAAGTATTGTGGTTTCATGTAATTTTTGCCCAAAAAATGTCAAATCTACATTTTTCTACCAGTGGACAGTGAAACATTGTGACTTTGGTGAAATTGTTATTTTTAAGGAGACTGGCTTCTTATTCCTTGCCTGCAGGCTGGAAGAGAGCAAACTTTACAAGCAACTGAGGTGAAATTGTCCTCATGCAATTCAAAAAACAGATATAAATTTTGACTGAGTAGGATTGAGAGTTATTTTACCGCTGTAAACTTAAAGAATCACATTTTTCGATTTGTGTGAATAAAAATCTGTTAATCATTAAGTTTTACCAGTTTATACTGAGTTATGCTATCATAGAGACCAGATTGGCTTTGCTAAAGGAAGCAGGGTCATATCCGACATTACATCTTGGGGGTGGTGGTTCCTACCTAATTAGCTGTCTGAAGTTATACCTGGCGTTAAGAAAAATTGCTCTTTTAATTGGTTATTGCACATGCCATGTGTGAGACACCAAAATTTGGGAGAGAAAAAGAGATTTTGACAAATGAGCTTGTTTCACCCATCCCTGCTAACTGTGTTTGAAGACCTTTAAAACTGAAAACCACATCAGTGAACAGGTTGGCCAACTTGACCAACCAAGCAGCTCCCGAGGTCAGCTGAGGAAGATTACCTGGTTTTTGTGAGCCAACTGTGGGGAGCAAGTCACAATGACCCAGCTGGCAGTGAATTAGTCTTGCACAGCCAGCCCTGTCTCCACATCGCTGCATAAGCGCTGGAGAAAGGTCTGGCTGCACCCATTATCACTCCACTTAGGGTAGAAAACAAATTACTAAATAAAATTAAACAAAAATTGCTGTTTTCTATTTCTTTTAATCATCCTGGGTGGAGCTATGGCCCAGAGGGCTGGAGAGGAGACTGCTGTTTGCATAAGTCGCCAAATGGCTTATACCCACAGTTTACATCCAGTGAGTCAGATAAGCAGTGAATAACCACACACACACTTAAATAAGAGAGGTAACAAAACGTCCACCCAGGAATGATTAGGTCACATATTTTACATCTAATGCCACAAGCATGGGGGGGCACTCGGTTATGGGCTTGTTAGTATTAGAATTAAGGTTTTTCTTTTTTAAGCCCAAGTTAATCTAACAGTGCAATAGATTTGTTTACCACCACATCCTGATTTGGTTTCAAATTCCAAGGCAGACACCCAACACCTACAAAAAAAATCTCCAGAGTAAGAAAATTTAGCAGATACCACAATTTTAAAAACATGGCATCAGTACTTTAAATCAAATAATATTTGTATGTCCATTATTTTAGTGCTTTAGATAATAGTTTAAGTCTGACTTGGACATTTCACCCACACAAGTTTGTTTTCACACAGACAGAAATTCCTCCAGTCTATTTTGCATTATGTATTTCTCTCTCTTGCCAATATCGACTTTTGCAGCTCTTGTAAACTGTGAAGAAATAAAGACAGTTTCCAAATTTTCAAGCTTTGGATTGACATTTTGGAAGCAGTTTTACTTTTTCAAAAAAAGTCTCTAAGCTAATAAGAGACACCAGAAACTAGTCTGACAACTGTCTGATTTCTTATGCATAACACCACACAGCTCTATCAGGCAGTAATGGGCTGTTACAGCATTTATACTGCTGAGTGAAATGTTTTCATAACCAAAAGGAGAGGAATGATAGACTTAAACATGGAAAAAGGTATGGGTGTACTTCAGACTTTGAGCTTTGGTGTGTGCGTCTGTATGAGTGTGTGTTTGTGAGTGTGTGTGCGTGTGCGTGTGCGTGTGTATCTCTGTTATAGAAATGTGAAGCATGGATCTGACTGGGTGGAGAGTGTTTTGAGTGTAAATGTGTGAGTGTATGTACTGAGGCTGAGACGAACACTCAAAAAGCATTAACAAGTAAAAAAATGCTGGGAAAAGTTTAGGAAGAGTTCACACTTTGCTGACACTCTAGAGAAGAGTCTTCCTCATAGAGATGTAAGAATAGAAATGATAGTTACCAATAGTAAACTATATTGTTAATAGTTTGATTACTCATTTATTAATGTCAGGAGGTATAAAAATGAAACAATTCAATTCTTTTCTTTTTGTTAAACTTCAAACTTTCCTCAAGTCAATTCTAACAAAACCCTGCTTATTTCAGGGTCTCATCACGACACCTGCTGGACAAAAATGTCACTGCAAAATGTGTTGTGTTGAATCAAGTTCATTAATCAGCCTAACTAAAACTTGTATTTTTCACAGCTGGAAATATATTTTGGGAAGTCAATTGATTTGTCCTTAACAGCTGAGCCAGCCATGGCTACATGTTTTTCTTCCCTCTATTTGTTGTGAAACTAATTGGCTACAAATATCAAAGAAAACAAAATCAGTAAAGATTATTTGCCCCGGTGGTGGTTTCCAAATTTCTATTTAATACATTTATTGTGCTTTTTCTTCAGTAAGTGTTACAGTGAGTTAACCCCTCATTGTTAACACCCTTATGATTAAGAGATTGCTGAGATAATAAATTCATGTTCTGCGATCTCAGTGTGTGTTGGCTGACCAGTTCAAACTCACCTGAGCACATAGGAGGGGCGCAGCAGACAGGGGTAGCCCACCTGGCTGGCAAAAGCATAGGCATCTTCCTGTGTAAGGAGAGAGAAAAACAAAGCAGATTATTGCAAGATTGTTTTTTTTTTCATTTTCAAAAAAGGTGAGTATGTCTTGATATGGCAATGCTGTCACAACAACTAGACAAAATCAAAGGAGACTTGCAGCTCAACTTGGATTATTGGGTGACTTCACTTGCATTTGAGCCTTTTGACTTGAAAGTACATGATAAATACCCTTATGCCGATAGATTAAAAAGTGTTATTAAATAAGTGTGCCACAAATCAGTTAATTTCCTTTGGTTCACAGTAGGTCAATGCTACATATACATGTATCCCCAGATGAACTTTGTTTGATCTGATACAAAAGCATCCAATCAATGTTTAGAGGAAAATTAAGAACTAATGTTTGCAGCTTGAACATGACAGAAATGCAGCATTTCAAACCTTGTTTAACATTTGAAGTCGCAATGGCAAGTTGAGGCTCTTGTTGCTCAACTGGCACAACATTTGGTGAAGAGGACATCATGGCTTCTTTTAAGAGACAGTGTTGACTCAGGACTAATGTTCTTTGTTCTTTGATGTTCAACTTATCCAAAAGGTCACACACACAGTCCAGCTTTATATACAGATACATTGTTTGGAGGAAAACAGTTATCATCCTGATTGCCATGTGTGTTTTGACTTATAACTAAAAGTTAAATTATGTTTCCTCAAAAAACTTCACCCTGTCCTGCCAGGTTTACAGCTAAAGGTTAAGGTTTTGCTGCTTAAATGTCCCACAATATCAGCTGTAGTGACATAACTGCACTCACTGAAACAATCCAAATTACCGCAAGCCACTTTTTAATTACTAAATGAAATAATAAAGAAATCACAAGGAAAGCTTGCGTTGCCTGACATATTTTAAAACGCTTTATACCAGCCCACAGGGTCTGGTATGAAGTGTCCATGTAGATGTGAGTCTCAAGGGCAGGTGGCAGTGGGTAATTTATGGTACATGCGGATTTGAATGACATCAAAGCTGATCCCTGCATATCTATCTACCAAGACCTATCGCCTTACAGTATTCTTTCATCTGAATTTTGTTTTTGTATTTCAAATTGTATGCAACTTTCTGTGTATTTATCATTGAGGAATTCATGTGATATCAGAGCGCTGCGTGATTAGAGCCACTTGAGACAGAAAACAAAGGATCGATATCAAATCACGGGTGTGTGTTTGCACTCATCCTTGTCCTCGAACTAACAACCCTGTCTAACAGCAAGCTCCATTTTACCCATCCTCAATTGAACCTCACACACACACAACTAAACAAAAGAGTAAAATGGAGAGTATAAGTGCTCCAACAGTCAGAAAGAAGGGCTTCAATTCATCTCCCTTTTGATTTTCTCTCTTTCATTCAACTCACAAGGGTTTAGACAAGCAAGAGTCGTGGAAGGACTCTAGCAGTGGGAAAAAGACTGAATGTCCTCCTCCTCCTCATCATCATCATTATCATCATCGCTCTTTCTCTTTTCTCCATCTCGCTGCATGTCTAGCATTTTTCTCTCCATCATTACCTACTGTTCACTTGCCAGGTGGAGTACCATTAACAAACACAAAATAGCTTCCCAGAGATGCAAAAGAACCATCCCCCTATGGCTCTGCTGGAGTTATTCCAGCCCAATAAAAACAAATCGTTTCTTTGCAATCGTTGGGGAAATGGAATATGTGGATAAACTCTGGAAAGACATAGAACTTCATCTGTGTGTGCCGGCTAATCGCTCCTCTGTGGTAACCAAATACATGGAAAATGATAATGCATGAGCTGTTTTTCAATGCTTCACATGATCCACAGAGGGGCCTGCTAGTGTGTCATTCAAATGTAGCCTTGAGTGCGTTGACAAGGCAAAACAGACTTTTTAATAAAAGAGTAAGCAGTGTCACACAGCAGTGTCCTTGTGTTGGGCAAAAAAATAAAAATAAGTTTAATTGTTGGGATTCAATGCAATAACTAAAAAGAGATGAAAATTCCGTCTTTTTCATCCTCCATAGCCATTAAAAGTACTAAAATGTTTTAAGTTACACTTTCTGTTTAAAAGGAAAATTTTAGGTTTTCTTAAAGAAGATCCATATGTACACAAAACTAAATTAGAACATTTAATTGACTACAATGGGGATGTCTGTTAATAGCAAATGTCATTTGCCTGAACAAACATTGAATAACACCTTGAGCTCCCCGCTCTGCTACCGCTTTTTTGGAGGAAACCATGACGCTGTTACTCAGGAAAGAAATTCTTTACAAACAGTCAAAGCAGCTGAAGCTCACTGGTCGGGTCCAAGAGGAGCAATGTACAAGGACACTTGGTGGTCGCAAAAACTGTCCCTTACTTCATATACTTTTTTAAGGGAGCAGATTGGAAAGATTTTTATAGCATTTCATCGCACAACATAAAATATTGTGCTACGGTTCTTCCTTGAAGCCAGTATTCATTACTTTCCTCTTACCAGAGAGCTGAGGGCCCTCCATGGGGCTTGGGCCACCCCGAGGTCATCTAGTATACTGGAGAAGACGGAGCGCTCCTCCGCCCGGTCGATCTGCAGGGGGCTCGTCCCCAGAATCTTCACCCCGTTTAGGTGCAACGGGGCGGCCAAGTTGTTGGGAATCTGGCCTCCCACTGACACAATGCTGCCAGAGCAACCCTGAGGAGGAGAGGATGCTATAAGAAAAATACTCCAGATGAAAAAAAAAACAGCAGGTAGGATAAAAGGAAGGAATGGAGTTGAGAAATGAGAAGTGGGTGGAGAAGAAAGGACAGAGAGGAGATATTCTGTCAACTTTGGACCTCCTGCCAGACACCTATCAGCCAAGATTAACAGTCTGAAACCTGTGCCCACCTCCAATTACTCTGGCTGCTGATAATACGGTGAAATTATGAGACAAAAAGGGAAAGTTGATCTCAGTTGTGCCACAGGTTTAGTTATCACCAAGGACAGTGACTGTGTGTGTGTGTCAGTGTGTGTGTATCCTCTTTTTAATAACAGCATGCTACCCCTTTTCCTGTCTAGCTGATCCAGAGGGGATGCTGTTTCCATGGCAATGCCAGGTTGTATCTCTTCATTATTCATGGGTCTGCTCTCCTGCTCCTGTCCAGGGTTTATCTCCATGCTCTAATGCCATATTTATCACAAGCACACACACACACAGAGTGAGAAAGAGGGGACTGTAGCTGTGAGAGAGGGATTGATGGTAATGCTATCACCCTGGACAAACAAACACTTAATCACACTCTGATCCCATCGCAACTTTAACTGGATTACGATTCCTCTGCAGGGGAAAGTCAATGGACATTAGTACACAAACACACAACACAAATCACAATACACTGACAACCCCAAAAACATACATGTCGGAAAACACAGAAAATCAGAGCATACCCGGGCTCTTCTTATTTAAAATTACTTTGCAGTATCATCATGGTAGCATCATTTGTTAAGCTTAACGTAACACAATGATAACCACTAAAGCAGCCATTTTGTCACTACTAAACAAAATGCAATGGCATCATTACTAATTTAAATGAAAGAATAGGTAATTGTAATTCTGAACTATAATATATTTTCCTATTACATTAACAGACATACATGAGGGTCACAACTGAATGTTAATTATTTTAAGAAAAATATAAAGGAGTCTTTTTCTGCAGTTTTTGTAACTAAGTTTGACCTTTTGTCAAAGAGCTTTGTCATAGCACTTGCCCTCATAAATGCAACGCAGAATATATTTACACAAATAGCTCTTTAGTTAGCACACCGACATGAGCAGAGAAGTCAGTGGACTGTACAAGTCCATAAAAAACCCTCAAAACTGTAACTAAACAACCCGAAGCCCTTAAGTCTTAGATGAGCCTATTGTGCTGAATAATAAATTTCCCAATTAGGACTCATTCAGAGTTTTCTCAGTGTCTGCTAGACAGAGCGCGGCTTTTGTTACGCTGCTCTTAATGGCTGAGACCAATCCTGGAGGATAAGGCAGAAAATGCTTCACGCTAGATCAGCTTCTAAGTTTACATGCAAGTTCATATGTATGCATATGAATCAACAGAGAGGTTTTGGATGTTGTCAGTTATGTTTTCATCCATGCCACTTTTGGCAGGGGATGGTTTTTCCAGCACTATCGACGTCTGCTCTGTCTGAACTCCATAATAATAAGTCACTGTCACTGAGTTGGTGTTTTATTGCTCCTTCTCTTAATAAATAATTATTTTTTAACAGTGCAATCACATCAAAGCAAATCAAAACGCTTAAGTCAGAGAACCTACTATGACATTTAATGTACGCCGTGTGCCAGACTACAAACAATCATGATTTGCCAGTAATATTGAGCAAATATTGTATTTTGTTTAAATTCAAGTAGTGATTCCTACCTGTGACCTTGCTGCCATGATTGATTTCCTTTATTATTATCATATAAGCATTGTGTAATTGATTCATTTCACTGCGCCTCGCCAAAGCTTTGGATTGAATGCAATGCAATATTTCAGTTAGAGCTCACTCAATACACATGAATATTTAAGTAGTTATTACCACTGATATAACCCTCTGATAGATCTGTGACCTGTCCAGAGTATGCCGCCTCTTCTCCAGTGCATGCTGGGATATGCCAAGCAACCAGGACACGTGAAGTGGGTGTACATCAAAGAACATTTATAATTGATAATAGCAGATGCAAAAGATGGTATTTGTCCATTTTTCAGTGAAAATTAGAGAATTCCAACACCTTTCAATGAAGAAGATTTTCCATTACAAAAAAAAGGAAGAGGAATTTGGATAATTCTTATATTTGTGTGAATTTTGTCAAGCAAGAAATATGTGTCCTCACCTCCTGTTGGGTGATGTCCAAGATGCGTTCCAGGGTTAATTCCTCAAAGTAAAGGCGGTCACACTCATCAAAGTCGGTGCTGACTGTCTCGGGGTTGTGGTTGACCACCACTGTCCTCTTGCCCATTTGTCTTAAAGCTCTGATGCTGGACACTGCACACCAGTCAAACTCAACACTGCTCCCTAATGGATAAAACGGTTAATGAATTTGTGTATGTTATCCATAAACATGAATTCGTCATATCAAATGACCAAACAACAGACAACAATTTAAAAAAACTTTGATTTGACCAAATTTTCTGTGAATGCTTTTGTTCTCTTAGCATCTCTGTCAACACATTGAAGCTTCTATGTGTAGCAAGTTTAAACTTTGCAGCTGGAATTGCACTGATAAAATTAAGTTGAATGCTTATAAGGCACACACACACCTGCTTATATGTGTGACAAAACTTTCAGTCTTTTTTCTAGTGATGGTATTATTTGTGCATTATTATATATTAAATATTGTTCCTCAAAAAGTGGCAAGAGCTTTTTTTTCACCTCATCTACAGAGGGTACCAAACTTTTTTTAGAAGTAGGCTTACATTTAAGACAGGTCTTTATTTCTAATACCCTCTATTTTTTATATTAAAGTGTATTTGTTTTCTTTTTGTTAAACATTTGCTGAAGCATGTACTTAAAATGTAGCCAATACTACACGCTGGACTCACCAATGTGGTAAGGCCCACAGCCCAGAACCATGATTCCTTGGTCTTTGAAGTCCAGATCGTGCTCCTGATGAATTTGATAAATTGACAAAACCATTGTTAATGCTGCACTCTCAATGGCTCCAGTATTTCTTTCACACAGCAAAGAAACAATCTTAAGAATACTACTACTATTTTGATTTCAAAATATATTTATAACATTAACTTTTTACATTTTTTTGCTGAATGAATTTTATTTTCTATCAGTATTGGGTACATACATCATAGTGGTACAATAAAAGAGAGAGCACTTACCTGACCATGATAGGTGCAATACAGGTAGTTGGTCATGGCTGGATACTCTGCTGCTAACGTGTCAATCTGAGAAAATACAGGAAACCACCAGTCATCCATCTTATTGCTGTAAGCGCTAACTTGTAAAGATTAAAACAGCAGTGTCTTATTTTAGCCCCCTGAAAGGAGCAACTGCATTTAAATAAGTACATTTACTATTGATTCTCCTGGTACATTCGCTTCAGTGAATGTTTTAAAAAATAAGACTGTTACTTGTGTTGGATATCATGTCATTGTGGTATTACTAATGAAATTTAAAGGATTAACACAGAAAAAGGAATAAGAAGGTGAAAAAACACAATAAAGCAAATTTTACCATTTCAGTAAATTATCTACATACCTTTTTTGAGTATGAATAAATTTTAGTGTTAGTACTTCAGGATTTTAGTACAGTACAGTATAGTAATATAGAAAAAATCAAATGAGAAATGAGTTTTTTATGTTTTAAATTATGAATCTCTATTTACATCCAGAAATAAGACATAAATACTTTATGAGGTGAAAGACTGTGGATAACAGAGACTCCTCTGGCCACAAATATGAGAGCATGTAAAGGGATACAGGTTAATGCTGCGGAGGTATGTGTGTATTAATCATACAGAGGCAGTTGTCTCTGTCTGTCAGGCTCGAACTGGGAGCTCCAGGATGGATCCCAGCCACGCTCACCTGTTTGACCCAGGGTCTGACGCCGTAACTGAGCCTCAGCTCTCTGGCTGCTCTCTCACTGGTGCCCAGAAGCTGACCAACCTGCCGGTCTGAGAAGCCGTCCTGCTTTGCTTTCAGCAGCACTTCTTTAGGTACTGTTTCACTGTAAGACAAGTCAGTATGGGGAATGTTTTCATCTGTTTTGCTAACAATTCAGAAACCTGTAATTCATGAATGGCCCTAATAAGCAGTTTTTTTTTTTCATTAGATGTTCAGTTTTCATTCAGTTTTCAGTGGTGTGCACTCTGGAGAGGGGTTTTTCCAAAAATGACTGCTCTGTATTTGGCTCATTTATCTATCAGGATCACTGCCAAAAACACATTTCACTTCATTTTCTCTAAAATAAAAAGACAATTGGAGTTTAGTGTCATAACAAAATCTCCATTAATGCCAAAAGAGAACACATGATTTAGTGCTATCACGCTGTCAGAAGTTAGCAGAGTCTATCATCTTCACTTTGACTCATAAGTTTAATACACAACATGCCTGACCTGAATATGGTGGCAACGAAAAAGGAGCTTGTTCAGGTAAATGAACAAAATTTTTTTATGTTTACTTTCTGTGACACCTCTCTTATATCAGTGCATTTTCAAGTCCACTGAACTAAAAGGGTCAATCCAACAAGTGGTTCATGACCAGTTTCCTTTACCCAGCACTGGAGACAGCAGGGAACAGCCCACCTTAGAGCAATCAATAACGCATTGACAAAGCAAAGCACCGAGGTGCCACTGCACAGGGTTGGTAGTGCTGTCATTTAAGACCAATTTTAAATCAATAAAACTTTAATGCGAAAAACGCAGAGAAAAGAACACAGAAATAAAGCTGGGTATAAAATGCTGGTTTAAAACAAACATAAATATGACCCTTAATTTCAAACAATTTCCAGTGCTTGTATCAGTGTTTTGTCTCAGCCAAAATGAATTGAAACTGCTTCATATCCTAAGAAAATTTAAGATAAACATGAGCCTTTGAGCTTTTAGCAGAGAGAGATGAAACATGACAGCCTTCACTTAGAAATGCACTGATCTACTGAATAAAAAAATATTCTTTGGCTTTCTTTCCAGACTCAAACATGATCAAATAGAGCGGTAATACAGTAAACAACAAACAAAGCAGACACTCCCATTTTGTTTGTTTGCTGTTTTACAAAGAAGTGGGTTAAAAGGGTTCATATCAAGCAAAGCCCAGTGCATTGAGTTTTGGAATTTCTCCAGAAAAAAAAAAAGTTTTATCTAGTTTGGCACAGAGACAGAAGGCAGGGTAAAACAGCTTTTACCATAAGTGAAGACGTACACTTTTTAAAAATTCTTATCAACATGTTGCATCATGTTTTCAAGCAAGCTAACCAACAATACATCAAAGAGTCTGCTGGAGTTTGCCAAAACACAGAAAAGAGTAAAAACTTCACAGTGAAGGAACAGGACAAAGCAGATGTTGATGTTGTTAAGCTCCAGTAAATACAGTGTCCTGAAATTAATATTAAATTACTATCAATTCATAATATTAAAACCACATTAAGATGTTTTCTTTTTTTTCTGAA
This sequence comes from Acanthurus lineatus, assembly GCA_029814665.1. Classification (NCBI taxonomy): domain Eukaryota; kingdom Metazoa; phylum Chordata; class Actinopteri; order Acanthuriformes; family Acanthuridae; genus Acanthurus; species Acanthurus lineatus. The sequence goes on from JAPZDV010000005.1 coordinate 14,513,042, forward strand.
TGTGCTAGATGTATCGTACGTGGCGTTGGAAGAGCTCTGCTAACTGTTTGCTTTTGCTTTCTATTTTGTTTTTGTGCCAAGTTAAACTACACACATGGATGCACGGTGATGAAATTGATATCGATCTTCTCATGAAACTCCCACTGAGAAAGCAACAAGCCTTATTTCCAATAATGTCACAGAATTACTTTAACCCCAGGTAAAGACAAAAGGAATTCTTATTTCTGGTAAACCATGGCCTGGTCTCCCTCCTCTTTATCTGAATTATTTATGATCTTGTAGCGTAACAATATTGGAAATGTCAAGTGTATTTTAACTCCCACTGCACATGGCTGGGCTGAGAAATAACAACGAAAGGAGAGAGCAGTGTGAGCTCTGAGACAGAGTTACAGGATGCAAAGAAGTTGGATCCGAGAGCTCGGCCTGTCTTGTGTACATTTATCCTCTTTAGAAGAGAAGCTTAAAGTAAGAAGGGAAACTTTTGAATGCCATGAAATTCTATACATACAGTCTGACTCACAATTAAAACATGAAATTCACATTTAGACTTTGTGGTGTGTTTGGATGCACGTAAGGAGAGTGAGGAAACGGGGCCGACAGATATCTAATACAAACACGTCCACATGCGCTAGCTAAACTTTATACAGGCGAGAACCAGTTTCTGGATTCTTTCACTTTTCATTTTGTTAATTTTTCTCTAAAGTCTAAACCTTGAACCTTGAAGTATTAGAAAAACATATTTGCATGTTGTATGACTGCTTTCCTGAAGTCTTTTTAATTGAAATGTATGTCTTTCACAGAGCTTATGTACCTATTTTTCTGTATTCTAATACACAGGTGTAGTCAGGTTATTTTATTTAAAGTTCTATAATCAAACCTCAAAATCTGTCTGAAAGGGAAATAATTTTTTTGATGTACTTGACTTGTATTTGGTATTTTTAAGACACTCTTTAAATAATTTTTTTAACAATCCCTCACTGGAAATGAATAATAGGCGGATAATGACAATGATTACTACCACAGTGCTAAAATAAACTTATATTCTTATTGTTGAAACAAACGCTCATTGTATTGCCATTATATGTGACGTAAATGACAGGAAAAAATTAAAGGTTGAGTTTTTTAGTAATCATACCTTCACCAACCAATTAAAACTACTCAACAAATCAGAGAAAACAGAGTTAATGTGGGGCAGTTATTCACTCTCAATTACTTTCAATTCAAGGCCAACCAACAGGCCTATCATTAATTAAATTATCCTTCCACAACAACAGCTATAGTTTTTACTCACAGTCAGTGATTCTAGTTAAGACACTTAATATTATAATGGATTATATTATAATTCTCTTCAGAAATGTGGTTCCTCAGCTTGAGATATAATATCTAAACCTGGCTGAGAAACTGGATGGTAGCAGCCATCAGGTCTATCAAAATCTGCCAATACAATAGTTGATAAAACTACCAATCTGTGCTGATTAACCTGCAAACCAATTAATTGGTTGACCTCTAGTTCCATCCTTAACTCTTCAAAATATCATAAAACTACATGTGGCTCCCCTACAAAAGAAAAAGAATAAGTTGTTCTTACTTTGAAGGATTCTTCTCATCTCTACAATAAACATCATTCAGTCCTAACCACAGCTAGAGAAGCACAAAAACAATGAGTCTGCTGAGCAGCAGAGCCTGAAGCCCACCTGCACTCAGCTCTACGCTCCATCAGTCTGGCAGCAGCCTATTGTTGCATGCCCATCCCAGTGTCCCCTGCTCCAGAGGCAGCAGAGACTACAACAGCCTTCCATGTGTCAGCGTGTTGCGGCGGGCGCCCACCAGACGACCAGCCATTAATTATTAAACAGCAGAGTCAGAAGAAAGCAGCAGGTAACCTGTGGCTGTGCCATGAAAATTCACAGTGGCTGTCCAGATAAGAGCCCGAGGGCAGAGGGAGAGAGAGAGAGAGGCAGCGGAGAGGTGGCGAACCACAAGAGGGAAAGAAACAGAAACGTGAAGAGACTGAGGTCCATCTGATTGTTAAAAACTAAAATTTTCTATTACTATTGAAAAAGATTCAGTTTTTTCTAAAAGAACTCAAAACTCCATTAGAGTTTTTAACATGTTCATGCGTTTGTAATTTTTTATGGGCAGCTGCTGCAGCGTTTTGAATGGGATGATGGGTAGAGAAGAATCTCCAATGCACACACAGTGTGATGGATGAGGCTATGTGATGCATTTGAGCTGGAAAACACGCAGAGAAGGTTTGAAGGAATGAGTGGTCAAATATTTGTATTGGACACGTCAATCCAATTCAGCTGACAATAGTCTAAGTCTGATACAACGCAGAGAAATATTATTTCAGCATATGTGTCTCCATGATTCAAATAAACAAACTAGGTTTGTATTTCTATTGTTTTACCACAATGTAGTCCCTGGTCAGAAAAGCATCATCAGTCATTGTCGACATGAGTAAATACAGTTTTAGAGTTGACCATTCTTTACAGAGGTGGTGTCAATTTATTTACAGTTTCAGCTTTCTGTTTGTGGCTGTTTGCTGAAGTGAAATCTGTGCAGAAAGGTTTGGATTACAGTGGAAGTGGTATGTTGCCATGAATTAAACCATGAGCAAGGAATTTTTTTTATTATTATCACAGCAAGGTTTCTTTTGTTTATTTCCATAATTTCTGCACTGTGCACTGTTGTTTATGATGTTGCGATGTTGCACTGTTGCATCGCGCGTTAATAGTGAGTCTCCCGCACACTAAGCAACATCGCTTTAAGAGGAGATAGTCCAACTTGATAAGATATATTTGACTTTCAAAGAGAAGCAGGAAAGTCTCACAGATACCATATGAATAACTTTTTCTCTAGTCTTTAGGATGTCACAGCAGTATTTACAATCCCTACACACCTGCACACATTCACATACAGCCACTCTATATTGTTAATCATACCACTTGTTGTCTTTACTCCAAATTAATACCCTATCACATTACAGAAATATGAAAATATAATAATAATAACAAAAAGGGACTTTGTTTGACCAAACAGTGCATCTGTGTGTGTATTACCTCCTGTAGTTTGCCAAGTGCTGCTCCAGCTGTGTTATCCGACGGAGTTTGTGGAGGAACCACTTGTCTATGGCCGTCAGCTGGTGGATCTGATCGACACTCATGCTGCTGTGGAGGGACTTAAAAGTGGAGACATGAAACAGACTCGGCGTTACATTTATTATTCATTATCATCGTCAAGTTCATCATTCATGCCCCTTACTGGAGCACTCTGAAAAGAAGACATCAAACAGGTTTCACAAAGTTTCAACAGATTCTGTAATCAGCTGCTTGTGAATAAAATCATGTTACAAATCAGTCAAATGTCGTTGGATTGGAACAGTCATTCAGGACGGTCACTGTATATTCTAACAGTCCTTTTAGACTACTTCAAGTAAAGCAGTTGACTGCAGGAACAATATATCACTCATCAATACTGGCTTTTTATTAAAAATCAGATAATGTAATATGTAAGAGGTTGTTTCCTGACAACTGCTAGTAAATATGTTTTATCTTTTATATTAGATATCTGTCCAGAGAAATCATTCCAGGTCCGTGTGGGAGGATTTTACTCAGCAGTCTGTAAAACATGCAGTGAGGCTGCCATTAAGAGCTGTTTATTGAACTGCATGTGATTATTCTTATGACTTTTATTAGACAGTTTTAGTTTCTTTCCATATGTGATTTCAGAGAATCCTAGATGCTGGTAAAATTACGAAAAAATGAAAAAAATGTTAACAGAAATATGCCAGTAATTTTTAAAACCTGAAAAGAATATCTGCAATCTAAGAAGAACATTCAGTTCATTTTCCTCTGGTATATTTCGTCTTTGCTACAAATCTTGCCCAAATTACAGAATAACAAATTTGGAGGGTAGGCGTTAATTATAGTCTGCTCTGAACATAAGAGATAAAGACTATAAAACTACACTGGTGGGCAGCAGAGAGGTTGTATGAGTGTGACAGTGACTTCGCTGACCACCTCAAGACATTAGAGCTGGTGTTTGAGTGCCTAGAGATGAAATGTGGATCATTAATCCTTGAAGCTGTCGCCATCTTTAATGATCTTACTCCATATCTCAAGAGACAAATGCATCTCTGCTGACTGAACACCAAGCTCACACAGCTGGAGGTTTTGACACCAACGCAAGCACTGACTGCTCTTCTCTCAGCTGGTGATGAAAGTATGTTGAAGTGCCGGACCTGTGGATAATATTACCTCCGCCAAGGAGTTTTCAGATCCCATTTGTCAGCAGGATTATAGAGAAAACACTTGCCTGATTTTCATGAAACTTGGTGAAGTATAGGCCTAGGAAGAATCAAATAGCCTTTGGAGAAAATCCTCATCATATATATTTTTTTTAACTTTAATTAACCTTGTCAGATAGGGCATTTGATGATGGAGGTAATGATACCATACATCTTTGATTCTAGTAATTGGTAGTAAATAACTTTAAATCCTGTCCAAAAACATAATCATTTAGAGTCACCAATTAGCCTAACCCGCAACTCTTTGGACTATGGGAGGAAGCCGAGCAATCAGAGGAAACTCACACTGAAACAAGAAAAACACATTAACACCACAAAGACAGGCCATGTCTGAACCTTGAACATTCTTGTCTTGATTTAATTAATGGCTCCATATCTCAAATCACATTCATATGCGCCTATAATCCCTTGCCCTAGGCGACACATGTGGTTGCTCTAACTTTATACAGAAGTACCTCTGAGGAGTGGTTTCAAAGAACCTTACAATTGTAATATTGCCACAAATGTAACTTTTTTTTTAAACTAAGGTTTAATAATGGAAATGATTATACAAATATCATGCAACTTATTACAGTCTGACACACATCTAAATGAAACTGAACTTTGCTGAGATGATGAGGCCTCAGTGAGGCACAACCTTATTTCCACATAATTCCAGCGATTTATGAAATATACAGGGGCTGAGCTTGCATGTTTGCATGTCATTGTGCACCATTTGCCTTGGTGGAGTTCTGCAGACTACAAGAGAGCCCTTCTAGTTCACTTAGCAATTGTTAGTGTGACATATCTGAGTTTGAAGGATTTAAGTTCTGTGTCTAGGAGCACATTTCACCTTCATCTGATTGGATGAGAATGAGGCTAACAGCACTCAAGAGGGCAGAACTGGCAAAAATATGTATCAGAAAATGAGATTTTGATTCGTTCCCTCCACATTTAAACACATCTGAAAGCCCTGCTATAGAGGGCTATTTATTAGTTAATAAATACTTTTTGTACTGTTGTGTTTTATAACTCCTGTGCCTCTATTTGACCAAATCAATATTTCAAAGACAAGCATTTCCACACAATTAGGCATTCACGACTATACATGCAGGTGGGCCAGGGACACTTTTTGCTCTGCATTTAATGGTTTTAATTATCTTTTTTTCTGTTTTTACTTCAATGTGTGATTTTAATGAGAAAATTGGACTCTGTGTCGTTCATTATTGACATTATAAAAGATTAGTGCACCTTGGCGAGGGAGAAGATGCGGGTGCTGGAGGGCACGGCCAGCTCCTGTTGCAGGTCCTGGGTGTCAGCCCAGGCTTTCTTGAGTGGCAGCCGGGGCACAAAGCCATCCACTGACGGATGACACATCCTCAGGGCCTTCTGCATGCTCTCCTCAAAGGTCCGGCCCACTGCCATCACCTGAATCCAAAAGAGGGAGATACGAGTCAGAATGGCCATGAGTGAGGAGAGTGAATGAATGGGTGTTTATCTGTAGATTTTTGCCTCACCTCACCGACACTCTTCATGGCACTGCCTATTTCATGGGACATGCCCTGGAAGCGGTCCAGGTCCCAGCGTGGGATCTTAGTGACGATATAGTCTAGACTGGGCTCAAAGCAAGCAGTGGTCTTTTGCGATACAGCATTCTTGATTTCTGGTAGGGGGATACCCAGAGCCAGCTTAGCAGCAACAAAAGCCAAGGGATACCTGTGTGACATGGAGCAAGGGGCATGGAGACAGAAATCAACTGAGGGTCAAAGTTTTCGCTCCTAATAACATTACTAGCATGATCATGTAATGATCTCAAACTAAATCATAATGTTGTATTGACTTCTTTACTTGTTAAAAAAAATTAAATTCCAAAAGATCTTTTTGATCTTAAATATTTGTAGAAATGCATTTTCTACAGTGACATTGAATTTATCGTGTTTTGATAAACATTCGCATATCTTTTAAAAATACTTCATAGCTCCTTCAGATGCAAATCTCATATTCATACTTTGTTAAACCCTGAAAACTTGACACCATTAAATTTTTTTGGAGATTTACATAAGTTTATGCTGACGTATTTCACTTTCTCCATGAAAAGCTCCAGATTTTGATACATTTTTACAGTTTGCTACCACGCATTACTGTTGGATACTAAAATGACAGACTACAGGCAGATTATTCATTGAAAATACTACTTAACAAAATCTCCATCCACAGCAAATGATTTACTTCTATTATCACCACTCCAGAAAAACCACAGTTTGAATGGGACAAACACAGACCATTAACATGTCAAACTGATTTAGCCTAAAAACTAGTCTCTGTGGAACAGTCAAAATGTTTCCGACATGTTGTACTACCAGCCCTCTGTTTGTTGAGATGCACTCTCTCACCCTGTGGCTTTGGACGCCAGAGCGGAGCTTCTGGAGAGTCGGGCATTGACCTCGATGATGCAGTACTCCAGGGACGACGGGTGCAAGGCGTACTGAATGTTACATTCGCCTACAATGCCGAGGTGACGGACAACTTTGATGGCTGTCTCCCGGAGCATGTGGTACTCCTCGTTGGACAACGTCTGGCTGGGTGCAACCACTATGGAGTCACCTGAATAAGAGGAGGAGGAGTGGTTTTAACCGTATCTAAACTTGACTTAAGTTAACAACAAAAGGTAAAGAAACAGCTTAAGATAACAGATTGTATTGATTTAGTTTAAAAAATAGCAGACTAATATCATCAGAAACAACAAGGCAGGCAGTGGGCCTGTTTCTCATTTGGATTTAAAACATGTAACAGCAAATATTCAATTTAAGTCATTTACATTAAAAGTAAATGGTTATATTTGCAGTTTTCTCAAAATATTTCAAAATACACATCACTTCGTTTACAAAATCAACAAAGCATGTGTCTTCTCAATTATAATTCTGTATAATACCTGAACAGTTTTTGAATTCTATGACAAAGAGTAAAAACCTTGTAAATTAAAGACACCCTTGTCTGTCTATCAGTAGGAATTTGAAGTAGCACCCAAACCATTTTATACCTTTGGTTCACTTCAAGTCTCTAAATCTGTACAATCTCTGGATGTTAAACCCATAGCTTAAGATTGCTGTTCAAGTATTGATTCTCAGTCCTTTCTTGAGCTTCAGAAACAAAAGACATAAGTGAAGGAAAAAAAACTGAAAAGAGCATCTATACATCCATATCCAGGTAGAAAGAACATTTGGCCAAGATGAGCAACCAGCAAGAGAAAAAAAAAAAATAAAACGTGCTCTCCCTGAAGCAGCCTCCCGAGAGAGAGGGAGTGTGTGTTTGTTTTAGGACACCAGAAAACACAAAAAAAAAACAAATACAAACAGAAACTGAATCAAATACATTAGAACAAAAAACAATAAACCAATATAAAACAAAACGGAGCAAAACAGCCTGAGGGGGGAAAAAAAAACATCAGTGTGTAGTTTATGTCTCAGCACCTGTGTGAATGCCCAGTGGGTCGAAGTTCTCCATGTTGCACACGGTGACGCAGTTATCGGCCACATCTCTCACGACCTCATACTCCACCTCTTTCCAGCCCAACAAGGACTTCTCCACCAAGATCTGGCTGCTCATGGCCAGAGCCTGCACAGAATATTATCAGTTTAGATGCTGTGTGGCAACATTAACCCTTTTTACAGCAGGAAGGCACACTAACATGAACACTGGTGCAGAATCATTCAGCACAATACCTCTGCAATGTCAGTACTGCCACTGGAAGGTTTACTACGAGTAGTGCTTATTTTTAAGCAATTTTCCATCATTACCAGTGCATATTGGTCGATAGGATTCATTATAAACCTGCAATAAAAGCTGTATGGGGTTTATGTAAATATTCAAATATCTTGAGTCCTGGTCTGAATGTAATGAAAAACATCTGACATCAACTTACTGTTATTGGTTTTACGAACAAACAATATTAACAGACAGGGAGACATATTTTTGCAATGACTACTCATTCAGTCGAAATGAACTACGTTAGTTTATAGTCTCACATAAACAATTTGTGCTATTGGTTTAACATAGTAAACATTTGACTGGAAGCTTTGTCTTACATCTTTTGTACTGAGTGTCAGTACAAGAAAATCTCTCTTCTCAGTGGAAGAAACAATAAACAGCATAAAAGCTCTGTGAATCTTTTGTAAACTCAGCTCTTACCAAGGGAGGAAAACATTTACAAATAAGTTGAACACACCTGACAACATTATGCATTTTAGAACTCCCCCATAGTGAGTTACAGCCTGAATAATTATTACACGCTTGACTGAATGCATATTTAGTACTGTTTCATCAAAAACAAAAAATTGTTAAGCTGCATAGTTTCAAAAACTGAAGTTTTTGTTTTGTTTTGTTTTTGGTCGGAAACTACTTTTTAAAAAATGCTCGCAGCTTCTCTGAGGTTTACAGTTGTTGAGAGCTGAAATGCCTCGTCAAATTGAACAAAATGTTTGCAACGGTATTCACAGTGGACACAAATTAACATAATATTCCTTTTGACAATACTGAAGGCAGGATATGTGTGTTTCACATGGTGTTTCCTTTTGTTTTTCTTGTCAAAGCTCGGACAAAGACCTTGTGAACTCAGCCAGTGAGCACAAGTAGAAAAAAAAACATTTGTCATTGAAACTTCCAAATGAAAGAAAAAATAATTGCTTGGAAAAGCAGTATGCACAGATCTAAGAACATTACGGCACAGACAGTTCGTTTTGCAGCCTGTGATGACAGATTAGCAACCAAGTGAGCAGTCAGACATGATGCTGGATACTGGACGAGCACAAAAGAATGTTGCTTAGCAACAGCAAGCTATTCCTCTCCCGGCGGTGCACCAAAGAAACATATCTAAACAATTTCAAAGCTTTTATCTTTGTTCAGGTAAATGTTGCAGACAAAGGTGGAAGGTATGAAACTGAGAGGCTTTTTCACTGAAAATCTGTGTTAAAATTTTCAATTACTGACTTGATCAATCATACAAAAAAGAGAGAGAGACAAAGAATAATATTTATAATTGTACCCAGATGCCTTTGCTGTCCCAACATGACTCCATTTATTCTGACCTTGTGGGCGGTTTCCTCCAGCTTTTCTTTGTTGGCACACAGACCAGAGCCCAGACCTCCGAGGGCATAGGCTGATCGCAACATCACTGGATAGCCAATCTGCTCCGCCGCTTTCAAGGCATCAGATACCTGAAAGACGCACACAAATATTAGACTTTAAACTGCTTTAAACACACTGAAGTACAGAATTTCTCTGCACTGAATACGAATAATGTTTATACCATTTGTTTCACAAAGTTTGCAGAAAGTGTCTTGTTATTGGTTCTTACCGACTCAACAGCGATACTCGGTGCAATCTTCTCATTGATTTCCATCAGTTTGTCAGCAAACAGCTGTCTGTCCTCTGTGGACATGATGGACTCCACTGGGGTTCCTAGGACCTTCACACCATACTTCTCCAGGACACCGCGCTGGAATAATTCAACTCCTGTCCACCACACAGACACCAGACCCCACAGATACACAAGTAAACAAATCAGGTACGCAAGTAAATGTAGACACAAGCTTGCTGTAAGTGAGCACTGCATATTCCATTCAGTAAATGCATTTATCTTAAGAGCCGAACCATGATATGAGTGTGAAATATTTGATTTCTAAACTCTGCTTTGCAAAACACCCTGACACACAATCAGTAATTTTAACTACTTGATCTACACAGGGTAAAACACAGAACTAAAGTTCTTTACATTGATGAAACAACTCTGCATGCCTCACCACAGTTGAGTGCAGTCTGTCCACCCATGGACAGCAGGATGCCATCTGGACGCTCTGCCTTAATGACTTCAGTCACAAACTGTGGCGTGACCGGCAGGAAGTAGACAGAGTCGGCCTGCTTGGTGCCCACCTCATTGGTCTGAACCGAGGCTATGTTTGGGTTCATGAGCACTGTTTTCAGGTTCTCCTCCTGAAGATACAATATGAAGATATATTGTGTACCATAAAGTAGAAGCACCAAGTCATTCAAATGTGTTATGTGGAGATGTCTGGCAAAAGTCCTCTTTAAATGTCAAAGAACTCATTTTTGAAATTATGAACAAATTCTATGAAAAGACCAAACTGTCAACCTGCTCTCTTCTGTCTTGGCCTTACGGAGGTATTAATAAAAAATAATGAGTGTAACAAAGCACTAGGCTCAAGCCTGTGATTGTTTAACTTTTAAATAGACTCAAGGATTAGGTTCATATTGGGTCAGTGTATTTTTAACAGTTATTTTCAACAAAAAAAAATACTTATTCAGACGACCTGTATCCACAATGTGTTTTGATAGTTTTGTGTCTGTAAAATGCTGTGTTATCATTTACCTTCATGGCCTTAATGGCCTGCGATCCAGAGTAGTCGAACTCTCCAGCCTGACCAATAGACAGACCACCAGAGCCCAGGACAAGCACCTTTGATACCTGCATTTACACAAACAAGCAGTGATTAACTAGCATGCAATACAGTATCTAACAGCACCTGCACAGCATGAGACTCCATTTGCATGATATATTATAAGTGTTGAGCACACCTGACAAGAACTAGAACCCCTTACAAGTAACAAACACATAACATTTTTAAATGTTATTTTTCACATATAAATCTGTGGATGGAAATTGATAAAAGTTCACTGATTGTAGTGCCATTATCCATTCATTTCTCAATGACTGTAGCTAGCTGCTGCATCTTAAAAGGATGAAATGAGAGAATATTTGTGTAGCATTTATTTTTATTTAGGTTGTCTTATCCAAAGAATAAATCTACTAATCTGCTTGTGTGGTGCTGATGTTATTATAACAGGATATTTACTCTCAGTAATGGATGTGCTGTTTGGTTGGGGAGCAGTGCCACTTGTTTGTAGAGTGTCTAATACATGGTATTGCTTGAATTTTAAGCCCATGTTCTGCAGTAAGATGTTTCAGAATTCTGCTGGTGTTTACATCCTTTCCTAAATTAATCACTGAAAAACATTACAGCTAGCACTATTGTCATGTTATCCTGTGCTAATGAGATAATTATTTTGTGATCTCGAGATAACAGACTGAAATAAGACAAGTAGCGACCACAGCTGCTCTCAGCTTTCATACACCTACACTTACCTGCTATCTATAAGCTACAAGGTAAACCTGCTGAACCTGCTTGTTGTACTGTACCTCGGCTCTTGGAGGGATATCAGGTTTTTTGGGCATGACTGAAACAATGTTTGCATCCTTTCCTTTCTTGATCAGGGATATGAAGGCATCAAAGAGGAACTGTAGAGACAAAGACAAATGCCACTGTAACCACGTTTTGAACAGATTTGAATGTTTTAGAGTGATTAGAAGAAGGCACACTTTCAGTTTTCGTCAAAACTAGCTTTTTCTACATCTATATGTAGAAAAAACATGCCAGTGGTTAATATACAGACCAAGCTTTGCCTGAAGCCACAAGGTTCTGGGGGAAGAATGAAATTATCTTAATTTATTGTTTCCCAAGGTCACTTTGGTTTTATTGTGAGTGCATTAGCAAAAAACACCTGTGGTGTTTCACATGCTTAAATTCTCAGTTAATACATTTTTTTGGCCACAAGGTGTGTATAGAGCAGATTTTTTGCAGAAAAAAACCTGTTTGAAGATAAGGTTTAGATATGAACAGAGTGTGCTGGACAGAGTGTGGACAACATTTAGAATTTAGCAAACAGGCAAACTTTCACTCTTTGATATTTTTTTCTTTTTTGTCTGAGAGAAATGCTTTACAAATAATGCACTTCCCAGACAGTCAAAGCCATAAAGTATCTGTCATGGGAACAGTGCAAAATTCATGTGATGCCCCCAAAAGTCAAACCCAGGTGGATGGCAAGAAATCTCCAGCAGAGCTGTCAACTGGATGAGATGACAGGTCTTATTACTGTGCCTGTATATGACAGAGGTTACAACATACTTTGACCAGGACTTGAACTACAGTCTTTGTCTGCCATGTGGGAGACAAGATCTGCAGCTCAGATCATCAACGCTTTACTGTAGGGACAGGAACAGGCAGACAGTGGTCTCATTCAACACCTGTGGCTCTGATGCAGTCAAACATCAAGCAACAAAAATAATTGTATCTGTCACTGCAAATGATGTAGTAATTGGTCATATATATTCTATTATATTCACTACCATGTCTGGTTCACAGTGTAAACATAAATAAATGACTTTTTCATGCCACCTGATTGCTTTCTGCAGCTGCTGTAACTAAAAGTCTTGTTTTTTAACAACAGATACTTTGGATTTTCGAATAAGTCTTGTTTTAATTTAAGACTTCAATTTCAAAGTTACAACCTGTGAAGATACCTTTTCTTAACTCTAGTTTAGTATTCAGGTACTCTGTGCAGCAAAATCTTTAATTACCTCTGTGTCAGTGGGACCACCTTTAGCCTCCGGGTGGAACTGGGCCGTGAAAACAGGTTTAGTGTTGTGCATGATGCCCTGGAAAAAATTCAGAGATGATATAAGAAAACTGCTAAAGCTTACAGTATTCTGCATTTCATCTGCAAGCGTTTCAGGAGCAGGTGAGTCCATTATTTAAAACTTAGATCTGTAGACTTAATAGGATTCAATAGAATATCATACTTGCTTTACCATATTTAGTTTATAGGAGAAACTGGTGATCTTTACCCAAAACACTCAGAACAGAAAACATCAAAATGCCATGTTGTCTTAGAAAAAGACTTTAACACAGAGTGGAATCCACCTCATTGGTGCCATCATTGGCGTTGATGAAAAGCGGGCTCCAGCCTGGAGGCAGGGACTGGCTGTCTATGCCGTAGCCGTGGTTTTGTGCTGTAATGAAGGCCTGACCTGTCATCACATTCAGCACTGGCTGGTTCTGGCCCCTGGGGAGCCGCAGAGATGCATAGAAGGAGACAACATTTTAAATCTGTGAAACCAGATAAAACCTGACAGCACAGAGAGTGCACTATGACAAGTAAACAGTGTTTATGTACGGCAAGTCTTAAAGATTCCCTGTAGAGTTTTAGACCTCTAATGGCGCTTTAGAGCCAATTCAATGACTGTGTTTCATTGAGTACAACTGAATGTAAACATAACTTTGTCCAAAAATGTCCACAGGGCCCCTTTAAATCTTTATGAAGACACATTAAGAGCTTGTATATTGTGTCTCAATTACACTCAGATATTAAAGGTTCACCTGTTTCCCATAGGTAGCTTGTATGACTTAGCGCCTGCAGCCAAAGCGGTGATCTGGTTGCCCATACAGATACCAAACACTGGCTGGGGACGATCACTCTCCAGCACCTTCACAGGACAAAATACATACAAATTATATTAATTAAAACTTACACTGTAGATCATGATATGAATATCATCTATGCCATGAACAAAAAGTATGAATTCCTGCAGATGTTGTCACTTCAAGAGCCTTCCTACCTTGCGGACATTATTGATGAGTGTCTTGGCCAGAGACGGATCTCCTGGTCCGTTTGAGATGAACAGGCCATCGTACTCCAGACTCATCAGGTCATGATCCCACGGTACCAGGTGAACCTCTGCACCTCTCTGCAAGCAGAGACAAATGGTGCATGTTTTCCAATTTTTTTGGACTTTTCTAACAATACAACTAATAACACTGGCATCATATTTCTCATACAGTTAATATGATACAAACTTAGTTTTTGCCGACCATAAAATAGCAACATTACCATCGTTTTTAATGAGCCAAGGAGTGACGAATCAGGTCCTAATGTTATTTAAACTACCCGTTATTTGAAACATTGAATTCTCAGACATCCAGATATTAACAGACCAATAAAAGTAAATGAAAACAAACAAAATATTTGATAAACAGGGTACTAAACTAGAAGTCTTTGGCTTTCTGTTTCAGACTCATTACAACTAGTTACAAGCTAATATCAAGATTATAAATAAAAAACATAAACTAAGCAAAATGATGCACACTTGCTCTTACTGCTGAATTACATAAGTCAGCACAGCAGGATGTTTCTTCTTCATTTTCTGAAGTTTGTTAGACAAAACATTACTATCTCAGATGGTCTGGGTCAGGTTGCAGAAAACACACAGCATGTCAGCTAATAAGGAAGCTCACTCAAAAACGACTTCCTGTGCATCCATCCTTACCTTCACCAGCAGGCGAATGATGTTGTGTTTAATACCACAATCAACAGCTACCACTTTTATTGGGTTTCCTTTTCCAAAAACTTTGGTTTCCTGATGGATGACAAAGACGCAGTAAAAAGAGTTTAGCACTAATCAGCGCCATTTGTTGAAAGAGAAAATTTGATCTGAGTTGGTCAATTGTAGCAGGAACAATAATAGTTAGCAGCCGTTACCTTGGTTGAGACTTCAGCTACCAGATTTTTCTGATTGGGGTCGGATATCTCAACTGACTGCCCATCAAATTCAATCTTCCCCAAAACTGTGCCCTGAGGAGAAACCACAAACAAAGTCACAGGGAGCAAAATATCAATCTATTTGTAAAGGGCGTAGCAGTACAGGCCTTTGTATTCACCTTGTCTCTGATGATCTTGGTCAGCATTCTGGTGTCAATTCCATAAAGTGCAGGAACCTTAAAAGAGGGAAAATATCACTTGTACGTTTTCTCCGAGAGAAGATGAGATTACACTGGATGCTTTGTCATTTAAATCCAAACCTTCTCTTCATTCAGCCATTGTCCCAAAGACTTGACAGAGTTCCAGTGGCTGTAATCGTGGCTGTAGTCCTGAACAAGAAGACCTGATACCTAGAAACAGCAAAACTCAGCAAGTTAAAAATGTAAGTAAGGATTTCTTACAGGACCAATTTCAAATTTTGCTGTTCAAAACCCAAAAAGTTTTCAGTACACTGAGATGTACTTGTATCCTCTGCAATTACATGGCAGCAGGGTCTTGTGTACAGTTGTTGCTGACAAATGCATGAACATGTCATTGTTTGCATACATACAAGTGATATTGACAGAACTACATATGCATCAGCCGCAATTGGATATTTTGAAAATATCCATCCCTTAAAAATGGTAAATATTGAACTCAATAGCAATTCATCCAAACCTCAAACTCTGGGTGGCTTTAAGTGGTTAGCAAGGGGATCACAAAAGTCAGTAGGATTTATCATCCATGGACTATGAATGTCTGTAATAGATTTAATTACTATTCATCATTTACTGTTGACATATTTTAGTCGAGAACAAGGTGGAGCACTAACATATTACCATTGCCCTTAAGTGAGCCACACCAGCATATCTTGTAAATCACTATTGACTGTTATGGAATTATTTCCTGTTAATCCACCTTTTGACAAATCAAGCCTGTTTTTAGCAACATTTTTTATTGTTTTTGCTGATACATATTCTGAGAAGTAACAAAGACAAAAACCAAATCAAGGCATTACTGTGAAGTTAAAGGATCAAAGCAGGAGTTTGTAATAAATAAACTGCAGCACTGAGGCCTCCACAAAGCTTAAAACCACTACCAAGTTTCCTACCTGAATTTGCTCTGATTCCACATGTTTCCTCAGGCCCAGCTCATCCAGCTCCTGGGTGTTGGGTACACCATAGTTTCCTACAATAGGGTAAGTCAGGGTTAGGATCTGACCTCTGTAGCTGGGGTCAGTCAGGGCCTCAGGATACCTAAAGCAGGGAAACCACAGGACAAATACCAGGTTACCGTGATGTGAAGATTATTGTTAACTGAATGAATCCACTTTACATGCAATTTGTCAAATGCAAACAAGGTTCATAATTTGATATTTGGTATTCTAACATCTGACCTCACTTTTTCACAGTTTTGTCTAAAACCTAATGCAGTTTGACTTGTGTCAGCATGTGTTCTCCTTACCCCACCAAACCAGTATTGAAGACAAGTTCCCCAGCTACAGAGGCATCATGCCCAAAAGAAAACCCTTTCATCCTGGTGCCATCCTCCAAGACCAGGTGGGCTGTCTGGGCCTGAGAGTTAAAAGAGAGCAGGTAGATGAGCAAAATCTCACCCAAGAATAATACATTCCCTTTTTATAAAGCAGGTTTGGACAGACCAAAGGAAAAACTTTGAAAAAGATGTGTTGTAGGCTTTGAGTATAGGAGTGGTGGCAACCAGTGAGCCTCTGGGACTTCATACTGAAACTGCAGGCCAACGTGAAATGTGCTGTGAATGCTGAGACAGACAAATCTGCTCCTCTGTTCCATGTGTGTGTGTGTGTTTGTGTGTGATAAATATGTGGATTTAAAGGTGTGTGACCCACTCAGACCTCCAGCCAGTGGCCATCAATAGTAACAACTCGCAAAAGAAAAAAAAAAGGATATAAACACATAAACTATCATATAATGATACAGTTTTGATGTGAGAACTGTGTTGAGACCATAAGGATATAATGATATATGATTTATGTTTGAGCTTCTCCATTTTTAAAGAGATATAGAGACGTTGCAAAAAAACCACTCTGCCCGAGATGAATACACATGTTCCAGTCCAGCATCTGTATTCCACGTTACCTGAAACTGAAGTCTGTGCAACTGGTCAACTAACATTGATCAGTTCTTGTCCCTCAACTGTTACAAGTCAATACGTGGTAACTGTCACCAGTAATTCATTCCAAATTGCATTAAAAATTGTGCAATTTAATACAAGCTTTCATAATGGCACAAGCACATATGTCAGACATATTGTACACTGTGTTTCCTTGAACTAAGTGTAGCCACCTGTGAACTGGTCGTAATGACAGTTCACTAGACAAAACTTTTAATCCAAACTTTTGCAATAGGCTTACGCTGCTACCTTCCGCAGTCGTGCACAATTTCTGATGCAAGAATGGTTTTAAGTTGACTGGTATATACAGAAAAAGTTTGAATGATGTTCAAAAAAAAACTTTTGTTACTCTTGATCGACGCCGAATACAAGAATAGTTTTTACTGTTACTGAAAAAAGGGCTGTAATAACTTTTTGAATTTGCACATGTCTTTGACGGCAATGATTACTAAACTTTACAGATTTTTCTGCTGAGTTCGGCCTGCAGTCCAAAGCATACTGTGGCGGTACCGCTCAGGTGGCATCAGCGCATCTGTGAAAGTCTCGAATTAAAAAGACAACAACTATTTTAACTTGAACATATTTGTCTTACCTTCACACTTAAATGCTTGGTAGTTTGAAATCTCAGCCATGCCGACGTGTGTCCCACTCTTCTACCAACCACATATCCATGTCTCAGGGATTTAACAACGCTACAAGCTAACAGGATTTTTGTCATGTTAGCTTAACTTGCTCTTCTAGTAAAGTAGCACGGCGTGAATGAAGAGTTTCCCAAAATCAAAAAATGAACAAACTGTTTTTTTCAAACCGCAAACTTTGCTGCTAAGGGTAAAGTTTTTAAAAACACATTGATAAGTTTTGGACTGCCCTCCGTGAGCACGTTCAGTTCAACTGGGCGCTGGAAAAGTTGATCGATCAGGATTGGCAGTAGGCTTGTTGTTTTTCTCAACGCGGTAAGCGCACAGCGTTGAGATTGGTCTTCAGGGAAACGCCCACTTTTTGACGAATAAGATGTGTAAACCTGGGATCCATATTCGTTTATATTTCGAAATAGACACGCCTGCAAGGTTGAACGATTAAGTAGTTATACAGGCCAAAAATGTAGACTGACTCTTCTGCTGTATCGAAATGCCAGCCTCTCAATTTGAACAGTTAAGTCAGAGTAGTTTTTTACCAAATATACATATATATATATTTATATATATATAGTTTATTTTGTGTGTGTGTGTGTGTGTGTGTGTGTGTGTGTGTGTGTGTGTGTGTGTTGAGTTATAGCACCAGTAGGCTAACTGAAATTTCATATAGCCTTTCTAGAAAAAAAACATTTTAGAAAAACGTTTTACATTTTCTTTAATTGCATAATCTTGAACAGTTGTATTTCATTAAGTTTATATACTGATGCCAGAAAATAATCTAAAGTAAATGAAATAAAAAGCCCACATTTTAGGATAGTGAAAAAGACCACAGAGAAAATGCATGGTGACAGAGAGTGAGAGTGAACCCCTCCTGCTTACAGCAAACTTGTGTATAGACTATTGCTTTCAGTGCAACAAACACTCTACAGCCTTTTCTCTGAGGCCAGTTGCCTGAAAAAGAAAAAAGGCAAAGGCAAACTGACCGTGGACAGGCTACATGGTGGTGGGATTAGAGTGGTCTGTGTGTATTTGCTGATCACTGCAAGACTGGTCCTCTGTGGAGAAGGCAGCCTGACTGCCACTCTGCTGGGTTCAGCAGTCTGAACAAAGTGGGTGTGAGTAATAGGACTTGTGTAGATCAGGAAATACCTCAACACTCCAGAAATTGGTGTTGAAACAATACACTGTGCTCTCTATGTCACTTTGTAAAAGCTGTGATGCCATTTACAAACATTCATCATTAAAAGTGCAAGAAGGTACAGAATGTCACTTTATTACCTTACAATAATTTTCATTAATCATAATGGCATCTATATTTAAGTTTAACCAATTTCTGACTTTAGTTGGGTCCTCTGCATTTGTTAAAATGAAACTGCCCTGGTGAACTATTCATCATGTTCTGCTTTGAGTCTAAATTTAGTCCGAGCTCCTCCTGGATAGTATCTGTGGAGCTCTGGTGACATCCAGTGGTAATGGTTGATAAAAAGATTTAGAGGGATTTTGAGTCAGTAAAGAGAGTTGATGCGGCACGCTTGCGTAGGTGCGTAGGTGACAGTGTCGCTCTATATATATGAGTTATAGCAACAACCGAGGGGCCTCCAGTATCATTTAGCTGCCAACATGCATTTAGAGCTATAACAGATTTACAGCTGATATGACACCCATAATGAAGTCTTTAAGTATGTCAACAATATATATTTTATGTTTTTTATTTGTCATTATTTACACTGCCATTTGTGTCATTTTTTGTTACATTTATCTTGACTCATCTTGACGATCTGCTTTTCTTTGGCCTTACTGTTCTGCTTTCAGTTGTTATATTGCTTTTTAAGTATCCTGCACTTGCAAATAAGATGATTACCACAAAGTGTTCAGGTGTTTATGCTCCACAAAAAACCTTACCACTTAAAGAGCGGATGAGCAAGAGCCGCTTCTCAGTGTCCAGCAGGTTGGTGGGCTGCTATTTGGTGAGCCAAAAAACTTAGTAGAAGGTAAGCCTGTTAATTAAAACTGGTGCTAAAACAGTCTTTCACAATTTAAGAACAGTAATTATTTATTATCTGTCTATCTCCAGGCTTTGATGTCTTAATGATAAAACAGGAGATAATGAAGTCCAGACTGATTGTGATGGCTATGACTCATGTATGCTCTGCCTCAAGACAGCAGCATTTGTTTTTACAATACTTACAGTCTGGCTCATGATATGCATTTTTTGAATTTTGTGTGACGACACAGAAAACTAGATTATTTGCATATCTACCATGCAACTTTATACCTTTAAGTGACAACATGTATACAAATAAAAAAATACAAATCAAGTAGTTCACTGGAGTTTGCAACAGAGCAGAATCAATCAATGGGAGCATTAGAATCCCATCTATGAGAAAATTAGTGTTTTGCAAAGGATTACTATCTAACAACAAGTATCATTTGGTTTGTCGCATTACATAATATTCACTGATAACGTCTCTTTACTTGTCTCTGAAATGCAGACCAAGCTACACATTTTATTTCTTCTTGATTCATCAGCTCCATTTATTGTAATTAATGATCACCCTCAAATTTGTCTTCAAGAGTACAAATCTAACAGCAGGTCTGTCAGCCTGTTAAATATATTTATACAGGGAGAGCATGAGGCCACTCAACACTTAACAAGGCAATAATGTTGCCATCAAACATAAAGAGTTATTTCCTGCTGTAAAATGCATAATGAACACAGATGGAAGTGAATTAGCAGCCAACAATGTTAAAATAGCTGAGTTAGTGAACAATAAACACAAATACCTTTATTTTACTCTCCCAAATCTGTAAACTGGTTCACATCTACATCCTACAGATCTATAAAACTGCATAAGGTTGATATTAACTCATAAAAATCATTAGAAGAAGCTTTTTTAATAAGGGAAATAATCATTTTCTTCTTCAAACCTGCATAATAATAAACTCTACATACATGCTTGTTCTACCAGCCATTAAAGAGATTTTTTTTTTATTATTTTCCTTTCAAATAATGCTTTCCTTTTCTCTGCTGACTTTCTATTTTCAAACAGTTTGCTAACTGTCAGTGATGACAGAATCACATACAATGGAAAATTGCTAGGTGATGATTTGGAGAACATGAGAAGCCTGTGCAATGTACTGTATGGGGCTTTATGGCAGGGAAAGCTGTGATTAGCTGCCTCCTAAATTCCTCCACTGATTGGCTGGGGTGTGGCCTAATGAGCCCCTGTGTCTGCCCTCAGCGGAGGGACCCCACATTGTCTGCGGTTTCAAGTGTGAGTTTCAGATGGCGATCAAGCTTAAGAGAGGACGGAAATAGACGAGCAGTCTCCCTCGCCTTGCTCCCTGCCAGGTTTCCGAGAGCAGTCTTGGCCCTGAGATCACAGGAATAATAGGTGGTTGTTTCAAGGATCTATGAGGATGTTTGTTCAGCCCAGGATTAAACTGATAAACCAGCTTGAAGATACTGTAATGGAATTTCACATATTATTCTAAGGCTTTATTTATAGAGCATCCTTCAACATCAGCAAGTGCTGTTCAAAAGACTAAAAAATGACAAAAAGAGTTGAGGGTGGAGCACATGATGCATTTATTAATATAAATAAAATATATGTTTTATATCTATATCTTTCATATATTGACAGAAATGTTTTAAGCTTAAATTTAAGAGTTGAGTGTTCGAGCAGACTTCCTGCTTATGACTTGAGAAACCTAGAGAGTTCACAAAGTAACAGCAAAAGAAAAAAAATCTGTTCATAATGTATAAAAAATAGCACTTTATTAACAATTCTTAAACACACAAGAAACTAGTGCAAAAATTTTGACAATAAAACTGGAGTAATGTGTCTAACTTATATGTAGATGGTGCATAACTGAATTCTGAGGCTTTTGAATGCTGTTCTAAAGGTTTGTTTAATACTTAAAAATGCATATTATTATCATCATCTTTTGAATTGTACTTCAATCTGATTCATTTCACAGTATGTGCTGCCAAGTTAGAAGAGCACTGGGTTCTTGTTTTTTATGATAGCATCATGACATTGAAATAGTGCAATTGTAATAAAACTTCAGACTCCGGAGTGTGAAAGGCAGAACAAGTCATCAGCTGGAGAAACGCAGGAGACTGTCCATTTAAGCCGCTATCGGATTCCCTTCCTCTGCAGTGATGTAGTGTCCCCAGTAAAAAAGGGCAGCGAGTCGCTTTGTTTAGCCTGCCCCCATCTAATTCCTGTGTGGCCAGTGGAGGGCTTTTGAGTAAGAGCGAGGGAGGGGGAGAGGGCACAGAGGCTGCATCAGCCCCCTTAAGGAGCCATAGCCCCCGCTCTTAGAAATCCCAAGAAACTTCACACCTCTCTGTGGGGACTAAAAATAGGCTCCATCTGTGCCCCTAGGCTCAGTTACAGCTTCATTCCTTATGGCATGGTTGTAGGGCAGGGAAGGAAGCACTCAGGGTTTGAAAAGAGGGGGGGTTGGGGGGTGATGGCCAGAACCAGAATCCAAAATCTACTCTCTAGTCATGGCTGACTGGGTGACCTCTGCTGCATGTTTCGTGGCAAAGGAAGTCCATCAGTGATCTCTGTCATTTCCTTCCCAAGAGCAACCCTCTCGTCGCTCTGACTTCAGAGGCGAAATGCCAGTGAGATGGGAACATCCGCCATCTTTGGAATCTTACACCACACCGCACTCATAGCGTGTTTTTTTTTTCTCTCAAGCTCAGGCTCTTAGCATTTCATTAATCATGCTTGGCGAGCAAGGGCTCCAGGGTTTGGACAGGCACTGTCTTAAAAATCAGAATCCTAATTCAGAGGTTTCCTCTCACTGGAGAGAGGTCAAATTTGAGTCCAAATTAGAAATACTGTGAACTGTGGGTGAATTTGAGAGATTACTACGAATGCATAATGGTAGGCTGAGCAGAAATGCTTCAGATCACTCTGTCATTCCTGAGAAGAGACAGTAATAGCGCCTGTCCTGAAGCAAACCTAGAGGTGATATAGAGGTGATATGATATATGAAAAGACCTATTTCTCCCCTCAAGGACAAAGCTACAGGGAATGGAGGTGACACGGGGAAAAAAAAACATAAAGTTTGCAAGAAAAATATCAGACAATCCAAGAAAGCTCCATTGTCTTAGCAGATGAAAAACAATCTAGTTCAACATGTTCTCAGCAGCAGCATGCGATTAACATATTTTTCATCCCTGTGTGTGAGATCTTACAGCCCACAGCATCCCACTCTTGGCTGTAATGTCTCTCCAAAATGCTCATGCAAATTAGGTGAAATTATGAAATGAAAATAAGTAGCTGGCTAAAAATACTCTTTTTTTAGATTCACCCCATTTGTTCTAATCCATTTTGCACTTTACTTTGGTTTTTGCTTCCTATATTTGTATGCTGATGTTTAGGCATCTCAATTATTCCACTGACAAAACAATAATATGTCTGAAGCACAGTTGTGTAGGGATATAGAGGGTTGCAAACCTCAAAATGTGGGTGTCATATATTGTAAATAACAGTTGTACACATTAGTTTCATCTCTACCATTAAAATCTAATAGAAAGTGTGGACTCACTTTGTTTTTTTTTAGTTCAATTGCTTTAAATACATGGAAAAAAAAGGTTCAATTGGTAAAAGGGCTGAAGAACCACACTTTTAGAGAATATGTTGGCAGACCAAGTGGAAGACCAAACTGCCTAATAAAGAACATATATCAAGTAAAAAAAAAAAATGTCAGTAGCTCTGACAGTTGTCATTCGGGGTCGTGGCCCTAACTAGGATATTTATAGATCATAATTGTTTGAGCCTGGAAGAAGACAGGCTAACTAGCCCCTTGCATAACATATGCAATGTAGTCAGTGTCTGGTATGATCACAAGCCTTCATCAGGATTAATTGTAATCACTTTGGGTGACCTTTTGAATGTCCATCTACAACCATAATCATGTTATGTTAATGACTACACATAAAATAATTGATATTCCTATCAGACACCAGACTCATCTGTAGTTCGTGTTCAGCGCTAATTAGCAAAGGTAAGCGTGACACGCTAAACCTAACCTAAAAACTAAGGCAGTGATAATAAACATTATATCTGCTGAGTGTCAGCATGTTAGTGTCTTCTTTGTGGGCAGTTAAGCATGCTGACCTTGGCTTTTAGTACAAAACACTGCTATACCTTCAGTAAGTACATCCAAACAGAGCTGTTAGCATATTAGCATTTGTGGACTTGTTTTGAGTTTCCTTTGCAGGTAATTGCCTTTTGCAAAAGTGCCACGCATTGAATGTCGATGCCTTATGCATTGAGTGCACTCAAATTTTTTGCCTTTGTAGCTACATTCACAATTAAAGACAACAGTGTTGACTAGTCTTTGATGTATTTAATGTAATAAAGACAACATTGCAGAAATTAATATAGTGCATATAATGCCAGCATCTGTACTGAAGCAGCAAACAGTTATACACAACTCTAAAACATCTCTTTTTCATTTTAATATCTCTCTGTGAGAAATGTTTGGTAAAAAAAAAAATGTTATGAACTCATTAGAAGTGTCTCTTTGAGGACAATATAGCTGATAGGCACTTTAACAATGTGTCTCCTCAATTTACATGTTTTTAGTCTTTGCTAATGAACTAAATTAAAACAGGGGGCCAGGGACATTTACTTAGAAATTTCTCCTCCTCTTTTCTCATTCTGCTGTCACAGACACCACTGTTAGTCACCATGGTGGGTGTTGAAAATGATCTTCACGTGTGACTATCATGCCCTTTTACTGTACAGTTGAAGCCCCCTCCTTCTTTTTAAGATCTGATCTCACATCCCAAAGGAGCTGGGCATGGATTATGAATAAGTAAAGTGTTACATGTTTAGTCAGAAGGAGATCCTCTGGCTTGACTGGTGTGATACTGAGAATGACTCCAGAACAGTACATGAATTTAACCACATGGACTTGTACTCATTTTTAAATACTATTTTTGTCTTTTGTCATGGGAACTGTTGTGTTGTCACTGAAGTTCTGGTGACAGAAGCAGGAATATTAGGTGTGTTTTAACACTGCGCTCTGACTCAATTTAGTTGAAAAAAAATCTACTTTGAATTTTTAAATGCATCTATATGTCTGATAATATGACTTAACATGGAACTCATAGCTGTATACATGTAATTAACATGATAAATGCAAAATAAAGTTAAAGTTGTTTTCAAAAGCTGACTTGCTATGACATTTTAAAGAGCACAGCTCTACCAGGCTGCTGAATCCATTAAGATTCTATAGTAGAGCTCAGCTTGGACTGCGGCACAGGTGCAAGGACTGGGGCTGAGTTCCTATAGGGGGAGGGAATAAAGGGAAGTCAGACTCTAAGAAGGTGCAGTGGGGTGCCTGGGGTGAGCCCAGTTGACAGCTGAGGGACTTGAGGCTTTCTCTGGCCTGCCCTCATGGAGATGGGGTCAGTGAAAGCAAGTTGGGGGTGCAGGGAAGGGTGGAGGGGTTGTGGGTTGGAGGAATTTATGCAGTTCCTTCGTCACCAGGCCCTGTCATGCTGAAGGGGGCTGGGTTGTACTGCTGGCACTGGGAGACAGATATAGACAAGAATTAAGGAGAGAGACTTTGCACTCTTAGCCTTGTCTGGGTTACTGGCATCAGCAGCTGAAAGCTCCACTAGATCTCCATCTCCCTGTGCTTTTACGTCACATCCTCCCCGGGAGTGGTCGTTGCTGCTCACCCCAACGGCGCAGAGCCCCAAATTGAACACAGGTGCTGGTTTACCCAACTCACATTGTCAGTGGCTAGAAATAAACAACGGCTCATTATTAGATCTGAAAGGCACCACTTCTACCACCTGTCCACATAAAGTCTGCTCCTTCGACAGTTTCTCAAATAGAAGTTTGGACTGGTTTGGTTTATATGTTGATTCCTTCATATTTTTCCACTATTTGACACTAACACGTTTATATTCTAAATGTGTTTGTTTCAGCACATTGGTGTGACCACATATAGGGATGCTCATACTGAGTAAAGTATTCACCCATAAATGCCACGCTGCTATGACTAAACCATTACATCAAAGCAGCTTTTCTAGATATATTGTGCATCATTTGCTACACATCTACCCCCAAATTCACCCTCAGAAACTCTGTGATCTGTGCTATATTTCAAATAAAGTTCAGTGCAATGCTTGGGTGCACAGCAGTTGGTGATGATGAAGCCAGCAGAGTAGCAGTCAGAGATGAGTTACTCCCATAGCCTGATATTATAGTGCAGAAAGTGTTAAATTGTGATGAAGAAAGGGAAAAAAACATACACTGACGAATGATATACATCTCCAACTTTCTGCAGCTGCATGATGATGATGATGACGATGATCACTAGCGATATGAGACATGACTCTTGGAGATCTGGCTTAGATGATAAAGGTA
Organism: Acanthurus lineatus; assembly: GCA_029814665.1. NCBI lineage: Eukaryota > Metazoa > Chordata > Actinopteri > Acanthuriformes > Acanthuridae > Acanthurus > Acanthurus lineatus. Next base: position 14,538,952 of record JAPZDV010000005.1, read on the forward strand.
AATAAAGTAATAAAAACAGACTTAAGTGATCAGAGTTTTGGTTAAGTAACTCTCAAACAAACTAGCCGACTTACTTAATCAATAGAACGACGAATGCTCTTTCCATTTCTAAAAAAAAAAAAATCAACAACAACAAAAAATACCTTAGCCTATTTGAAATACTGATTTCTAACAGTCAGGTAATTGTTTATTCGAGATGTTGTGTAATTACACATTTGATCTGATTTTCCCTACAGGAAAAAGCTTTCTTTCTGGGTCCTCAGTTTGGGCTTTAATTTGTCGATTGCCTTGTGTGGCTAGATGCAGATCAGAGAGTTGTCACATGAGAGTAAACAGAAATAAATAGAAGGCCAAACGGGTCTAGCATTACTTAACATCTAAAAAATTAAAAAGCATTAAATCACCTTCAAATTACCAAGCATGGTTATCGGATAAGTTTACAAAGTAGTCCAGTTACATTGTGCGTAACGGTGAGAAACGTTGTGCGTAAAAGTGGAACTGATCACCTATAAACAGGAAACGCGTGGCCCTGGGTAACCTTTACGATGTTTTTGTTTTTGAGTATAGATATATTGCATAAATAAACACACTAACCCGAAGCTCCATATTCCATGTTTAGAGAGGACCCCCTCTACACACACACACCCCTCCCACCTGCTATCCAATCCTCACACGCGGACAACGTTGACGGGGGTCAAGAGGAAAAATAGCCTCATATATATACGCCTAGACGGTGATTTCGTGCTCCGAGTACCCTCCACTTTGTGCTACACTCCTTGTGTTGTCACCCGGAACGGGAACTGTCAGTGCTTCAGGGACAAATTAGTTTGACTATCAACTGAAATGGCACCCAAGAAGGACCCTAAGGCCCCCGCCAAGAAGGCCGAACCTGCAGCAGCACCAGCACCCGCACCGGCACCGGAGCCTGCCCCTGCTCCTAAAGCGCCCGCTGTTGACCTGTCCGCAGTCAAGGTACAATGACCGTGAAAGCATGAGCTCTGCTGTGGGGAGGGATGGAGATAAGAGATGATGGCCGCCCAGGAAGAGCTGGGATTTGACCTTCTTCCTGCCACATTGAGAGATGCACGAATGGCCTTAACGGTTTTCAAAAAGGGTCTTTGAGGGAGAGAACAGGAAGAGAAAATAGCAATGATTTTTTCCAGTTTTATTTCACACAATTGAGGGAGGAAGAGCATGAAAAGTCACACAGGCTTACTTTGATCATTGCTGTCAATACATTTCTGGTGCAAATACAGCCTAAATGCACATTCATTATATCTAAAACAGATTGTGGTGTATGGGATTAAAATCGTTTTGAATTGAATTGTGTTTGATGTAATGCACATCCATTTTCATATTGACACAACTGGTTAAGTCCAAATACAAAGTCTAACCAGAGTTCATGCATTTGTTTGAACATCTTTAAGTGGATGCACAGATCATAGTGAGGTAGTGAGGGCAGCCACAAGTTTGAAGGACCACACTCATTTCTGTACTGAGGACTGAAGGGAATGAGCAGACTAGAACCATGGATAGCTCACTGTGCTTTAGGCCACGCCCCCTGGCTCTGTGGTTTGGACTAACAGATTGGTGACTTATGTGTGATGGCGTTGCAGGGTGACACCAAATGTGGACATGTTTATGTAGCTAAAGATGGACCTCTGCAGATGGGATGCCACCATCTGAAGCTAATTTTGGCAAACAGACAAGTTTAATCCCTTTGTAGACCTGATTAATTAGTCTGGATTAAATGGAAAATGCCTGGTTGTTCTGGTCTCTTAAATAAATGTGATTAGGTTTTGATTAATGGCATGTGAAAACTCTTGAAATTGCTTGTTTATACTAATATGACTGCTTTCTATTGACTTCTAGATCGAGTTCAGCGCAGACCAGATTGAGGGTAAGAACAATTTATTTTGTTCCAAATGTGTGACACCCCAAACAGTCCATCAAATGCATCATTCCCTTAAATATCTTTTGGCCCGCAGGCCGGCAAATCAGAAAAAGACATCTATAAAATAAATTTCTTTGCAAGATACTAATTAGCTTGAGAGCGAAACAATGCAGAATTTGTTGGCACTGCCTTAAAGATGGACTTTAGCTCAATGCCGACCTGCAGCAGACTTGATACTTACAATGTTTGAAACAGATGGTCTCCTCCATCATTTTTGTGTTGTGACATTCAATGAGAATGGCAGATGTCTTCTGAAATATGATCATGGCGGTAAAGCTTAGAAACCATTAAAGTGTCCATAAATTTTAAGTCAACTTTAATATGTCACATTAAAAAAGGGGGTTTTCAGCAGCATGACTGAGGCAAATAAAAACTTGAATGCTACATCACAAAGCATCCACAACCTTTTGGGTAAAACCATAGATTTTTGGTTAAATGCACTGCTAGTTTGTATCGTTGTCATTACTGTAAGCTGTTGTCACTGCAACATTTTGCAAATAATAGTGTATGGTGTGACGTGCATCCACTGCTAAATGTCTGCAGGCTCTTATTCCAAATAAACACAATCCGATTGTACTATTTATCACCTTGAGCAGGAAAAAATGGTTGGTTCTAGGATGAAAAACGGTCAGATCGCATTAAATAATTAAACAAGGCTGGAGACCACTGATGCAGACGGCTTAATTTAATGACTGGAGGCCAGAGAGACGCAAATTAATTCAGCCAATCAGTGTGTCCTGATATGAACTGCAGATTGTTTATTGGCTTAGCTGTTGGTGACATGGGACTCCGTGTCAACAGATAAGTGATATCAAACCATCTGCCAAGAGGCTACATATTTTCATAGCAGGGAAAAATTTCAATGGCTCATTTCAGGGATTACATGAGGATAGTTCAGTACCATTAAATGTTTGTAGAAAGAAAAACACTGTTGCTATTGGTTCCCTCTGACCCTGGATTGGATACCAGACCTGTCGTCTGGCCAGCTGCTTGTTGCACTGCAGTCAGCATTCCCCACTGCTACTCAGCTCACCCACAGAGGGTCTTGCCTTTAAAAGGAGGGGGCTCATATTCTCAGCTATGTTTATCAATTCCAAGGTGGTCTTTTATAAGAGCCTGCAGCCCGGGTGGTGAGGGAGTCTGGGTAAGCGAGAGGGAGAGAGAGAGGAGACAGCTGAGATAAAAATAACATGAGGAATGACGGAGGATGACAGAAGTCAGTCCATTCAGCCCAAAATATCACAACCTATAGAGACGTCTTGTCCTTGTTAAATGTTTCTCCGTTTACTTTGTAGAGGAGCTGCCTCCACCTGCTGGCAGGTGTACAGCTGCAGCCACACTTGGTGAAATGAAAAAACCACTAACTGTAGAAAAAAAAAAACATTTTGCACAAACAATAAAAAATACAGAGATATATCTTTAACATAAAATAATGCAATTATTTTCAAAAATACACTTCAAACCTGAAGTTTGGATCACTTACTGTTATAACTTAAATATGTTAATCATTCTAAAAGACTTTGCAGGCCATTAAAAATGTTATTATTAGAGTTTTTAAAACACTAAAATATCAAATGAAGGAAGAAGCCAAGTTAGCCAAGTTTATGCAAGTTACTTCTTCACCAATAAATAGACCCACTTGTGGTTCTGGTGCATTATTTGGATCTCTTTAAATTACAATTATTGTTAAAATTGAATGCCCTCAGGCATAAAAAGTAACTGGGACCCCTTTATTTGGAGTAAGGAACTCTAACTTTCTAAATAAAATACTGTAGTGGATACAACCTAATGACATCACAGGGTAGCCTACAGATTATGTATTACATATTGCCCCAATGAGAACATTAGATTCATAAGATTCACTAACATGGAGCTTTCCTCCTCTCCCTCCTCCCTGCAGACTACAGAGAGGCCTTTGGTCTGTTCGACAGAGTGGGAGATAACAAGGTGGCTTACAACCAGATCGCTGACATCATGCGCGCTCTGGGACAGAACCCCACCAACAAGGAGGTGAACAAACTGCTGGGAAGCCCCTCCGCTGATGGTAAGATATACAGTACACATATCATACATTAATACTATCTTTTAAATTAGTTAGGGTTTTTATAGTTATTTTAGGGTTTTGTGCATTTAAGGTTTTTGAGATATTATTTCATGTTTCATGCTATTTTTTGTGTTATAATTTGATATTTTTTTTAAAAACTCATCAAAAATGAAAGTACCCACTGTTTCCCATATAAATTCCTCTTAAGACTGATGGGAAAATGCCTAGACTTAAAAAATACTGCCTCCTGTTGATAATAGTGGTATAATTAATTATTTTTTGTATGGGTTTCAGCAGGATCTGCAGCATACTACCCATTACTATTAGCACTTTTAATTAATATTGTTGTAACTGAGCAGTATAATATTAGATCAATTTGTATGAAGAGATGTTTGAAGCATGTATAGAAACCAGTAATGCTTGGCCTGGTTTGCAACATAACAGATATTCTTGTTTTTATTTCTGTATTTATAGGCACAAAATGTATTGCATTTATGAATTATGAGGAAGAAATTGTCAGTAGCTGCTTTTGTGGCTTTAATCTGCAGTTTTATTGAATAAGTTTATTCTTTCTTTCCATTAAAACCAGTCCGTTCATCATAAAATTGTTGAAGAGGTAACATGTGGAACAGTTCTGTGAGAAAATGCCCAAGGAATAAAGCAGATATATAATTTGATTACATTCTCAACTGATTACACTGTAACCATGCCCTCCAGTGGTTCAAATGGACACTTTGCTGCATGCATTAGCCCACCACATATAATACACTATGCCCTATGCAACGTCAAAGGTGGGTTAGTTCAAATGTGTAAAACTCCACACTTTTTCACATTCTACTGGGATGATAACTGAGGTCAGACATACCAGATCTGATTTCGATCAATACTGATCAATGGACCTACACTTTTCTTTATATTTAAGAACTTGTATGGTCTATACTGTATATTTTTCTGAGATTTTCATCTAAACATTGCTTGTTAAAATCATACAAAAAACAGATAATTGTACTTCTGATACATACCTCTGTTCTGGTCTGTATAAACAGGCCAAAAGAGATGCAAAAATCTCTAACATTTAAACCAAAATTACACCATGATGCCCAGTCATTACAGACAAAACCCGTATGGCACCTCATAATAGTACCAGTTCACCTACCAAATAGGATGATACATGAAAAATTACAAAATAATCAAAACATGTTCCTGTCATGTTTGTCTGTTTCCTTCCATGCAGACATGGCAAACAAGAGAGTAGAGTTCGAGGGCTTCCTGCCCATGCTCCAGACCATCATCAACAGCCCAAACAAGGCAGGTTACGAGGACTACGTTGAGGGTCTGCGCGTCTTCGACAAGGAGGGCAACGGCACAGTCATGGGTGCTGAGCTGCGTATTGTGCTGTCAACACTGGGTGAGTCAGGCCAGGGCACCAGTGTATCAGTCTGTGTATGCTTGTATTTTACAAGTTGTGTATGTTTCTAATACTGACTGTCCTCTGTCGCCCCCTACAGGAGAGAAGATGACTGAGGCTGAGATTGATGCTCTCATGGCAGGACAGGAGGATGAGAATGGCTGTGTCAACTACGAGGGTGAGCCATAAATTATTTAACTTATTATATAATTACTGACAATAAGTTACTTTAAAGTGACACTGCACAATTTTTACTCTTGAGGTTTAGTTTACTTGATTGATACCATAGTTGTATTTCTTCTTTGTTTCTTGGACCCACACTAAGGACTAAAAGCCAGAATATCTTGCTGTGTGCAGCAGTATGCTGTTTGCTATGAATGATATTCTAAGCAAATTTTATATAGCGTTGAAGTCAATATCCCACTTGCGATATATCTAAAACTGTTCTCACTATACATTCAAACTTAAATGTATTTTACATCCTTCTCTTTACTTACTCATTTACCCTCTCTTCTGTTTTCTTTTCCCTGCCCCGATCATCACCTGCAGCCTTTGTGAAGCACATCATGTCTGTTTAAGGACCCTGTCACTGCGGTGGTGAGCATCGTATATGTGCAGACCCCATGGTGTCGCGACATCCACTCACTGTTTCCTGTATCACCTGAGGAAGCAGGGGGATCAAAGGACTATGAGATGTCATTTCCTGAACCCTTCTTTTGTTTTGTTCACTTTTTTTGTTCAACTGGTGCTTTATCTTTCCCTCCTCATCCTGCTCTTCGGGGAGCCATCCTGATTTTCCTTTGAGATCATTCTGCTCTCATCGTCATCCAAGTCCCTCTATCTCATTGGGTTTTTTTTTTTTTTTTTTTTATCACTGGTTTTTTACAGTGGAACAGTGATGTAGGGGAGAATGGGATATGATCACCATTCCCTCCTGTCACTTAATATCTGGCTAGCTCTCTATCTGCCAGTGAAGTGACTGGTTTTGACCAGGACTGACCACCAAAATGAATCCACTCCTCACCCTATCCAATCCCTAGGTCTTAACTTATTGTATCCTCTGCCATTTCACAATAAACTTTTCACAAACTACCATTTTATTTCCAAATTCCTGACTCTATCTGATGCTAATCAATTGCATAAATAATTCAGTAAGATACACGTTAGGGGAATAGTTAGACATTTAGGAAATGCATTAACTCGCTTTCTTGCTAACAGCAAGTTGAAAGATTGATACCACTCCAACATAATTTTCTTAAAAGAACTATGTATTTTACACAGTGTTTTTGTATGTATAAACAACTTAAATAATGGTGCTGACAGGTGGATTTTTTACCTTTGGAAAGAGAAAGACCAGCTGCCTCCTCAAAGCTGAGCTAATTATCTGCTTACAGTAGCTTCATATTCACTGCACAGATATTAGAGTGGCATTGATCTTCTCTTCTAACTCTCAATAATGAAGCAAATAGGCATACTTTACAAAATGCTAATGCACTGAGTATTAGCTATATGTCTTAATCTGAATAGAATACAGTAGACTGCTCTGGTATCGTTTTTTGTCCTTTTTATTGTCATTAATTATTGTAATTGGTGTCATATCAACAAGAGAAAAACTGCGTACATCTACTTGACCTTTTAAATACATTTACAGATGCTGTTGGATGGAGCAGGAGGTGGGAAGGGGGCACACGGAGATGGGGTATGCAGAAAAAACACGGAAGCAAACAAACAGTTGCAGATGAGGGCAGTAATTAGGCAAGAGGCAGGATATACCACGAATGGTGTCTGAAAAAGAAACTAGATCACCCAAACACATTTTTCCTAACAGATGTAACAGGTACCGAGTTTTCTCGGCGGTTTGTTTTTCTTCATGAATTGTCTTTTTAAGGATTTTTCAAAAAAAATTTTTTTTTTCCACTTTCTTCTCCCACATATTGCAACAAAACATCCAGATACGTTAGCATATGTCGTAAAACGACATGGGATTTGCACCAAACGCACACACACACGCACACACAGACAGATTTCTGAGTAGCTGCATCTCCTGCTCAATCTCAGGTCACATTGGTAGCGTCTTCCTCTGTGGTTCAGACAATAGACGGTCCGGGTGAGCGCAACATCAGCCTGTGTTAGCGGAGGAGCGTCTGTACTGTTCATTCAACGTGAGCTGAATATCTGCAGCTGTAAAGACAAGATACTTGTAGCTGTTTCCTGTTTGGATGTAGGTCTGCAGAATGAGCTCCAGTGTTCAGTACTGTTCTGATGTGTGAACAGGCGTCTAAAATGAACTACTGAGCAGGTACAAGTGTGTGATGCTCTTCAACAAGACTGAGATGCATTCCTTAGCAACACCGATTCAGCTGTCTGACACTGTCACCAAGCATTACACTGTAAACAACTAATAACTACAAAACATGAACTTCTTTTATCTTTATCCAATAATCGAGGAAATAACTTACTAAAATCATTTTTTTAAGATTACAAAATAGCCTCTTTTAATATTAGAATCAATACATGCTTGTCATAACATGACCTAGTTCTTGCAGTTAATGCAATTTTACAGGAATATTTCATAGCCATATTGTCACTTCCTTTTAAAATGTTTTTTTTTCTGGACATGTAAATGGCAAAGAACTTGTGTTTTTATACATGTTTCCATATATATTTGTTAAATACATTATATATTGGATGACAAGAATGACTTGCAGTAAGGATGCTTGGTTTGTTGGGGGTTTAGCGTCCATGCACATTTACTGAGCAAGAACAACACGTGCTGCGTGGTGTGCTGGACACATCTTACTTAATGTAGAAAAAGGCGGTAGCTTCTTTAAAACACTGATCAAGGACCAGTCAAGCCAATACTTGGTCCCCACTTCATATGTATCACTCAATCAAGGACCAGTGCACTGAACTATTCTATGCAACATCATTCATAAAGAGAGAGGCCAACAAAATGAATCATAAAAAGCACATATTTGGATTTTAAAAGAGACAGTAAATAAAGAGGACCGTACAGTAGCTCCTAATTTGAGTCTCTACTTAAGAGTTAAGTGATGGATCTTGAAGTGGAGATGTTTAGAGGCTGTGGTTTATCTGAGGTTGGCCTCAGGGTGGCAGAAGTGGTCAGAAAAGTTTTGTTGGGATCAGGTTTAGGATATCCAAGGTGCAGAGAGGGAATCTAGAGATCCACTGTTCACAAACCCTGCTTGGCTAAAGCTGCAGTGACATCCTCAGCCAGGGTTGCTAATTGCGGTGAATCCATCATGTTGAGACTGCCGGAGGATGATAGGTGGCTGTCCCGGTGACGCTGGGGAGACACCAAGCCGGACAGGCCCGGAGACTGGACGATGATCTCTGCTCCGTGGTCAACTCGTGCCTTGGCATGGTCGCGAAACGTCAGCCTGTGGCTCTCAATCTAACAGAGGCAGGTGGTATGATGTGAGATGTGGATGGGGATGAAGAAATGGAGCATTGTCAAATCATGTATAATGTAAATTTTTATATGCATCTTTGTGAGTCAGCTTTAGAACAACTATAATAGGACATCACCAAAGTCACCGGAGGATGATAGGTGGCTGCACTCATAGGCTGTACTCAAGTTGTACTCATAGGGTGTTACTGATGGTCCTGAGCTGACTTCAGAGTATAACTGTATTCTTAATATACACATGTTTAAATATTGTTGATAAACCTCTTGATTATTTATTGACAATGGTTTATACTATACCTTTATCCTCACAGGCAGATAAAGGAATACAACAAGTTTTTGGAAGATTGGCTTGTTAAACCCTTTTTATACATATATTCCAAGCATATTTAATCAGTTTTTACTGATCCTTTACCAGTTTTATCCTACAATACTGTATATCAGTCTATCTGTCCTTTAAAGCTTAAGTAATTTAGAAGTAATTAAGTAATGGATGATTTTTCTGCCAACTACCTCACCTTACAGGTAAAATTGCCAGATTAGTTTAACTGAAAAGTCTGCACAACATGACCTGTACTGGAAATAACACTGAAGAAATTAGAGGAAAGGAAGCTAACTCTAATGAACTATTAAGACAATCTCTCAAAAACTTGTTTTCCTTTAAATCATGGATCGGGATCATGGAGCTGACACTCACCATGACGTGGCCTCCACCAGGAATGTGGTGAGCATTATCCAGGGAACCCACCTTGGCTTGGGCTTTGTCTTTAAAGTCCAACTTCACAGTCTCTATACGCACGTTACCACCCCCTTGAGAAAAAGCAAAAGAAGTCAGTTTTGTTGGAATCTTTGCTTGCATGAAAAAATCTGTTGAATCAGACTTCATTGGGGGGGTATATTTGCTATGCTATAAAAAATGGAAGAAAAGACAAAAAGGGGCCAGCAGATGGAGCTGCAGGAGCTAAATTAGGCAACAAAACACCATCTTGGAGGGGAGAGGGTGTGACTACACCTTAAACCTTTCTCAGTCTAGTTACAATTCTGACTCTGTGACTAAAGATTATGCCACAGTCAAACCACCAGCCAATACTGTAAAAGTAAGTAGATTTTTCCTTGTGGTGATCAAGGCAACAAAAGCTAAAAGAAAACTTAACAACTAAAATGACAAAGATAACTTCCCTTTTTGCAATCATCAAAACTGGCCGTGAACTGTATCTTTTTTTGCTACCATAACAGCAAGAGCTAAATTTTCTTTGATATTTGAATCAGTATTGTAGAGAAGCATTTCTTATGTTTGGTAGATCTTATGGCTAATCTCACAAACAAGTTTCTTAAACAGTCAACTCTGACTGTTTCTCTTGAGGCCTTCCTCATCCAATAAACATCTAGAAGAAGTAAGTACAAGTCACTGAAATTGTCTGTGACTTTTTGTGTTTTCACAGTCAGTAATTTGAACAAGAAATCAAAACTGGATGTATAACCCTTTCCAGGTGTGACCCAACCAATGCAGTTCATCAACAATTCATAAATGTCCTTGTCCAACCTCACACACTCAGGATAGAAACACACAGAACACAACAAGGCCACCAGGATTCGCAACACCTCCCACATTTGGCAGCCTGTGGACGATCCACCGAGCTGTCAATCCAAATGTAGTTTACTTACTTAGCTTGCTTCTATCAAACACAAATTATTTCAGGAGTTAAATATAAACTGCAAATTATATTAAGTTTTGAAACTGGACTGAATGCACGTAACCTTTATTTTACAGCTACAGTGCATTACATTACATTTTGTTCTCACTTCTGTGTCTGGCATTCTGCATCCAGGTACAAATCTACCAATCCTATAATGGTGAAACCAAGTTCTGCTCCTTCTCACAAAAAAGAATGGGAGCCAGCAGTTTTAACTAACTTTCTGTGCTTTTCTACTCCAACCCACCCAGAAGCTGCCCAGTAAAACCACAATCCAGACTGAACCATTCATGAAAGACAGGTATCGTGGTGGTCTAAGCAGTGCTATGGGGTGCTGGACATCCTCCTTATTAACTCCTATGGTAAGGTCATAGATTGCACCTGCTACCTGCTTTTAACATGCTTCTCTAACCTTTATTTCATTTCTGCCAACCCCTAAGATTACCACTCAGTGGTAGACAAGACCAAACTGACTGTTACCTGGCCGATGATGGATGTTGTCTAGAGAGCCACACTTGGAGGTCACATGGCTCAAGTCAATCTTCTTGTTCTGTATCAGCACCTGGAAGAAGCAAAGTCAGGAAACGACAAGGTCAGAGCTTACAGTTTACCAAGAGGGCAAAAACTCCCAATAACCTCACACAAAAGATCGAAACAGTATCTTCACTTTCTTTGATTATAGAGAAGGGCACTGTATATCTGATCTGTACTTAACTGTAACTGTCACTTAAAAAAAATATTGGATATCAACTGAAAAACAAAGGTTGGAGTTTTCCACATTCACAGTAATATTTAATTGTATATTTTTTTTTATAAAACACAAGCAAGAAAGCACAAGAGCAGACAAAAACTGTGGAGTACCAGTCCAGTTTTTTGCCATGTGGCGAGCTGCTGATGTCTATGAAAGCAACCAACCCAAGATAGAGTACAAGCTATATGCTGTAACTGTGCCTGAACTAAACATGTTTTGGCACATTATGAAACCCTGTCAAAAATATACACCATAACAGCAATGATTCAGTGTAAGACTGTAAAATAGAAATGCACAGTTGAAAGGCAAAGAGGGTATAAGGACATGTAGTTATGTGATACATCCTGGGAATCTGAAGAGAAAACCACAGAGAGAATCATAAGGAGTGAACTGATGAGACAGTAAACAGAGCGGAGCTATAAAGCTTTAGACACAACACAATGAACAAAAGGAGATACACCACGTCCTAGGATGAATCACTTGTACACGCCTGTGGTCAGCAGTCACTTTGCCAAGTCTTCGATTTAGTGGATATGTCTTTTATAACCAATTATTCGGTGTTCATTTTCGTCTTTTGCTTTCTTACATGGCCTGAGAGGAAAGAAACGACAGGAAAAGTGAGATGATGATCAACAACGTAGGTTGTGAGCCACATCACAAACCACAACACCATGAGCACAGAGTACAGTGGCACCTCAGCAGTGGTGGAAAGCAACTAAGTATGTTTACTCAAGCACTGTATTTAAAAGAATAATGTGTAAAGTATGGCCACCTGTTGAAAGTCACTTTAGGGGCAGCATATCACTTCATAAACTGCTAAAAGCTGCTTATGATACTCTTTGCTCTAGCTATCTTCTGCTGTAGCCACATGTAGCAGCTCCATTAGCCTGTTAGCTTAGGTAGCTCAGTTAGCATGCAGCAAGTGACTGCCACAGTCCTTGTCTAGGGGGGGCAGTGTTGGTGTTTCGACAGCGTAAAACAGAACAGGGCTCAGAAGCCTCCAAGAAAACAGTCTAATCAGCACTAAACAAAACCTCCAAGACTGATTGAGGTGAGTTTGATAACAGGAATTACAGTGCAGAAGACATTTAAAGATTTAGCCCAAAAAGTGCTTCGATCAGGACTCTGACTCTGGTGACACTGAAGGCATGGCAGACAGGGACAGGGACACATGAAGTGGGAAAAAAGCCAAAAGTACATCATCACCAGCCCTGATATCCACATCTAACTTTGTGAATAATATTTTTTGACAATCCATAGTGTGTTTTACGAACAAAGAAAAAAAGCTCAAAGGACATTATGCCAGGGCTAGCTAGTTAGTATGCTAACTTTGTTTGTTACTTAGCAACAAATATAATCAGAACTGTTCTTATATTGAGTTGATGACATTTTATCCTTTTTTGGACATTTTAAACATATGTTTCAGCCATATCTTACACATTTTACCTTGTTAAATAAGTTACACATATAAGACACTTGTACTTTACTTGAGTATTTCCAGTTTATGCAGCTCTATACTTCTACTATACCACATCTTAGAGGCAAACATTGTACTTTTTACTCCACTTTTGTGTCTGATAGCTAACTCTTCTTTGTATCCTTCCTATTAATAATATCCATGTCTATTAAATGTGGTGTTATATTAAGTATTTTTAGTGTTTTTTTTTGTAAAACTGATGGTTTAAATCTTTCTTTTGCCCCCTTAGCAAAATAAACTATTTCAAACCAAACCATTTGGTTAAACTGGAAAATGCATTGTCACAAAGCTTAAAACAGGACTGTTTTCTCTTAGCTAATGAAAATTTGACTACAAAGAGATATGTGTTTCTTACAGGACAACAATGATACAAACATACGATGAAGTTGATGCATTGCTGTAAAATAATCTACCCAGCAGTGAGT
>JAPZDV010000005.1:14552231-14624146 GCA_029814665.1 Acanthurus lineatus
AGCAGTGAGTAAAATACTTCAAATTAGCTAAACCTTAAATATCTATGGCGGTAAACTGAAACATAAAAATTAACACAGCACTTACATTTATGCAAACTTAGTTTAGAATTAACACTAAAGGAGACTGCTCTAATGCTTCATGTACTGTAATGGAATTTTATTTGTAGCAGAATATTTTGACAGCTTTTTTTATTACTTTAAGTTAAATGATCTGAATACTTGTTCCACCACTGCACCTCAGCCTGTTCATCTATCAGGAGTCCATTAACACATGCATAACACTGGCACAGATATACAACATGATTTCAAAGACAGAGATGAGATATGGTTTGTGTCAGCGTGGCTGAATGTCAGGCTGAAGGTTGGCTTCTCTCTCCTGTGTCTTGTATAAGTTTAATCAGGGATTTCATACATAACACAATATCAATTATTGTTATGTTTTCTGTATTTAATGCTACACAATTTAAAATTACACTGTTAAACACATTAACTAAATAAAGCCATTACTACAAAACTTGAAACAAAGCAATTGAGTTGTTAGGTACAAATTAAAACCCAGAAGAAAGTGATCAAGAGAAGAGTCAAGGGAAAGTAGAAAGAGAAGTTTTAATAGATTTACTGTAATCATCAAGCTTACATAACTGTACTTTACTAAATTGCATTACTCAAATCAGAGACTGCAGATGGAGCACACGCCGTACCTGCCACTTTATCGGAGTTAATGAACTAAAAGAGAAGTACTTCATGCAGTTTGCTGCCTGTTGCTGTTGTTGACAAGAGTCTTTTGCTTTGCATTTAGTTCGCCTGCTTTCTGACTAATGTATAACAAAAAATACACTAGCATAGCATGAATAAATTAGTTTTTTTAAGTCGTAACGTGATGGAAAATGCTGTTAAACTTGACACCAAAATTATAGTGCACTGCTAGATTTTATTAACACTAACAAATGTGCCTCTCCTCAACTGTGGCGCACAGTGAGTCACCAAATTTCCAGAGACACAGGTAAAGAAGAAAAAATTAAAAAGGCTAAAAAAAGATGCCAAAATTGCAGCAACAGTCCTGGGTGTTTTAACACAGTAAAAGAGGAGAAATTCAGCCTTCAGTAACAAAATTCCTTCGCAGAACACAAACCATGTCTGGAGACTGCTGTGTGTATAAGAGCACTCAAGTAAAGACTGCTGTCTTAATGAGTGAGGGGCTGAACAATGAACTGTGAAGCTTTAAAGCATGACGAAAAGTTGAAAAAAAGGGAGACACTGAAAAAGCACAACACAACAGAGAAATAGCATCCACATGAACACTGAGACAATGGACTTGTGGCACAAGACTCACGTTTCCACCTCCTGCCGAGTAGCCTCGCCTGTCCAAGGACCCACACCTAGACTGAACATGGCTATAGTCCAGCTTAACACTGGGGATGAGAACCTGCAGGGGTGGAGGTGAGGAATGAGGTGGGAGAAGGCTTGGGCTTTTCTGGCATGGCACTTCATTTTAATCGTCTTTTGAACAGCTTGTATCCTCCCACTCTTAAAATATTCAACCCTGCACGTCTGAGTTAGTTTGTTATATTTGACCTGGTGGTTTCATTGTTGCTGGCTTATGAACTAAACCTGTCCTGAATTATGACTGCCCCAAGGAATCAATACTATTTAAAACAATGGAGCTCCTGGGTGCAGAAAATCATAAAGTTTTAAGATACTGCCGCAATTAATTTGTTTTTAGAGGGACTTTGAGTTGATAAAGGAATGCAAAACCATGAGGAAATCTTGACATCACACTGTCACAAGGAGAGAAAACTCCTCAGGAACATATGTGAGTAAGTTCTTTATAGTTTTGCACTTCCTGTGTTCAGACTCAAGATGAAAAAAAACAGTGAACAGTGAAGGGCTCTCTGTAGCTGCAAGGAGAGAAAGCAGGAGTGAGATGCAGACACAGCAGAGAAAGAATAAATCCAGTTTACCAAGCAGCACAATTTAAGCAATGGAAACTACACTGGACAGGAAAAAGGACATACATTTATACATATTAAATGCATTTTGTTGACCAAAGAGCTCTAAAGACTATGAGCAGACGACTCAAGCAGGCCAAAGCAGTAGTTTTAAATGCTTTGAAGTGACATATGACAAACAAGAGGAAGCATCAGCTTTACACAAGGGGCTTGTTCAGGAAAACAGCCTGTTGGTGGTTCATTGAGCATTCATTTCCCAAGTTTGCTCATTCTTTACCGTTGCCTTCCCTTGAGTGAGAAACACAGTGACGCAATTTCCATTAAGTGAGTCATTCTGGTTTTAAGAAAGAACAAAGGAAAGAAATAAACTGTAGCTAAAACGAAACAGTCCTCACAACCAATTAAACTGAGTGCATCCACAAAAAATTGCCCTCAGTTTAAGCTGATAATAGTATAGACAGTAAAATATTTAAATTAGAAATGAGACTGTGCATGGCCATTCTTTGAGCCGTTCCATTTCCTTGAGAGGCGTTTCTCATTTCTTTATGATAAAACAATTAACGTTGATGTTTTATCTTCTGTTTCTAATTAAAATGAATGCTTAAGGCTTTTCTGTCTTTTTTAACTACAACAATCCACAGTGTGACACTGCGAATGAACAATGACAGCAGAAGATTCACACATTAAACAAAAATTATAACCTAAAATTGCATTTTTATCCAGTGGCGTCAGACCCATCACACCTCACATTAATGTGAATTGTGGGACAAAATTCTAATGGAAGATATTTAATTACTTGCTAGCAGGGAGGAAAAAAAAGAAACAGAAAGAGCAAGATAAAACCAGAGTTCACTTTGTAATTTTCATCTTTCATTCAACATCCACAATCAAACTTTGTTAGTGAAGCAAATTTTTACAAGGGAAAATACCTTGAAATCACAGCCATTACAAGAGCAGAGAAAACTTAGTGCTACAGACACTACTAGTCTCTAAAAACATCTACAACGCTGCTACAAGACAGCAAGAGCTAACTAGCAAACACAAGATGAGACCTTATATGCACAGTGTTAAAAATATAATGGTGAACTGACCAAAGAAAAACAGCAATTGCTGTAGCTGTCATTTTCTTCCTTATTTAGTCCAGTTCAGATGGGAAGTCAGTTTCTAGGACTCAAAGTGACTTCCTCAAGGATATTTGAGCATGGCAGACGTTTGCCAGCATATGGCAGCTTTTGGTCACCTGGCTCTGCCTGACCATCAGACCCCCTTGGTGCCAGATAGTTGGGTTATTTTGAGTTTTATGGCACTGCTCTCACAGTGAGAAGGTCAGGCCAGTTACCATGGTTCTGTTGGTGTATGTGACTAAAATTTGATGCATGAAAGAGCAGCATTAAGGCTTGATGCAAAATGAATTACATATAAGGTGCAGATGTAAAACAGGGAGTGAAGATAAGAGACAAACTAGAAGAACTATCACACTTGATCATCAAGCTAGCCATGTATTCAAAATAATGATTTGATTTCACTTAACTGGGTTTAAATAAAAATTTCTAGTAGGAACAAACTGGATTAAGCAAAATTCTCCTCAATCAAGAGGGAGGAGAGGGAACATGACAGATAAGTACATACATGTCCTCCACGGGGAGAGTGTTTCAGATTATCCTTGGAGCTGCATTTTGACAGTACATGACTGAAGTCCAGCTTCTTGTTTAAAATATGAATCTATGGAGAAATGCAGAGATGGTATGGGTCTCTTTCATGGTGGACATAATAAAAGTTTCTGATCAGAACACTAGGGAGAAGGACTAGAAAGGATACAGATGTAACATGTATCTAAAAATGCCTCAGGTAGAATTATGACAAGGTTTTTCCATAAAAGAAATTCCTAAAAAAGTCTCATAGATTTTTCTTGTGTGTATATGTGCATTTACTGCAAGTATGATCGGGGGCCGTGTGCATGTGTACTAATGATTTCATATATATACATATAAATATATATTCCTGTTGGTCAATTTAAGAGAAAAGTACACCAAGTTTTTGAAAAGTTGACTGTATAAAAAATACTGTCCTCTTTCCTTTAAAAGTATTATATTCTTAAAGTTATTTAAATCTAAAGAATAAAACAATGCTGATACAGGCATATTAACTATGGGAACCTATGTACTTACAACTAGTCTGGGGCACATGTTTTCTTAATGTTGTCCTATTTACAACAATTTCTTGCTAAAATGTTCAGCACACATTGAAAGAATTCCTAAAAAATACATTTTTCACTTACTTTAGTGCCCCATGAGTCAGTGGAATATGCAATCACTTACAGTAATTATTACTGCATTCTCATCAAAGCTAAGTTGATTAACAGGCCAGAAACTTGGTGTATTGCTTTTACAAGACCCTCAGTTTAACAATGTAGAGCCTGGAGTGTGGCACTCAAGTAAATATAGACTTTTTCACAAGAGATAGTCATTATCAAGTAATAAATTAACACATTAAGAAAAATAGATTTGTATTGAAGTGATGCATTCATAACCAAGTTTAAAAATGGAGAATTTTAAAATGACATACTATGTATCTTTACTTATGCCCTAGCCTTGAACACCCCATAATGTCAACTGGACATTTACAGCTTCTGTGAAATGATCTGTTATTTTACAGATGAAGCTCTTGAGGTTAAAGATGCCCATCACATAAAAGTTAAATTAAGTCTGACCTACAAAGCAGGAGCTTTGATTTCTGCCACGACTTCTGCCAGCAACAGCTGATTGAACAGCTCTGCTGTTCCTCTGTTGGTTGGACTCATTCAACATTTAAAATTAAAATATCAATTCATCATGTGATGAAAAAGAACTGTTAATTGAGAAATTATGTGATTTTTTTTGTCTTAAACTTTAATAAGGCCTCATTAAAATGCAAATGTAATTAATCAATAGTCTTCAAATGTATTACTGTATTAACTGATTAAAACGAAACACTGTAAGAGGTTTTTAATTATTTCAGCAGCACACGCTCATCCAGGCTCTGTAAAACACATGGACCATAATTAACAGTGCTGAGCTGTACCAGTAGGTCTTGGGTCCAAGTCACAGTGTGTGTCGCTGACAGACACAGAGTAACAGAGATGAGGCGCAGCACTGACTTCCAGATCCAAGAGGCCTTGTGTTTGGCCTCCGTTGGCTTATTTTGGTCCTTGTGCTTCTATAAGGACAATCATTGGACAGGTCAGTTGCCGGGCAGAGGCCTGCTGTGGGCTGGGGGAGGCTCACTACAGCCACTTGGAAATCAGACTACTTGGATTATGGAACTGCAGGGAGCTGCTACAGGTCAGGAGAGGGGTATATTGCTTTTCTGTGGAAAGTGTTACTATTTCACCGTAGCAGGTGGAGCATTCTACCATTCCTGAACAAATCAAAGGCCAATCAAAATCCATAAGGATACTGAAAAACAAATGAGAACAGTGCTTAGATTGGTTCTTAGTGCATGTTAAAGAATGCTAGACATGTTAAAGAAGGGTAGGCTATTTGAGTCAATATCTTAGTCATAGGGTGCAAAGCCACGTTTCTCAGTAATTTGGAGCTAAGATTTTCATATTTTCCAATATTTTTAGCTACTATTTTGTTATAGAGGACAGTGGTCTAATAGAGACAAGTATGGATGACAAAAACAATACATGAGAATAATATTATATTATACATTATGCTGTTTTCAAATGCCAGAATTCTTTTGTTTTGTTTCTATTATATAAAAATCACATTTAGTCATTAAAAAATTAGAAACTGAGTTTACGACATAAGAAATCCTTTAATAAACAACTGTGTATCTAATGAAGAGGTCACCATTTTACAGGATCACCTGAGTTACAGATAACTAATGCAAAATAATTTCCATTGTGGTGCACAGCGATAAACACTGGACTACCAATGTTATCAGGGCAATCTCTGACAAATGTGCATATGTAGTCAACTTTTACACTTTTAGCTGAAAATATTTCTGAGAAAGAAAAATTTGTAAGATTCCTGATGCAGGTAATGAACTGCACAGCCATTTTCTTACCCTTACAGACACCTCTATTAAAAAAAAAAAATGACTTGAATGTAAGGAACAACACTGCCAAAGCATACTAAAGCATATTAACTGGCAATGACCCATCATGCATGCCTGCAAACAAAAGCACACATGAAAACATGCACAGAAAGTTCACTTTCTCCTTTTTTTTTCCTGCAGATGACAGGCAGGCATTCAGAACTTAATCCCTTCCTATTTTGTGGTTGACTGCACAGAGCAGCACAGAGACCTGGCAAGTCATAAAGATGTCAGCCAAATGCTTCGGCTCCTAATCAGGTCATCAGTGGAGGCTTGTAGGAGGTGATGGCTGCAGACACACTGCTGTTTTCATCACTATTTTTCCTTTTGCTGCGCTGACTTTGTGTTTTGGATTCATGCTAGAACACGATATTTGTCAAACTGTGGGGTATACACTCCCAAACACCCTGCTAATGCAGATTCTGTGTAGCAGCAGAAAACACGATTTGATTTGCAGATTTCTGTTGGCTGAAGTGCTGTGCTATATTCCCAGTGCTGGGGAAAAATGAAAGAGAGAAATATTGCTCCCTTAGTGAGACGTCAACATAAGGTCAGTGTTTGGTTATTCAAATTTGGGGCTTTAGAATTGAAAAGTTTATGGTTAAGACATTAATTACAGAAAGTTTTGACCACCGGAGGGCAGAAATAGTCTGTATCAACCTCAACAGCAGTAACACCTTGGTATGCTATAACTGCCTTTAGCTAACGTGCCATCAAACATTTGCTTACTTTTAGTAGATCCATCAACACAGAGCGACATGAACTGCCCTTTGGTGTCCTCTGTCTTGCCATTTGTCAAAACTGATCGTTTCTCACCTTTCAGTCCTGCTTTGTCTCATGCGTTCGTCCTCCACACTTGACTCTTTCCACCAAAGCATTTACACTTTCTCTATGCCATGTTACAGATGGCAGGAGAAACAAACCATAATTGTGTGTGTGAGCAGACTTGCCAAGAGTGGCTACCTTTAATTTCAAATAAGTTCACTTGTGGTAGTCGACCATGCTGACTGAATGCATCAAAAACAGGTAAGAGTGGTTAAAAACTGCAAACTGCAGAACTGCTTGTTTGGTCTGTCCATTACATTTTATGCATTGTAAGTTAATGAAAAATGTAAAAGAATCTTTTTTTAAAAAAATCCTTTTCAAATTGTTTACCAGGGGTTTTTCTGGGTTCAATAAAAAGTTTCAAGAATATTTTTTTTCCGCAAGAAACTATTCTCTCTTAACTCATCTTTTTTTTTTACACTGGCAAATCACTGATGACTGAAGGACTAACAATGGAAAGCAGTAACTAAGGCACTAAAGTGTGGAGAGGTCAGAGAGAGGGGCCATGGGAAATAAGCATATCAAGGCAGAGGAAAAAGCCAGAAGATGTTAGACAAAAACAAATTTTACAAGGGCATTTACAGTTGACCTAGATACATACCAGTTATATATAACAAAGCTGTATACATATATATCTGGATGATTTTCCTTTATTTACATAACAAGGGTTTTTTGTATCTCAAAATATGTTTATTGTTTCTGAACTCTTTGATGTTGCTTTATTGTTCAAAGAAAGAGCACACTGTATAGTCTGTCAGGTGATAAAGTTTCCTCATCTGTAGTTGATATCATGATTTATATGGGGGGGTGGGGTGATGCAGTTTGGATTTCTCTTAGTTATATGTACTAACAAAAAACAAACCTCCTGATGAGAGTAATCATCTCTGAGATCATAAGTGAAATAGAGACATGTCAGAAAAACAGAATCACTTGAAACCAGTTAGGATAGGAATGTAACAATGCAGAGATCAAATGAATAAGCAGAACATTGAATAGAAGCTACAGCTTTTGGGGGAAGTGAGGGAGAAGTTTGTCACCTGTCCTCCTTTGGGTTGGTACTTTATATTCTCTGTGGAGCCGATCTTGGACCTGATGTTCTTGAAGTCAGGCAGCGGCTGGTTGATGATGCGGAGCTGCTTAGGCGTCGTTGCAGGTGACTTGGGTGGGGTGCGGACCACAGCCACCTTCCTCTCCTGGGAGATCAAGCTGAGGGAGCGTGGGGTTCCAGGGGTCCTGGAGGACGATGAGTAGCTGGGGGGGGTTCCTGGGGTGATTGCTGTGGAGCCGGGGGTGCGTGGGGTAGAGTGGCCACTTCGAGCTGAGCGTGAGCGCACTGTCTCTGTAACTACAGGGGAGGAATATAAGGATTGAAGGTTAGACCTGAAGGTGAAGAGATGCTTTGCTATAAAGTACTAAAATTTCAATTATTATAAAAAATACTTTCTACATTTCAAAAAGAAAACCAGAATGATATGAACTATCACATGATGCAGAACAGCCACTACCTCTATCGATGAAAGTCTAAAGTTCAGGCATTAAAGCTTACTTTTCAGACCACAAGATGTTTTGTGACAAGAATGTTACAATTGTGCTTTAAATAATGACACTCTAAAAATATTTTAAATGTCCAATACAATACATCATAATAAATCATATACGAAAGTAATCATAAAAAATTCCCTTTACCTGTCATACTAGGGGCTCGTCCTGTCCTGTGCTCTGCCCTCATCTCTGTGCGAAACGCTGCAGAGAGCAGAAGAGCATAAGGTTTCAGAACTGGTAAGGTTTACGATCAGGGGGAAAGATGAAAGAGGAACAGGAGAATGCATTCAACTTAATCTGTGCAAATGGCAACAGAACATTGGGAACAGTTTGACATACCAACCTAATGCTGATTTTCTACTAAACTGGTATCACACAAAACACACTTAAGAAAATCATGGCATGACTCAAAAAATAAATTATCAGCATACTTACAGAATTTTCTTTCATGTTATTTGAATCAACTTATTTTAATGTTGCAAATACCACTCAAATATTTGTACTTTGTGGAATAAGTAGATTGGAGGAACTGCAGCCTACATGTGGGTCGGCGAGGAGCCGTGGAACCGGAGCTTGTGATGGAGGTGGAGCTCTCCTCCTGGTCATGGTATCCACGGCGACTCAAAATGGAGGCATGCCGTGGCAGAGAGGACCTCTTGTCAGGGCTCCATGACCCACCATCCTGTTGGGAAACACACACCAAAGATAAAAAAGTTCATTTTTGGGCCAGTGAGGCTAAGAATCATTTTAGTACAAGGTAAAACAACAAGTTTTGCATTGCAACACTGAAAAATATTATCAAATGTTACATAAAATATGCACATATTTTCATGTTTTTACAGAACTCCTACAGCTACAGTGCTGTGATCCATTCACCTACCTTGGCAATGAGTCTCTGTGATACTGGGGAGCCCTGAGGCTCTACTGAGCAAGGCCGAGGTCTATCTAATGAGGCCACTCTGGATATGGAGGTGGGGATCTTTGTTACTGGCAAACGATGAGCATGGCACTGAGATGGTACAGCGATGAGGCACCGTGGGTGAGTAGCATGGCACCAAAATACAGGACACAGGGTGACAAAAGAGTGAGCATGCTTTTTCATGCATTGCTAGTGCACAGGATCTGATGCTCTTAATGGGATGAGGACTGAGATATCAGCATCAGATCCTGTGTTTTAGCACTTTAATCACATTCATTGTGAAAATGTGAGTAAAGAAATAAAAAATTATGATTTAAAATGCAAAACAAATAACAATAATGAAAAGAATATTGATCATCATGGTCATGGCAAAATTTCATGAAACCTTTTTCCACTGCAGGAACTTTACCTAGGAATAAGAAACCTTTGGAGTATCTCAGTGCATCCCCACCACAGGAACCAGAGTCTAAATCAAGTCGTTACTTGGCTCCCAAAAAATTGCCCTCTTAGGTTATGATTCTTTCTGGAGGTAAAGAAACTTAAGGGTTGAAGTTGCAAGCCCTGAACTCAAAATTTAATATCAGTCACCTTTAAAAAAAATTTCAACAACAAAGCAGTTTGTTTTTGGTTCAATGTGTTTCTACAGTTCAACACATGACACCTGTAAAATAATTATAAATGTAAAACCTACATGCGAATTTACGGCATCATAATTGCTATTCTGTTACACTTCAAAAATGAGAATGAAAACATTTCATTTTCATCTTGGTATAATCTTTGTGACTTTTTTAATTGTGGTGAAAATTAACCACATTAAAGCAAGTTTTTCCTGAGACAAAAGGTTCTAGGTGCTTTGGATAAAAATGTGGCTATAGTAACATGTGCCAAAGGACTGTGAATTAAAAGTGAAATATAATGTGCTCGTCTAAAAGTGACAGAACACACTTACAGTATGCAGCAATGACATGACATTTAAGAAACCCTGTAACTATGTTATTTTAGACACAATAACTGTCATTACCATGGTGGAGGAGTAAAATGGAGTCACGACCATGGATGCTGGAGAAATGTCACAGGGTGATTACACCCACTCAGTGAAAAAAGGCTCTCTAAATGTATTTTATCCTGTCATCTTGTACAAAAACACATTAAACAAAGCAAAAATGGAACATATTACATGAATTCATGCAACATAAATTTTGTTAAAAAAATACATAAAAAGCCAAGAGTGTTGATGATGAAGAAAAAAAATGCCTTTTTTTATCCAGGCATTGACAATGATGGCTTAAAATACATGTAATATATTTAAGTGAAAGAGATGATTAGGTTGCTCAACAGCTTATTGATAAGTATTTAATCTAGTGATAACTATTCTGCACAATTATGTGGTTGTTTAAGATGCAAAGGGCAGCTTGTTTGCTATATCTGTAACAAGGAGTCAAGGTTTGAAGTCTGTTTTGACTTTTTTTGCCTGAATTGCATATTATGATGCAACCTGTGAACTGTGTGAAGCATGCTTGTGTTTATAAACCTCTCTTTTCTAAGACTCCTTATAGGAAAGGACACCAGAAAGATGAGTGGCAGCAGATCTTATGTTAGAGAGCTCAGTTTGCTGGAGACAGAGAAATCAGTCCCAGTTGTTTAGGAGAATATTTTGGTTTCTACTTTCATTGTCAGTTTCCTCTGACTGATGTTTATTTAGTTGCTTCTCTGCAAAGCTTCTTAGTGACTCAGTGACAGACTGTTTGACAGTAAGGCTTGTATTGTATTTCTCATAGTGGTTTTGGTGCCAGAGGTCATGTCATCGTTGGGCTGGAGGAGTATACTCACTGACGCTCTGTCGCGAGACTGTCTGGCAACACTGAGAGGCTGACGACTGTCTGGAAGTGCCTCTGAGAGACAAAGAGAGAAAATTACAGGAAAATTAGAACACATTTTAACCTTCAAGCACAGAAAGGAAACAAGTGAGAACATTTTAAATGTCCTACAGAAATATAAAAATATAACTGTATTCCCAAAAATGGCATGGTAAGCTGTATGACAAATCGAATGTTCCGTGGGAGAGGGTTACTGCCCCCTTGAGAGCTCTGTTCTGCAAAGATTTGGCAAGATATCACACAGAATGGGGGATTTTGTATTATGTAAGGCAACCTTGGAAAATAATCTAATTGGGGCAATGCAGCAGTATACCAGGCTTTCATCATCAGTGACACAGAATTCAGTCCGTTGGGGGAAAATGAAGTGCACACCGCCTCTGGGAAGCAGCATTACAGAGTCTTTGTATCATCAGGTCCATAGAACAAAACCATAGATTACTAGTTGCCTGGCAACCATAAGTGGGAAAAAAAAGCTCAAGAGGATACTCAATTCTAAAAAAGACCAGAGAGGTCAGGAACGGTGCAGGTTTCTCTCAGCGTAAAACTTGCTCATTTTTATCAGACAACATTTAAAATATTTGGAATAATAATAATAAAGAAAATATGTGACAAAGCATTGGTCCACCAACAGCTCAGCAAGTTCATGAAAACACTTGGCTAGAAATGGCAACAACAAGGAAGCGTGCATTTCAAGAGTAACTTAACACCATCTGACAGTTTCATTTTTGCTGACTTTCCAGTAGTTACATAGAAGTTTACTTAAAAAGGTTAAATGAATCATATGATCACAAACTTTCAACCATATGAAGTCAGTGAAACAACATTTTCATCTTGGTGTTAAGCCTCTTTTAAAGAACCATAGAATGTGAATGAAAACAAATGAATCAAATAAAAAAATGTATGAAAATCAATTTTTATTTTGAAAAGAACAAAGAAACATATACACAAACAAACAAAGAAAACAAATAGAGCTGACAGCAGAGATAAAATGTGGTGGGAGCTGATGTTCTGCTGGCTCTGCTGCAGAAAGCACCATCTGTGTGACCAAGACCAAGGGAATGTGTCACCTGTAGGTCTCCTTCTTGGACAGGAGTGGTGCTGGGTGGGGCGGGTCTGGCGGACAGTTGGTTTCATCACACTCCTCTTGGATGGGGACTGAGTCTGAGTCTCTGATTTTTTGGTAAGCTCAGTCTTCCTTATTACAGCTACATTATCAGAGGAAATAGGGCCATTGACAAAAGCAGAGACATAACAAGTAGAAAAGACAGATGGTGAACCAGGTTAAAATATTGAGTGCTTTAAAAAAAAACATAAAATATTATATTTGTTGAAATACATACAGCATATTAAAATCATGAATCAATTCAATGAATTTTTGACACAGATAGTTGTGAAGAAAAGCAAAAAATCTAAACCGTTTTGATTTAGAACAGCAGGGCGCCCTACTTGGCCCACATGACAATCTAAAGCCACAAGACAAGAAAGTATACAGTAATAATCATTCTATGGCAACCATTACAGTTTTAGAGCAGTTAAAATATTTGGCATGGTAATAATCTATAAGTACAAAATAGCTAAATAACATCTACCTCAACTCTGAGTAAGGTTAAGTATTAAAAAGAAAAAATCAGAACCTTTTTTCTTCTTGACCTCCTCTCTGGGGATGTAGACGGGCTCTTTGCGGACAGGTTTGCGTTCTGGTGTGGAAATTCGGCCTTTAGGTCGCCCTCCTTTAGTTTTCGGTTTGACCGGCTTTTCCTGTTTTTCTGTCTTCTTCTGTTGTGTTTGCTTGTTCTGGACCACAGCAGGTTTCTTCGCTGGGCTGGGAACCTTAGGCAAAGGCTCAATCTGCTCTGTCATCATACTCTTGTCATCATCTACAGTGTAGAAAAAACAAGACATGAGGCAGAGATAAATTTGTTTGTCTAAGGAAGAAGATGGAATAAAGCAACAGGAAGGAACTAATAATCAAAGACACCTCACCTTGTGTGTCAACCCAGGAGCTGTCCAGGATGGAATCATCCATTGTTGTTTCATCTCTATCATAGCTTTCGGTTTGCCCTTCGGTTTCTATGGGTTCAACTTCTTTATCAGGGGAGGCAGGGGTCTCGGGAAGATCAACCACCTCCTCTAGACTGGCAGCCTCCATTTCTGCCTCTTGGGCAAGCTCCACGGACTCCTCCTCTTCTTCCTCCTCCTCCTTTTTCTGAGCAGTGACACAAAGAGCTTCAGCCTCAGGTGGAGCAGAGAAACGAACATTGTGTCCTGGTTCCTCTGCCTCATCGATGGTCTGGACCACAGTGATAAAATCATCTTCAACTGTCACCACTGATTCAATGGCAGCCCGTGTCTCTGGGATCTCCTTTGCTGCCCCTGCTCCTGCTCTGTCTAACACATCTTCTTCACCGTCCTCTTGGTCCATCTTAACCTCCACAGGCTTTTCTGCAGCCCCCTTGTCCAACGTGGTCTCCTTTTCCTCCTTTTCTTTTAGTTCCTTCTCTAGCTTTTCTTTCTCCTCCTTTTCTTTTAGTTCCTTCTCTAGCTTTTCTTTCTCCTCCTTTTCTTTCAGTTCCTTCTCTAGCTTCTCTTTCTCCTCCTTCTCCTTTAATTCCTTCTCTAGCTTCTCTTTCTCCTCCTTTTCCTTTAATTCCTTCTCTAATTTTTCCTTTTCCTCCCTTTCTTTTATTTCTTTCTCTTTTTTCTCTATTTCTTCCTTTTCTTTTAATTCTCTTTCTAGCTTCTCTTTCTCCTCTTTTTCCTTTAGCTCCTTCTCTAGCTTCTCTTTCTCCTCCTTTTCTTTTAGTGCCTTCTCTTTTTCTTCCTTCTCTTTCAGTTCTTTCTCTAGCCTCTCTTTTTCCTCCTTCTCTTTTAGTTCCTTCTCTTTTTTCTCTTTTTCTTCTTTTTCTTTTAGTTCCTTTTCTATCTTCTCTTTTTCCTCCTTTTCTTTAAGTTCCCTCTCAATTTTTTCTTTTTCTCTTAACTCTTTCTCTTTTCTCTCTTTTTCCTCCCTTTCAATCCTTTCTTTCTCCTCCCGCTCCCTCTTTTCTCTTTCTTCTCTTTCTTTCTTTTCTCTTTCTTCTTTTTCTTTCCTCTCTCTCTCTTCCTTTTCCTTCATCTCCTGCTCTTTCTCTATCCTATCTTTTTCCTCCTTCAGTCTTCTCTCTTCCTCTTCCCTTTCTTCTTTCTCTCTCCTTTCCCTCTCTTCTTTCTCTTTCAATTCCCTTTCTTTCCTCTCAGCCTCTTCTTTTATTTTCTTCTCTGCCGCTTCCTTCTCTTGCACTTCCCTCATTTTTCTTTCTGATTCCTCTTTGTTTATTCCTAACACTGGCGAAGGTGTTCTTTTAGGAGAACCATAAACTTCTCTTTGTTTGAGCTTTGAAGGTGAGAGTACAGGAGAGAGCAGCTTGTCATCATCGATGTTGCTCTCTACAGATGAAGCAGATGAGGTTTTGATAGGCCTGGCAATTCGGTCCTTAGCCACGCCAGTCAGCTGGTAAACATCTTCTGCATCCACTTCCTCATAGGCCTCCTGGTGGACCAGCTTCACTTTTTCTCTGAGCTCCTGCAGTTCTCTTTCCTCCTCCAAACTGAGAGGCCTGTCCTCCATCTCCAATTTGCGTATCTGCCTCTCATAGTCGGCAATCTCGGTTTCTGACACTGAGCCCTCACCACTGGCTTGTCGTTCAGTCTCACTCTCTGACCTCCCGCCCTCTTCCAGAGTCACAGTAACTGTAGGTGTCACAAAGGTCTCACTTGGATGAGCAGGTGTTGTCTTACTCTCAGGTACACTCAGCTGATCATCTGCAACCTCCTTGCTTTTTTCTTCAGCAGAGTCTTTTCTCTCTACCTGCTTTTGGTCTTTCTCCTCAGTGGCATCAGTGACTCCTGATGGCTGGCTCTTGTCCTCCAAAGATGTGTCTCTGACTGCTAATTTTCTTGCCTGCTCAGCAACTTTCTCCTCCAGGACAGAGGGGGTAAAGACCTGTGCCGAAGTATCTGTAGGGCTGAACACATCTGCAGGAGAAGGCATGGGCCCTGAATATTCACTGAAGACACAATAGCCCATCTCTTCCATCTGGCTGTCACTCTTTCTGGGACTCTGTTCTCCTGACACGAAGCTAGCCAGTGGGTCATCAGTGAAGGCAGGAGAATCAGCTTGAAATGACTTTCTGCGGGTTGTTTCTGCATCATTGTTTTCTGATGCAAGTCTGGAACGGGTACCGGCCAGGTCCAGCATCTCAGGCAAGTCTTGTGCCATCACAGTGCCATTTTTATAGGCGCCCTTTAGGGGCTGTGGTGATTCAGGAGACCCAGGTTCAGGGCTAGGTTTTGAAACTGGTTCAGTGGTCCTTGGAGGAGATGACGAATCCGACGTGACAGAAGCTGCAGTCTCCAAGATAAGGGGAGGGAATGATGGAGGCTTATCTACTGAGGGTGTAGTGGCTGGTAGATAGTCTGCTGATTCATCTAGACTTCCACTAGTGTAAGACATGATATCTGTGGCCAGTGGGGAAAAGTTCCTAGGTCTGCCTTGGCCACTTTGATCCATTGTGCCTATGGTGATGTTAAGAGAGTAACTCCTCTGCTCTAAGGCTAGTTTACCTGGGGAAAGCCTACATTCATTACTCCTGTCAGGAACTGTGAACACTCTTGTGTCTTCTGTTGTACTTTTTGGAGCTTCAGGTTTGTCCTGGGTTTCAGCTAGCGTACTGTAGCTGATCTCTTGAGATATGGAATCAACTGTACTCTTTTCTCCTCCAGCTCTGCTAAGTTCATAATAACCCTCACCTTTACATTGGGGGGCCTCATCAACCTCCATAGCTGATGTTTCAAAATATGCCGACATGCCAGATCTATCTCTTGCATCTCTTGTTTGGTCTCCTCCTTGAACTTTGTCTCCCATGGAAGAGAAATCAGAGGGAGAACTGATGCTGGTGAACTCAACCACCTCCACAGATGGCTGTTTCTCTGACACTGTAATTGGCTCACCATATGTAGGCTGAAGTGTGACTGATTTGACAGATTTCTGGGCTTGGTTTTGAGCATTTGGAGGTACAAAGGATGGCATATCCATGGTGGGGCTCTCTGGCACAACTCGCTCACCAGCAAAGAACCCTTGGACCTGGGGCTCAAAAAACTCCTCTGGGCGTTTCTCTGATCCAATGCTGTCTGGGCTCATGGAACCACTTTTCTCGCTGCCTTGCTTGTCTGAGTCCATCTTCAAGGCTGAAAGGACATCTGTAAGTTGGCTGTTTTGATCACCATTGAAAAGCAATACTTTGGCATGCTGAGCATGAGATATATTGGCCATAGACTGGGAAAGCCGTTATCACAGATACAAGCAAAGCTCTCCTCAGAAACTTACAGCACAATGATACGGCCACCACTGAAGAAGTACGGCGAGATTATGGAGTCCACTAAGTCACAGGTGGACGAGAGTATGGAATTGTGTGTGACGGAACCGGCATGAAGCTGACTTGGGGATGACGCTGATTGATGGGAGACAAGCAATAATAGATGGGATGGATATCCATGCAACTCTTTGAAACATCAGATACAAAATGTATAGCATTTCTGTCATTCTTTTTAAGTACGATAAAAATGTCGGAGGAATTTGACCAGTTCAGATTTATCAATGTTAAAAATAGTTTCATCAACATTGAATTTGTTTTGGTGTTTAATAATAACTTTGACATAAGATTACATAATTTAAAGAACATTAGCACAAGTACAGAGGACTCTTTCCAGTGAATGACAGGGAAATGCCATAGACTGTCACTAACAGCGACAAAAGAGACAACAAACAACAAATTTGAATTTTGCTGATAAAATAATGCATCTGACGCAAATGAGACAACTCTAACACACTTAACATGAGACAGCCAACACAAAATCCCCTGCGAATTAAGTACACAGAATTCTGATAATAATATGAGTGATCATCGTTGAGAAAGTATGATTTCATGGATACAAAAAGTGCATAGCACCAGCACACCAGCACCAAGCCATGTGTAAACATAATGAGAAATCTGTAAGCCTCTAGCCAGTAAATAAAAGCACTGTTACGTTCAGCAACACTTCATTACCAAACAGCCGGCCTGAAAACCACAGCACAAAATAAAACAAGATCTCAGTGCAAAGATAGCATATAAAACCAGATTTAGTTAAAAGAATGTGACTCTTTTCACCAACAAGCCTGTGTTGCCTTGCAGCCACAGCAGAGCGCAGGGAAGATTACTTGCCATTCCACCTGAATTATAATGCTTATGTCATATGCTTATGAGTTCCTTTGACATATTTGCCATTCTTTTACAATGGACAATGCAGTAACATGCAGGCACGGAGAGCAGAGGGCAGGACACACCTGTCTCAGGGCTCTCCTCACCCTCTGCTTCCTCCTCCTCTCTGTCCATAGAGCTTTCTGCAGCAGCACTAGCTGCTTCAGCCGGCTCCAGGTCTAGATCCTGGACCTCGTCTATGGCCTCTGTCTGCTCTAAGAGCTCAGCTTGGGGGCTGTCCAGCTCTGGCTCTTCCCCACTCCACTGCTGCTCATCAAGAGCCGCTTCGGACTCTGCTGCCTCTGCACTCTCCTCCTCTTCCTCTTCCACCTCCTCCCCATATTCAGCTGTAAGAGCCTCCATGGCCTCTTCTTCTCAAAAACAGGGTGAGAGGGGGAAACATTAAGACTACAGGCAACACAGACTTGGGCTATGTGAGAACACAACTCATGATGGGACACTTTCAGCTCTGGAAAAAGATGACCTAATATGTATGTATGTCTGTTCACACATATAGGTACATTACATACACAGTACAGAGTGTTGTATGTACTTGTTTTTTTATTCTTTTGCCCCTACTTTGGGTGCTTAGTGTACCCGGTATTTAAAAAATATATAGGATAAATTGGTTGAAGGCATGCATGAGATCTCTATCTATGGTCTTATCAGTATTTACTGTGTATGCAAAAAAATAACCATTTCCACTTTTCTTTTTGCCTTGCACACACCATATCTGCAACCCAGACTGGCCTAACATTATTGATGACTGAGGGAAAATGGAAATATAAAAAAAATATCAAAAGGCAGTAGCAATACTTCAAGGCCTAATAGTACGCTACTGTGAAAGCACTTCTTCTCAGATCATATCAGAAGTCCACAGCTCTTAGGAAAAGGAGGCCATGAAGAGCTGCAGTCCAGCTCAGTAAAAAGCACAGTGCCTCACATTCTTGACATGGTATGGACTGGATTTTTAACTGCGTAACGGTCAATGTGGAGGTGTGCAGCTTTGCTATCCAGCAGCTTTTGCAGTATATTTATATTGAGTACTTGCGTAGGTTACACATAATGTTGAGTATTCAGCAGCTTTGAAGCTGAATTCTGCTGCATGTGACAATCCTGTTGGACAACACAATGTTTCCACTAGAGTCTTTGTCAGCCTTAATGACGAGGGTTGGGGAGGCTGTCATTCAGTTTGTAATATTATTATTTGTACAACTTCTATAGTTTCAGTCAGTGACATGCTAATAAAATCTCTTCTTTGCTGCCTTTGTTTACTGAATTAATATTTACATCTGAAAGACAAAGATGGATAGATACAGCCATTTAGAGACTGATCAACACTAAGCAACTCTAGGCCTAACTAATTTATTGTTTTTATTTGTGTTAGTCTATCTTAGACATGTTGCTTTGGAAAGAAGTTGAAAGAGTTTAATTCTATTAAAGTATGCTTTTGTAGAAGGCAGAGGTAAAATGATGTTCTTGCCAGAGGATTTATTTTGATGGAAAAAGGACATTTTATTGATTTGTATAGCCAAACCAAGGTTCTAAGTTCACTCTCCATATTTGAGCAAACAATTTTTCAAAGAATTTGCCTGTACCTTATGTGTAAGGCAGTAACAGTGGAAGGTTGTATGTGTTTGTGTGGGTGTGGAGCTGAAAGGCTTCCATGTTGCCACAGATAGAATGTGTGAGAAGTTCAGGATGAGTGTAGGGAGTTTGACATGGCTAGAGGTTATCTTAAGAAATGAACCTAGACACAACCAATGATTGTTATCAACAAATTTGTGCATGAAGGTCATTGATCATACACAAATTTCTAAATAGCAATCATCACGGTTTCTTTGAGACAGTCATGAAAGCAATTCAGACCTTTACTTATGACTGAAAAGTAGGTCTCAGTGGCCACATGGTCTTACTAATGAGAACTGTATTGCGTTATGTATATTGAGTGAATCACAACTGAAATATTGCCCTGCTTTGGAGACATCACTGCTATGTGTTGGATTTAATGGAATGGCAACCACAGGTAGCAATGGCTTAGGATGAAATAATTAAAATAAAAAGAAATATGACTGTCAAACAAATGTGGTATTGCCCAGATTCTGAGCAAACAAACATCACAATGACACACAAACACACACAAAGACGGACGAAGAGACGAACTGACGGACGAAGAGACGGACGGACGGAAGGAGGAAGGGATGAAGGGAGGGAATCAAATCACAGAGGAAGGAGAGGAGATTGGTGTTAAAAAGAGAAAGGAGAGAAAAAAGAGTGAAAGCGGGAGAGAAAGAGAGAAAGAGAGAGGGAGGAATGGCAGGGGGAATGGCAAAGAGGAACCATGCGTGGTTCACCTTCAATCTGTCTAAAGGCCACGGCCTGCCCTGTGGGGCGAGAGCCCGAGTGCGTCCACTCTGGGCTGAACAATGGGTGCTCATAGTACTCCTCGTCGGAGTGGTAGGGGTCGTCCTCGGGCACGGAAACTGAGATGGAGGGGGCGAGGAACTTGCACCTCTCCCGAGAATTTTGGAAGCGGCGGAGAGGCCCCGCCTCCTCCACATCCCCTACATCTACAAACAAGACAGACACAAGGAGAAGAACTGCAGGGAAATCTGGACACAAAGACTGAAAGAGAGAGTGAAGAGGAGGGGGAAAGGTAAAAGAGGGAGAAAAAATAAAAGAGGATGGAGGACAAATCAAAGAATGCCCATCTGAAAGATGATTTAACATACTAACATAGCTTTAAAAACCAAGCTAATTGAACAAAGGTTTTACAACTTTGGCAAAAAGTACAAAAAATAAGTATTGGATAAAAAATAAGTGCTTTAACTAAGGCCAGCTGTGGTCATTCATTTTTTTAGGAAATTATTACAATATTTTTTTATTGATAAATTCAAAATGAAATTTTAGGATGGACATTTTTTGCACTGAAAAGGGAGATAAAGCTTGAGGGAAAAGAAAGACAACAAATTCAAAATAGGCAACAAAAACAGAGAGATTCACCAGAGAGGGGAAAGCAAGAAGAGGACAAGCTTGGTTGAGAGCATGAGAGACGTAACACACAGGACAACGACAAGGATACAGTGACAAGCAACTCAAAGATGACAAAGCTCTGGGGGCCTGCCGTACTCTGAGACAGAGCAAATTAGTATTTTGCATCGTTTGAGAAAGATATCAATACACACTGCTTCATGTAGGAAATGTTACACCAATAAAACAAGAAAGACATACAACGCAAAAAGTAATTCAGCACTCACAAAACAGTTATAATAGCTTGATTATGCAGCAGCATTTGAAGCACTTACACAATCAGTAATGTGTGTGTTTTGCCATTGTTGCTACAGGTATAAAACTTTATACCACCTCTTCAATCATCCAGTCATTTTAGAACTAAAAGTCATACTTACACCATTGCAAAGACCATGAAATGACTTGGGCTTTTCACTGCTTATTTTATATCATGACTACAAACACAACAACAGCCTGAACAACTTAATCTCATCACGACTACCTGGTTCAGAGCAAAAAACCTGTAACCAAATCAGCTATTTACTGTCTCTCTTTTAAACTACAAGCAATACAATGTTGACAGACCTGAATCTGCATTTGGTGCAGAGCTAGCTCATCTGCAGACTCTCCTTTTCACATTTTAGACACTTCAGACTGAGCAAACATTAAAACGCAGACCATCACAGGGCGGTCTTAGGTGTGCTGTTTTACCATAACTTGCATGTAGCTGCACCAAAACCACTGCAGCACTTGAACTCTATTTTGGAATTCACACATGAAGAGACACACTGAATCACAGGGCTAACAGAGTCGGTTATAAATTTGGGGTTTGAAAAAATTCTGAATAAGGTTTTTTTCACTCATTTATCAGCATTATTTATTCTAATCGTGCAATATTAAAAGGCTATAGGCTCACTTATTAGCTTTATGTCTGTATGGCTAGTTTAAGCCCGAATAGTCGGCTAAGCTAACTAGCATATGTAAGCTAGTCTTACTAGCATACCAGGGTTATTCAGATCATTGACTAATATAATAAAGCCAGTTGGTAGTGGCTTTATTATATTAGCTCATTAGCTCCTTAACATCTTCCTTTTGTTACTGCACTTCAGTTTTAGCTAGAGTTTAGCTCAACAGTTTGTCCTAAAGTAGTGTTTATAACTTCTCATCTGTAGCCACAGCTGTAAAAACAAAAAAGACTGACAGAGAACAGTGACAGGAAAACAACACGATGATCAGACATGCAAACTAAAGACAAGCTTGAATAAAAAAGACAAACAACAAGAAGTTGGAGGGTTACCTATATTGGCTGTCATATTAGTGTGTGGGAAGACAGGGATGTGTGAAGATTAGAAAGGGAAATGGAAGAAGAGGATGATGAGAGTGCACATGTTGTAACAAGATGGTCATGCAAATGGGTGCTTCTTTCTTTTAGAGATAAATGGTGATGATCATGAAGATACAAATTATATCTGTTCCAGGTGTACGATGAGGATGAAGAGTAGGAAACAGGATTTTAGGAGAAACGGATGTCTGAAAAAATGGAGAACATGTTCCTGCTTTCAGAAACTCTGGTGTGTACAAGTTTCTTGAATGGGTACCAATGTGTAGTTTGTTCCCCCTTTTTGGTTGGGGCATGTCCTGGGAAGGAGAATTTCGTAGAGTACACCCAGAGCTAACCCACATCAGTACCCTCATGTGGTGGCAATTCACAAAACTCCAGAAGCTGTAGTCACGGAAAAAGTAGGGAAACCACACTCCTCTCCATCAGAGTCATAGTCTCATAAACACACTTGTTTGCTTGGCCTACCTTGTTCCAGAGGACCAAAGTGCTCTGCAGCAGGTGAGGGTGGAGGAGAGGGGGGCAAATTTGTGGTGTCCTCAACTACAAAGGGAGATAGAGGAACAGAGAGAAACATAAGAGTCATACAATTCAAGAAATCAGGCCACTCCTTTATATAAAATTCTGAGTTAAATAGGTGGAGGTTGGACCTTCCCTAATAAAGATAGGCATCTCAGAACATTTAGCTGAAGAGGAATAAGGACCACTTAGCCTCTGCAACCCTGTTGTGCAAGCCATCAAATATTAGTGACTTGAAATCTCCTCCAAAAACAATAAAAAAGCAATTTTATTGCACTTCTAAAGCTTTGTCTAAGTCATGATGGTCAGAAAGTAGGTGAAAAAAGTATCAAATTCTACGCAGCAAAACCCAGAAACACTGTTATTTTTAGTCTATGGATTTTCCTTTCTTGTCAAAAACTGTCATACTACCCACAATGCAATCAGGCAACCAAGAGTTTCCGATTATGCCATTAACAGCTATTGAGCTACAGAGCTCACTCTTTTTAATAGCAAAGGCCCAGATACTTTTCATTTTCAAGCAAGTCTTTAGATCTATAAAGTCACTTGAGGCAGTGTTTTAGATTTCAGGCAGCTCCCTCTAGAGTAACTAAAGGTTTTATACTCCTTTGTAGGACTTTGATGCCAAAAATCCATAAAACTACCCTTTAATCTAGTTATTCATTTTTATTTTCATGACACTATTTTATCCTCCCTTATTCCCACTATTTTTATTTATAGAAAGAAGAAATTTTAAAAAATGAACCGTTTAAATGACATATCTGGTTTATGCGTGGGATACTTTGTCTGTAGTTTGACTTGCATCTTGACTTAGTATCATCAGGCTTTTCTGAATATTTAAAAAGCAGAATGAGAAAGCAGATGGAATGGATGTCTAGGATTCGCACCACCTAATGTTAAGCTAGGATAGGCTCCCGTCTTCTGTGACCACTGGATGGAAGAAAGGATGATTTTCACTGCAGAACCTTTATGATAATGTGTGTTTATAGGTTTGTGTGTTCGGCTTACCTGATGGCAGCCTTTGAGTCTCCTGTTCTCCCTTCAGTACAGCCACTGCCTCTGCCGTCACTTCTTGCACGATGCGTGCTGACACTTGCTCTGCACGTGGGCATGCACACATACACAAACACACACGCACAAAAAACCAACTTTAGGATTATTTTAAAAAAATGTGAAACGTGCCTTGGTTGTCTTGGTTGTACTGGGCAGCTTAAACTTTCAATCTCTAAACTAACTTGGTGAGAATATGAAGCAGTATTGAAGAAAAGCACATAGCCAAGTCGATGCTGATTGGAGATTTCCACAAAGTCTTACCTTAGACTTGTTTCATATGAGTATATTTTTGAATCATGTTATCAAAACCAGAGATGAAAAAACAGTGTGGGGGAACTGAAAATTATTCTCTAACAGCAGGGATGTTAGGGCTCCTGAGTGTCACCATGGAAACTCATCAGCCCTAAACAAGTGCATAAAATTAAACTTGGACCGGAAAGGAATAAAGAATAAGACAGAGGATAATAGAGGATAATATCACAAGGACCTGTCATCTTAAATGCTGAGAATGCTTGATTTAGAATTGGCCGATACTGAACTGACGTACAAAATAAGCGTGTCAAAAACACATCCATGTGGTTTGCCTTAACAGTTGCAGTATATCAAAAACTGTATGTTGCAATTCTCATTATTTGAACATCTGATTTTTTTATCACAATATATAAATGCAAGAAATGTTTTCCTTTTGTTTAGCTACTTCCAGGCATAATTTATACACTTAAAATATTATTTAACCATCCATTCCACCAAATCCACTGTTTCCCATGTGAAGTATGCAATCAAAATGATCAGTGTATTTTGTGTGTGTGATTGGGTTTGGTATGTTTTCCTCTATTTGATAGTGAAAGTTGTCACACAGACCAAATAAAAGCACAAAAACAGAGGGTATGACATAAAACAAAGGTTGCCCAAGTCTCAATCAAATCGTGCTAGATAGTGTGAGATAAAGTGGGCTGGTGGATATTTTTTCAGCTGTTTAAATAACCGCAGTCATCTGTGAACAGCAAGACTGCAGATGCCTATTACATTTCTGCTGCTTTTACTTTTATCCATCCAAGGTGAAGGATCAAACCTTTTTTGAAAGTCACACTGAAATGCCATGTCAGCTTCTAGATAGCAAACATCCCTAAAATTCAATGTTGAATCAAATCTTTTGCAATAAAATTGAAGTAATATGAGATTTACACTCTCCATGGCAACGCTAGTGTCAACATTTAAAAAGAAGCTGCCAAAACTGTTTTGCTGTCTGACACTGGTGGGTAGCAGGTGCTAAATGAGGACAGTACTGTAGGACAGAGCTCAAGCTGGTAACAATCAAGAGCAAACGTTTGGTAAATTTAAAAATCCTCTCTACTAAAAAAATGTTTTTCCCATTTTCGTTTGCCCTGAAATGTTAGACCTTGACTGTATTGACTTGTTTCTGTGAAAAGTTTGTCACTAGAGAGATGGTGGTGGTGGTGGTTGGGGGTGTAGGGGACGTCGGTGCACTTCCCTAAAATTGAAATCAAAACAAGCATCAGTCAAACTAAATTTTTTGGATCACATATTCAAAGGCCAAATGCAGGCAAACAAACCTGATATTTCTGGTGCCATGTGGACTTGTCATTTCAAAGAGCGAGGGTTTGCATTAGTACAGTGAAAAGTTCTGACAGCAGACAAGGTAAAGCGTGCAGTTTTTGGAGCTTCCTTCCACAATCTGGGAGACATCCCTGTGTCAATAATCACTGTAACACTAAAGCAGATATTATTTGTTAAAAAACTGGGTGGCATTGTGATACATCTGATAACGTTTGTCACCGATTTTGGTGCACAACAGACACCTCATCCAAGTTTGGGTGTCACTGGAGCTCAAACATGTAAGGTTGGCTTTCTTCATGTTCCCTGTACTTTCCCTCACCTTAATCATCTTGATGCAAACTGCCAATTTGCCATCAACTTAGCACAAGCAGTGGTGTTGTGTGGGACATGAGGCCTGTGATTCATAGTTCTAAAATTTCTCAATGAGGGAGGAAGTAGACGTGCTAAAAAGTTATTTCTAGACTTTGTTTTTTATGGCTTTTTATCAGGAAACCCAAGTTAAACCAAATAATAGCCCTAGCAGAGTATTTGTGCCTACTTTGCAGTGTGACTGGAGGGGAGCTTTAAATAGATCTGTGACAGTCGCATGTTTTCATGTAGAAACAGGGTTTTTTCATCAATATAACACCAGACTGGGGGCCAAAAAACTTTCTAAATTGGTCTAAGACCCTCTGCATTTAAGCTTACATCTGTCAGCCTGTCTATTGTATGAACTGGTTAAAATATTACCTGTCATGTGGGGGTAGAGATTTCTAATCAAACCTGTCTCTATTTGTTAACAGTAGTTTTGTTGAATTGGGTAGCACTGTGATGCTTTTACTGC
Source organism: Acanthurus lineatus (assembly GCA_029814665.1). NCBI lineage: Eukaryota > Metazoa > Chordata > Actinopteri > Acanthuriformes > Acanthuridae > Acanthurus > Acanthurus lineatus. The sequence continues at coordinate 14,578,023 of JAPZDV010000005.1, forward strand.
TGCTGTTTCAGGACCTTTCTCTATCCAACATCGCCCACACACATTAACACAAACAAGCTGGCAGTCATACACACATGCAATTACACACATACACACTTCTTCCAGGAACACTTAACACAACCCACTCACCAACCCAAGCAGCCATTTCCCATTTTCAATAGCAAAGTATAATAAACCCGTCCACCTTTTCACTGACTACAGCTGAAACCCTTTCTTTCAATACTGGAAAATAGATGCCAATGCCAAACATAATCAATGTTGGGGCTTCAACTGCCTAAAAAAGGAACCTTTAAATTTAAATTTGGGGTTTAAATAATCCTGTGTGCATGTGTGTAAATTAATTTACTTAGTGTGAAGTTACTTTTAAAATGAGTGCCTGAAGACTTTACAAACACATCCATGGGTATAACACATGGTTCTGGGATGTGTTTCAAGTTCTCCTGTGGCTCTTACAAGGTCCTGAACCATACAAATTACTTGCTTGTTTTAAACAAATGCATTTCACAAAAATCACAAGATAGTGGAGGTGTTGTCACAAGAAGTAAACACACACTTAGGCTCTTACAAAACTGGTGTGTAACAGTGTGAGAAAAGCTAAAGAATGAAGTTAAAATAGATTACATGACATTGCTGAGTAGTGGCAGGTGAGAAGGTCTATGAATCATGGATGGTGAACAAGGAAACGTTCTGCTTTCCAGTGACTGAACACTCAATTCAAGGACTATTGTGGTTCTGGGTGTTTGAGAGTGAATGGGAGGAACAGGAGACACAGACTGAAGCCATTTTAGTACCAGTTAACTGCATGCTCACCAGCTCTCTGTCTGAGTATGGTTTTGTTTGTTTGTTTTTTTTACTTTTTGAGGCAAAAAAAGATGATTTGCAGAGAAACTTGTTTTAGATTTTAAACCTCAAAAGATTTTGGATAGAGAGAAAAAATCCCTCTTGGCAAATTTAAACTTATTTGGATTTATCTTAAACTTAAAAAAAGCTTTTTCTCTTCTCCAAGATTTCTTAAAGTTACAGTGCCACGACTGGATTTGAAGCATTTCTGAAACATATCCGTCTCTGAGTTCCTTCAACCTCATGGCTTGGTTCTTTGCCACAATATGCACTTTTAATTGAGACCTCATAAAGGCAAATCTTGTTGTGTGTGTGTGCGTGTCTGGAGGGATATCAAAGATGATCAAGAGGAGCACTTCAATTAAATTTTAAGACTCAGAGCAGAGGGTCTGAATACTTACATCAATGAAAAATTTCTTGTTTTTTCAATACAGTTATACACATTCAAGTCCTGTTTTTTGCTGTGTCATTATGGGGTACTGAGTGTCGAATGATGAGGGAAAAACTAACAGCCCCACAGCTATTTTACAGATGCTTTATGCTTTTGTTGGGAAGGAATAAAGACAAAATTCCCTCTCCTTCAGATACACACTTAACATAACAGACATTCAAATGCAACATTAATCAATGCTGACCACAACCACAACACTGAGGACTTCTGGTTCAGTAAGACATCATAGTTTTTCAGCCTTCCAAAAAAATCCACAGAAATGCACATTCACAAAGCAATAGCACTGTGAAAATACCACCCTGTCACATCCACAAAGCCAGCCAGCAATGATGACAACTGTCTGGTCTGGCTGTCTCAGCATTTCTCTGACAGAGTGATGTCAAATGACACAGCAGCATGCCGTTTGTTGGCTTTGACAGGAGAATAAACGGCATGCACAAATATCTGTATTTGGATACAGAAAGGTTGCATCTTATGTGTGAATCTACATCACAATAAAAAATATATGCAAACATGCACACAGACACACTTTTCCAATGAACTAAAAGCGTGTATTACCTGAATGACAGGCAGGCTGAAGCTGTGGACGCTCCCTCTCTGAGCAGAGACTACGACTGGAAGCCCCGAGTCAACACAACACACAGCCAGACACACACACACACACACTCACTCACACACGAACTCACAGACACAGAGCAGGACTGAGAGGGCATGGAGAGAGCAGGAGTGCCGTTCGGTTTGATACCAGCCAGCACCTCGTATGTGTAAAGCAAGGGGTTGCCATGGCAACAGACTGGCGGGCCACTGATTTGGGTCCCAATGTAATTCAGATGCCAGCAGCATCAGCAGCATGACGTCGTTTCAGTCTCTGTCTGTAGCCTCCAGTATGAAGGGTGTGACAGCTGTGCTGCGGCTGAACGGCAAAACCTATATTTTCCTGACACATGACATAAATCAAATACCTTCCTTTTCAATCAACATGGAAACAGAATCCAATCCAGTTTGCACACCTTATTATGAATCATTCAGAACATTTCAGTCACAAAGAAATTGGTATGGAAGCCAGTTTGTTTACAGCTGGAACCAAACCATGTAGGTTTTTTGGACCTGATGTCTGAAAAGTGACAACATGGTTCCCCCAGTTAATGAATTTTCTCAATCACTATGATTCTGCCTTTATAACTAGTAGAAACTGTGGAAACTGTTATCGTGATGTGATTTGATCTAACATTTTACAGAGAGCGACTCAGTTTCCTTACATTCATATATAATTTCTCATCTTTCTCCTCCAACTACATGAGCTATATTTTTGAATGATGTTAGGATGGATCTGATTTTATACTTATATAAAATATGTGTTATGGCATTGTAAGTAACACTGTCACAATGATCTTAGTAACACAGCGGTGTGCATGTAATAAACAGGACAATGTATCTGATTTTTTTCGGCAACTAACACTTTTCTTAAACTACCCATTGTAAGAGTAACCAAATTATAAAAGTGCAAAGCTAAAACGATACAGTATCTTCTTAATGCATAAAAATAGTTCTGCATGTGTGATGAAACATATGTCTTTTTAAGTCCTTCAAAACTTTATTATGTAATATTAGTGAGAGCTGAAATATTGTGCGAATGAAGTTAATGTCTTTTCCTTTCAAGTCATGGGCCTCAGTTTTTTCCGGTGAATCCAAGAGATTGAGACGGTGTCAGATTTAGAATTTTTCCCTCTTTTTTTATGTCCATACACCTCACATCAGAGCCTCATTTTGTCAAATCTCCTTGCTAATGCAGTCAAATACACTGATTAAGGCTGATAAGAGAGAAGGACTTTAACAAGGGAAGTTACATGTGTCAGCTACTTGTCAGCTTCAATGCAATATGCCTAATATAACACACAGGCTTCCTCAATTTGTGCAAGCAAGCCATTCTGAGGAATAAGCTCAAAAACGTTTTACATCCTTTCTATTTCTATTAACTCACTCTGTTTTTCTTGCCGTCGCTCTCTCTCTTGACCACTTGCAGCACGGCTGACTGGCTTTTCGAACTTTCTGCTCACAGGAAAGTCAAGAGGGCAATTTCGTGCTTCAGTAGCTTCTTGTTGTGTCTGGAGAGCTTTTCACAGGGAGAGAAGGCTCACCGAGTGCCAGCATCAGCCCTTCTGTCACCCATTCTGCCCCACTTACCCCCGCCACTGCCCTGCTCTGGAGCAAGGCTAATGTATGCTGACAAGGTGGCGGGCAGACAAACACAGCTTTGGTTACACAGCTGCTGAGGGTATGTCATTTTCATGCAGATGATTGGAAGTCATGTATTGATATGCTGATTATGATAATTATTACAGATTATTGTCTGAAAAAAGCAAGAGGAGAGTTTTTCTTCATCTGAAAGGCAACTTTCATTTGGAAGTCATGCGTTTTATTAAATTTACACTGAAGCGCATTGCTATTAGCTTTTCTTTCCAAATTAGACTAGCTCCCGTCTATTTCTAGTACTAATGGAGATATTTGTTGGTAATCTGATTTAGAGAAATCCTCTCACTTGATCTTATAATAACTCATTTCTTATTGATGACAAATTTGCTGCAGGCTGGTAAAAATTTTTTCTGAACCTGCGGACAAGCTCTTGAGAGAAATAATGGTGAAAGTATTTATATCAGATCTAAGTTATTTAAATTTGCTGATAAAGGCTGTGAGTTTGGGATGAAAGCAGAATTTAAATGCTGGGCTCAAACTTTGATTCTTGCGCTTTCCTCTGTCAGAGAAAAAGTACTGTTTTCTCGTTGATATCAGTTTTAAGCCATTACTTTGAAGTTGGAAGGGGGCTGTTTACAGCTCTCATGTCTTTGATACATGCTAATAATGACCCAGAGGAACACATGAGCCCTTGGCAGTTTCTAATTATGTTGATCTGCTTGCTGAAAGGTAGCCTCTTATTTTTTGTTATTTGAAAGCAAAGCGTTGAAGCAATGTGACACTGGACATAAAAAGCATGAGTCATCTTTAAGAAGGGGGTGGTCTGGATTGTCAGAAACTGTCTGGATTGGTATGTGTAAAAGAGAAAATCACCAGGTTTTATTTTCTGAGGAGCAGTTAGTCTTATCCAATGGGAATTCCCCTGAAGTTTGAAAATATGCAAAGAGGTCAAAAATGATTTGTCTTTTGATGCCACTAGGAACAGCAATCAAAAACTAGCACTGAAATGGAGCCCTGTACGCTAATGTGCAAGCAGCAACCGAGCTATAACTTTTGTGCAAAGTTTTCCGAGTTTTTTTTGCTTTATCATCATCAGCGCCTGAAGTGAATGGGTTTCTGTGACCATTGGTACATGAGCGTACAAATCTGACCCGTTTGTTTTATGTGCACACCACAGGAGAGCAGTATTTGTTATATAAAACATTAAAAAGTAGTGGATTTATAAAAACTGAATAATATTGCAGATGAAAGGAATCAGATGAGTAGTTGCGATTTGTTTTGTTACTGTTCTGTGTCATAATAGCACACTCAGAAAAAATAACTGTTGACATTTACAGGAGTGTTTTTCCGCCCACACTTTATGTTTACAGAAAAAAACCTTTGTGGTCACATCAGGCCAACAAAAAAAAAAAATACAAAACCAGTAGAAAGGTAAATGCACAAAAGCACTGGTCAAGGATTTTTTTTCAAAGGAAGTGTAAAGAGAGTGGCATTTCAGTCAGACATTTTAAGTGTTGCAGTTTGTTCACACATAATTGGTTATTATGTGCAATCCAAAAGACAGAAATGGAAAAAAAACCCCTTAAAAACCATTAAAGGTTTACCCTGTTAGATGTAGGAGATCTGTTGGCTAACTATAGCGAAAGTGTACAGGTACTGTTTAGTTTTTTAACCCTAGAATAAGCCCCTATATCTAGGAAGGAAGTACATCTTTCTTCAAAGTCCACCATGATGCACCAACATGTTCTACAGTAGCCCAGAAGGGGCAAACCAAAAACTGGCAACTGTAGGTTCGCCGACACCCTGGGAAAGGGGTGTAAGTTTTTCAGTTGGTTACAATCTGCAACCTCACCACTAGTTGTCACTAAATCATACACATTTGATAGTTAAAACTGCAATTTCATACAACAAGTAATCTTTGAAAAGTAATGATTTGTCTCAAGGTTTAATGCAAATCAACGTGATTTCACTGTCTCAAATCAAATCATGCGTGATCATGTAATTATAGTAGAGTAATCTGACTCTCCTTTTTGCATAAAAACTTTGGCTGTACTGAATATTTTAAAGCTTTAAGACTTCGTTCTTGTACCTGTACCTCATTATCAGCTGCAAATTATTGTTGAAAATTTGATCAAAACTGAACGATACTAAGTGATGAAAAATGGTCAAATGGCAACAGGCAGCAACACTCAAAAACACTGTTATTAGCCTTCAAAACTGGTGTCAGTTAAGCCCTAATAATGGGGAGATAGGAGGTTAATTGGGCTCTTATCATCCCATGTTAAAGAGCCTCGTCTGTTGCGAGCTACAGGCAAAGGCGAACAAAAGCCCTGGCAAAGTAAATTGTAGGGGAGCAGTTTCCATGGCTACAGCATTGGTACATTATTGTTCTTGTCTCCAGGGGGTAAGTGAGGGTGGGGTGGGGTGGGGTGGGAGCGAGGGGCAGAGAGACTGATTTTGTGTGTTAATTATAGCACCGTTAATAACAGTATGTGGTTCTAGTGAGGATTCAGAGTGCCGCAAGCCCACGCACAAAGAGAGGACAGGACACACACAAACATGATAACACACAAACGATGTCATAGACAAAGCCTGTACGTACACAAACACGCACACATGCACACACGCACAATAACACACACAAACTAACACACACATGAGCTCATACCACACACACTTGTGTGCAAATAATGCAGACACACTGTGGTACTGACTTTCCTTTTCAATATGAAACTGTATGCATTGCTTTAAAAGGGAATAAGACATGCTAATGTGATTTGCTATGACCGACATTTCAGCACACATTGCCACACACCTCACTTTGCCTTCATTTCTATTTTTACATTCTTTTTAACCTGAAAGTAAGTAGCATTGATATTTTCCTCCATCCTCCATCATTTGAACTATTCACTTGCTCTCCTGTACATTCATGTGTCTGCGTTTGCCATAAGTGGAGTGGAGAAACATCACACTTTTGCTGATGCAGTCAAAAATGCACCACCAAGCTCCTCCAGAGATGAATTTTTAAAGCAGGCTGCATTTCTCTTGTATATCATGGGCCAGATTCATATGCATAAAACTGTTATTTTCCATTCATTTTTTAATTATGTGAAGAAAAAAAAACCTTAACAAAAATCATTTTAAGATACATGACAGTAATTAAATTTATGTTATATGAGAAAATAATTTACTGTTATTTGAATAAATTAGTGATAGATTTGTTGAGGTCTATTTCTACAAGAAATATTTTAAAAAATATAATAGGTCCAGAATGATATCATTACAAACATGCATTATAATATATAAAAAAAATCAAATGTGGACTTTCTTGGGGTGTCATGGTGGTCTATGCTTTTTATGGTTACACTCTGTATAACTCAATATTTAAAAAATTATTTTTAAGTCAATATCATGACTCGAAAGTGGCGCTTCCTCTGTTTTTCTCTTCTTTTCTGGCCAAAATGAACTTCCATAGGATTCCTATACAAGTAACAGTACAACCTTCAAGCCAAGCACAATCCGCCCCTTACTTTACCCAGCACTGTTCTGTAGTAATTTCAATCACATGTACCCACTTCTCATCTGCACATTTAAGCCATCCATAAATGCAAGTATAACCAAGGTGAACCTCTGATGACAGAATAGAAAAACCTGAATATTAAATGCATGTCCTACCTGCAGTAACAGCATGAGCTCCGGTTAGCTCCCCATTGAAACCATTCTCCCTGGTGGAGTAGGAGGCTGGGGCCATCTGGGTGGCACCAGGCTGGCAGGTTCTGTAGGCAGAGGAGGAGTAGCCATTTGCCCCATGGGTGCCAGCGGGCTCCTGCCCCCCTGATGGGTCCCACTGGGGGGCACCGTCTTCTGGCTGTTGACTGTCTGCCATGCTGGTGCTGGCTAGCAGCAGGGGGAGGGTAGGCAAGGGATGGGGTCTCTAATTCTGGCTGAGAGAAAAAGATGGAGGATGGGGGAGAGAAGTCGAAGAATAGGTCAAAAACTCAGTGTTATGAAGTGCAATGTTTGCAGTGTTTTACAATGGAGCATGAACAGTGTGCAGGCCAGAGGAGGCTCCAGGACACGCTGTATCAGTCGCATTCACAAATCTGTTTTTGTCTGTCGTAATCCCTGCTGCTGCTTCACTCAGCTTCACTGTCAACATTTCTGAAAGTCCATCTTTGCCTGTGTGAGTTTGTGTGGAGGTGTTTATGTGAAATACTGTCCTTGGATGTTTGCAGGCAGGTGACAGCCACTGGATTAAATGCTATTGATTTGTGTTAGTGCAATGACTCATACAGCCAGCGGCCCAGGTGGAAATCATAAATGGCTGAAAAATGAACGGAGCAAACCTGGGATTTGTGTGACTCTCGTAAGGTTGTGGGGATGTAAGGTGGGCTCTGATCAATCTGATGAGATTTAGTCCAAGGTTAGACCAACAGTTCGATTCAGGTAGCTGTGTGTCCATTTTTTATGGATAATCCCACAGCAAATATTTCATTAACAAACTTGCCAGGTTAAAGGGATTTTGACTTGTACAACAGGGATTTTCAAGCTGACCAGAACCACTGTAGGTCTTACACTTACACCCGTATAAAACCCCACGGTGAGTGTAGATGATTCAGAACAGTGTGGACAGGAGATCAAGCAAAGGCAAAAGGGGGGGAAATATTGATCATCCCACAAAATGGCCTGAGGCAGAGACAGGCTGTAAGATTCAATGATCTCTTGGACATTATTGGGCAGAAGGTGGGGTAAGGTGATGAATGAGTTTGATGTGAAGATCAATATACAGGGTTGTACATGTGAAATCCTTGACTTAGGCTCTGCTCCTCTTCTTTGGATTATTTCATTAGTCGTCTCTTGACCATTTTGATTTTTTTTTTAAATCTAATGTACATTGTTTCAGGGTGTAGATATTGACACTGGCATTATTTGAAGCAGTTTCAGTCTAAAATATTAGCACCAGTATATCGGCCTTCAAACACTTAAATTAATGTGGCTTTGGTGAAAAAGAAGACAAATATACAAGAGAAGGCTTTAAAAAGGAGTTCATGTTTTTTGCAGGAGGTTTGCGGCTGCTGGTGTTTGAAGCCTCCACTGAGCAGCCTGTGTAGTTGTGCGTAAGGGAATGTGTGCAAGAGCAATTTGTCATTTAGCTCTGCAGTCCGCAGAGACTCAGAGACTGAAGGGAAGTCTGCTGGAGAAAACAGGAGTCAATAACTGCAGCCTGGGACCAACATACTGCTACAGTGAGCACTAGTCACTGCATTCACAATACATTCAGCACTACTGCTCCCTGCCTGTGAACCGAGACGGCTGTGAACCGAGCAGAACTGAATAGAAATAGAGTATAATAAAAAAAGACGAGAATAGAATAGTGATTTCAACCAGAGTGAGAGAAAATATATAACATATTTGTTTTGAGGGGGAAACTGGACACAAATAGCATCCCACATTAGCAAAAGACCAAGCCTCAGTATATTTACACCATCATAAAAATAGTGTTCAAATAAGTAATTTACCAACACCTTAGGATTATTAATAGCACATACCTCCTGTTAACCAGTTGATTAAAATCAGCTATGGCACCTCAACAACAATTTCCACATTCAAGCTTGTGAAAACTAAACACAGCAGTGAGTGTGCAAAAAGAATTAAGTGTGTTTTTATGTGAGAATTCAACTAATTAAACTCTGCTAATAGAAATCTTGTTTTAAGAGTGTTAAGCGAATTAAAAGAGGTTTTTCAGCCAGTGTTAATCCACCAGTTTAAAATACATACGACACATATGGAACATGTTGGATGGCATCAATGAGCCTAACTAACAGATTTGTGGAGATACGTGATATAAAAAGCTTGACAACTACCAGAATAAAGTGCCACACAGATATAATGCAGAGGAACAGGACAGCACTGATCAGACAGAAAGAAGAAAGTAGAACTGAGTGGAGTGTGTGATGGCTTTAAGCCCCTGCAGCCTAAATGGATCAGAGTCAGAAGTCAATAGAGCTTTGCATGATTCAGCTGTGATCATCAGTATGAATAAAGCCTCCACAGAGACTCCATGGCTTACAAAACACACAGTCTCCTTATAAAATACACACCTCTGCCTACGTCCAAGAACCACAGCTGTATATTTTGCCCTGCCCCGTAAACTTCACTATGCATTCTGTTGCCTGTTTCACTATTGTGACCCTGCTTCTCCTCCACTGAAGAGTTCTCTCAATATCAGAGAGTCATAAAATACAGATATGAGACTGCTGTCCTGATGCTACGTCTCAGTGCTCTCTGTCTGATGATAAAGGTCACTTTGAGCTTGGTGGCGGATTTCCAGACCTGAGCAGATCATCCTGACTGGAGGCCAAGCTCAGGGTGTGAGCAGTGGTTAAAGAGGAGGGAGGGAAGTCTGGCCTTGCTTCCTGAAGGCATGTTGAGCTGCTGATGACAGCACCTTATGTCTATAGGTATGTATATGCATTAACAAGGGTGTGCTGATGTGTAAATGAAACAGCACCACCTACTGGGCTAAAGCCAGTAAGAAGACACTTTGGGTCATTAATAAGCATTGTGAATACACAGCCTGCTGGGTTTAGAGATTAGAGTGGCATTAGGCAACATTATCATGTGAAACTATGCCTTTGTCATCAGCCTGAAACACAAAACTGGAGCTGCAATGCAGTGCCCTGTCTCATCCCTACTAATTAACATGCCATGCATTTCCTCTATAGCCAAAAACCAAATACTGGTTGTAGTAAAATGTAAAAATGAACAACAAGCAGACAACATCCAGGAGACAAACGCCAACTAAGTGAGAAGTGAAGAGTTATGGTTGAGCAGGACATAAAGAAACAAAAGAAGAGTCTGTTCAAGATCAGTTTAAAGGTGAAATGATGTAGACAGATGAAGAGCAGAAAATTGTAGATCACCAGACAATAAAGTGTACTGTCCTCAAGGCACTGTGTCCACTGAGGAGTGTGACTGTATGAGATGCTGACATGTTAGCGTTAGACGTCAGGCGTCTCAGTACACAGCAGGTCTGTTGCACTTGGCAAAAAGCCTGCGGTACTCTGCCAGTGGGATGCTGAAAGCTGATATGCTCTTGTTCTGTGCCAATGAAGGATGGAGTTGAATAGTGAGCAGACGACCAGAGCCAGACAATACTGGACATTCTGGATTGTAATGTGTAACTTTTTTAAGTACCACAGTACTGGTACAAGTCAGCATTTTAATTTAAGTACCACATATACTGCTTTGCAAGTCCACAAGGATTGATTTATTTTCATTTTCATTTCAGTAATCAATCATGATATCAAGCTCGCTTATAGGAGAGAAAAAAATCAACTCTCTGTGAATTTAGAGAGAAAAGACCTTTTTTGTTTTTGTGTACAGACACCTTACTTGCTGATTGAAAAAACGGATTTAAAAATTTAATTGTACAGTTGTTCAAACACAGATGTACACATACTTACCACTAAGAGGGTGTTGGTAAGATAACATCTTATCAAACACAATTTTAAGAAGCATTCAGAGACAAAGCCTTCTGAAAAATGAAACTCGGTAATTGATGCTCTCTTCTTCTTCATAAGAACATCATCTAGCTAGTTACAACACATGAATGGATATTGTGCTGAATCCAGACTTAATAGTATGTAACAGGTGTTTTTCAGTGTGTTAGAACAATCAAAACAATAAAAATCTGTCTTCATTTCACATTTTCTGCTGCTCATTTTGTTTTCAAGTTGTAGCAAACCTCAAGTGAAAATGAATCAGGATAACTTGGTTCATTTTAATGGTGATAAATTTAGTAGCAAACATCCAAACTGTAGTCATTCTGGCCCCACGACAGATATAAACAGAATCGTAAAGTTGTAGCTAGTTGTAGCTAATATTTCTGATGAGGTTCAATAAGGTTCTCAAAAGGATTTGAATCTAAGTGGATTTGATATTAAATTTGGATTGAATAACATGCTATTGAACTCAAATCATGTCAGCAGCTTCAAGTTCTGGGTCCGGCTCATTTAAAACATGTGTGAAGACAAAACTTATTGCGTTTGGGGGGTGTTGGTTTGGGGTTTTATTAAAAACTGATTTGAGAAGAGAAGTCGAGTCAGCAATAAAACAAATCCTTGCTCAGTTTAATACAAGCAGGAGATCTCCTGCTGCAGCTTCGCTTTGATCTGGTATGAACATTAGCATACAGTCTTTGATACAAGCAAAGGAAGCAAATTTTAGGGAGATATTGCTGAATTAGTTCACAGACTCCTTGACATCCACATTGCCAATTTAGAACAACCTATAGTGCAGCATAAAAAAATATAAGCTTGTGAGTCCTAATTTGCATGTAAACTGATGAAAGAAAAGGATAATCCCACCCCTCTTAAATTCAGTACAGACACTGTTAACTCAACAAGGTTTAAGAGCGTCCCAAGTCAGAAGGACGGATACCAAACAAACCTTTTCACACCTTGAGATCTCTGCTGGCTCACTGCGAAAAAAACATGCTGCCATCCATCTGCTTTTACTCACTTTTCCCCAATGCACAATTTAACACCTGAGAAATCAGATGGGCCTAATCCAGAGTCACTTACTTGATGTGAATGTTAGTTATAATGCAAACAATCAGTACAAATAAGGAATCCAACTCATGATGACAGCAAACTGTATGCTGTATTTTTGCTGCTTCAAAAAACAAACTTATCTGTATGGCATATTCATAAATATTCTCAGTCTGTTATAATAACTCTAAAATGTTTTTCCCACCATGCAATGCAGTGTTTTTCGACAGCCGCTAATGACAGTAGTTGCTAGGCAACATGTACTTATGTATGAGTATGATAAGTGATTATTGGTTCAACTGAGTTTTACTGTGCACTTAAATAATTTATATTTGATTTGCATTGATAAACAGTGTTTGCTTTTATAGTTTGAGGCTGTTACAAGTCCTGGAAGTGTTGGGAGTGCACAGAGGGCTAAATATACATGTTCAGTGTCCCTGTTAGTTTTTTCTACTGCATACTGGAGAAATGATCTTGTCCCAGAGACGTGTAAGTAATGACAAATTGAATTTGGTGACACATGGCAATGAAAATAACTACTCAAACATGTTGCATTTTTTTAATTACAATACAAGACTCTTTTTCCAGAAAACAACGTCAGAAAACCTAAAAAGTTTTCTACAGTTTTGCCATGGTCATTTTGTCCCCTAACTCCCTCTGGCTTAAAACCACAGCTTGGAAACTTTATTCAGAGAAAGACAGATTATATACCATAATAATTCATTTCAAATCTGCTGCCTTGAATTTATATGTTGAATTTTTGTTTGGTGTGTATTCTTGAGAAATGACATCTTGATAAATTTGTTTTTTTAATTCTTTTTTTTGAGTTCGATTTATGCAAGGAAAAATTAAAGATTGTCATGATTGATTTCAGCTCCCACTTCAAATTTAACTTAACAGTGTATCACAGTGTTTTATCAATGTCCACTGAGCTGCTTAAGTAAAGCAGTTGGTGAGGGCCCATTTAGACCAAATCTGGCAATGTGGCAACAGCAAGTTTTCTTGGTTATTTTAGTGTGAATGGTCTGGTGGTGAGGGACGCAGGACAGCCCTGTGCACAAGAAAAGTAGAAGTAGAGCCAAGTTTTGGAGAAAAAGCAAACTGACATCACATGGTGGTAGCCAATCAGCTGATCAGCCTGCTGAGATGACCCTACATTTGCATTTGCAAACCAGTGGACACTCACACACCTCCATGCAAACCTGTGTCTAAATGCAGCCTAATTATCAAAGGAGGGAAAAATGTGACTCAATTTCTTTTTCCAACAGTGTTTTTCCAGTAGGGCACAATAGAAATACTGATGCTCAGTCAATAGAAAGATTATACTAGCGAAGATACACACAAACACGCAAATACACACACACACACTCTTGCTCCACATAGCTATTCCCATGGTTTCAAAATAGCAGGTGGGCTGAAACATAAATATAGTCCATTAAGAGACGGACAGTGCAATTTTAAATTTTGATCCGGCACTTAAATGACTCTCCTACAGAGCAAGAACAGCTTCGGAAAGTGGAATTGTATGTTTCTTTATCAGGTTAAAAGTTTCTTTTCCTTGCCGCCTTTGCTTTTACCAGCCAGCAACTGAAGTTTAGTGTTGAGTGAGGAGGAAATACAAAAGGTCAGAATAAGAGCTCTTGACCCTCAAAACCAGATTAAAAAGTTACAGAGTGACAAACTCGTTTCAACCTTCGTTTGTCATGAAAGTCCGTCATGCCGTAAATAAGTCTGCTGTGTCTGCTGATGTGTTTTATTTGTTTATGTGGAAGTTACAGCTCACTGATTAAATACAGTTAATTGTGCTGTAGCATTACTGTTCAGTGCTGTTTGGATAGTTTTCACAGACTAACATGAATTGTCTTAGCTCAACAAATTGTAAAGCAAAAGCTTGCAGATATCAGCAAACTGAGGGCTAATTACATGCTGTTCTCACAGAACATCTCCTCACAACAAAAATAGCAATGAGTGAAGCAAAATCTAATGATGACATCACACGGCGATCAAAAGTTCTGCGAAGATTAACTTTCTAGCTGTGAGGACATTCAGTTTATGTTCATTCATTTCAAGACAAATGTTCCCTTGTCAGTTCAAGCATGTATCACAATGTGTGTGTGTCCAGCTTAAAGAGATGAAGCAGTACTGATAAACTGTCTGTGAATGCATCAGTCATAAAAATTCTGCCCAGACAAGGTAATCACGGAGTTAATTAAGCAGTCCATTTGTCATTTCCATGGCTCTTATCTGCTTCTTCTTCTTCTCCTCTTTTGTCTGGCATCTTTTCACCTATAAATCTTCCTCCCACCTGTTATTTCTCCTTCCCTCTTCACCTTCCTCCACCTCCTCCCATCATCACTGTTCCTCCTACTTACGTCTCCTCCACCTCCACCACCTCCTCCTCCTCCGCTTCTCATCAGGCTTCATCGTTTCCCACTCTGCTCTCTCTCTCTCTCTCCTCATCTCCCTCCTACGATCTGAGCACATTTCAATGCGTGTGTGTGTGTGTGTGCGTGCATGTGTGTGAGTCACACAGATGCTGCATTGCAGGGCTCCACTCTCAGGGCCGTCTCACTGCAGGAGCCAGAGAGCAGGAGAGGAGCTCAGGGGTGCAGGATGTAGTTGCCCTTAGTGTGTGCTTGTGTGCATGTTTATCATACATGTATGTATGAGTGCATGAAGTTGCATGTTTTAAGTGTGCAAAAAAAAGGCAGCAAAGCCAGCAGCCAGTGTAGCTGAGCTTAGATTAAATACAGGCAATGTACAAAAGATATAATGTGAAAAGAAAAATTTGATGTCTTTCTGCAAACTAGTCCAAAATAAGAAAAGGTCTGAACCCTCAGTAAAAACTGCAACTTAACAATTTTGACTCTTTGTTGGTAATTTTTTCATAGATTTAGATTTTACAAGTTCTTATAAGTCTTAAATCTAAAATGTTAAACCCACCTAAATATTGACATTACAGTTATGAAAGTGGTACCAAGCTTTTAACTGTCTGCTGCAAAGCAAATTAATGTATCTCCCAAAGGGTTAAAATATTCTTTCGATTGCTTCATTCTATACATTTGTGTCATGTAAGAAAGCTATTGTAAGCTCTGAGGCTGGTTTTACTGGAGCAGGAGAACTGGAGTTTTTTTTTTTTCTGAATAACTAAGCTAAATTAGTTCAGGGTCAGATAATTTTATCCACAACAGCTGGATAAAATCCCTCTCCATAAGGCCAACAAGTATCCTTATCACTCTGTATATGCAGCCTCTCTGCTTCAATTCTTTCTTTGTCAGCAGTGCTTCAGACGAATATGTTAAAGATTGAATTATCAAAATGGGTTAGATTGACATATTAAAATCATCTCGTCTAGTTTTTTACCCCAAATCCCTTACCAATGCCCCTTTATGAAACCTGAAATGAAAGCCATCTCATGCATGCCTTAAGATGCTGTTCAAAGAAGCCCCTATTAGAGCAGCTGTCAGCAGAGGGTTGAAGTAAAGGTGTACGGTAAATGCGGCTTCAAAGGATTTTCATCTAAGGAATATGCACACTTATGGTTTTTTTTTTAGAGTGAAAGCAAAAAGATGTTGAACAGCGTAAAATAATCTCTTAGCCGCTTCAATCCAGGAATTATGTTATTAGCACAGGATGGGCCTTTAAAAACCTACTGATACGCACGGATACAGTAAAAGCTAGAGGGTACAACACAGAAAGACACTAGTTGCTTCCTTTCCAAGTTTTAATTTTAAAAAAAAACAAATATGGTCATTTGCACATCACTTAAAAAGATCTTATATTTAAAATTTTACATAAAGGAAAACTATTGCAGATGTGTCAATAATGACTAATATCCCGCAGGAGAAAGAGTGGCAGCTCTGTGACATGAAGGTCCTGGAGAAGGTCAGGGTGGTTAGAGGCACAAAGTGGCTCAGTTTGACACCTTTTAGGAATCCTGTTTCATACCTAATGTCTTTTCTTTTTGGGGGGGAGCTGCTGAAACTTCACCATCACTGTAACCTTTTGTGATGTCTAACATCAGATGCCCACAGTCAACCACAGTCTCTGTTTAAGGGTTTTAACCAGAGAGCTCTTAAAGTCACCAGCCTGGCTGCTGAACCTTTATGCCACCACTGCCCCACATAAAAGCTGGACTGGTAACTCAAAAATTATGTAATGTAGTTTTATATTGAGTGTTGAGCACTGAAAAGCCCCACTAAAAAGGCAGGGAGGACTTTACATGCAGAAACGCTTTAATGCAAATTTCTAAATTGCTAATATTACAAAATTAAAAACTGCAGCAAAATGCTAAAACATGTAGTGTCACGGATGAGCAAGCATAATTAACTGAAGAGATTAAGCAGCATCAGCCAGACAAGATTTCTCAACAGCAACCTGTCAAAAACAATGACAGAAATATAGAAACTGACAACCAATCAATTATTTGTAATTATTATCGGCTACTTAGTGCAGAGTGTCTCTCTTCAACAGTACTTACAGATTTTTTGCCAGTGGTCCACTTCAATAGTTTATGAGTCTTTTTTGTCATAGCTCTGACACATTTTTCTTTTTACTTATCTTTCTCAGGTCTACTTGTATCAATGTGACCTCTAAAAAACTATACTTTTAAACGTGCTTATAACTTCATGTGCTGTTCTTGTTCTGTCTATTCGGTCTTTTCTATCATGTTTGTGTGCCCTTTTTTGTAACTACAGAGGGAACATCAGGATTTTGCATGGAATTAATAGGAGAGAAAACCAAATAATGACCCTTACAAAGACACACATTTACAGATGATGGCAGACACACATAAAAACTCTCTTATTCACCATCCATCACCAACCTCGATGCATTTGTACAAGTGCAGAAAACAAAGAAAAGCCATGAAAGCGTGACTGCCTTTCAGCAGGCCTTGGTGCTGATCATCTCACTAAAGCAGCGCTTCTCTTCCCACTCAATACCAACTTCCCACTCACAGCTCCTAGCAGCCTGCACTCACATGTACATCCACCCACACAGCCATTTCATCTGCGGAGGTAGCAGGCATTTCTCTCTGTCTCTCTCTTATAATAACTGTTTCTTTTTCTCTTTCCTGACAGGTATTCGCCACATCTTAAATGTTTAGGATACATGAATGTGGTTTGGAAGAGACTTACAATAATGCTGTATTAGGTCTTGGCTGGTTTTGGCTTCATTCATTCGTGCATGGCGAGCTGCCAAAGCACACCTGGAGCAAAAATATGCTTTATTTATCATCACCAGTAACAGTTTCGATGCTCCTATAGTGAAAATGGCCAGAACTTAGCTTATGTCTGAAATAAATATCTGATGTTTAAGGCGAAATTGTGTCCATTCTTTAGCTTTGATACTGCCACCACATTTGGTAACACTTATAAGGAAGGTATCCTTACCTGGTAAGGTCGTCTGGGACTGGATGATGAGTCAAGATGGATGCAAAAACTCTCCAAACCTCACAGAGCTGACGTCGAGATTGTCAGAGAAATAATGAGAACCAAGGAGAACAGCCACCTTGTCACACCTGCAAATTATGAAAAGGCAGATAAGTAACCTTACTTTAATTTTCACATTTTAATTAAATATGTCATTCCACATTTTAGCATTAATCTAGAGATTATCAATGATTCCAATATACAGAGAAGCAGTGCATCACACAGTAAACAGTAAAACCTAATAAGGAGGAAATTTCATACAAGTTGAAAGGAGAAGAGAAACTAGAAAGGAGGAGAATGAGGTCTTTTTGTTTTGACCCTCTCTGTGACCTTTTTCCACACAGATGAGGTATGAAACAGTGTAACTGAAAAGCACCACAACCTGCAGCCTCCAAAATAACCAATGACACCTGTCAGCTGTGTGTATCTAGAAAATCTGGCAAATGAAAAAAAATGATCATAATGACCAATCATCTGTTGCGGAGATAATTTGCATATAAACTACTACAGTTTGATACGACCATTTGTTGTTTTTGTGCTGAACCCAGATGGATACATGGTGATGCGGTGGAAATGTCAATAATTAATCAAAAAGATTGGAAACAAATAAATTACGAAACACCACAAAACAACACCACTAAAACACCACCTACTACAACTTAAAAAACACCACAAAGTTGAAAAACCACATCAAGGTGATACCTAAGATTTGTATGTATTTTAGTGGATTAATTACAGAATTGATTTTATGTATTTATATATTATACTTTCATACTGCAGCTTTGGTCCCACAATCTGGATTTCACTGTTCAAAAAATGTCTGAAATTTTGACATCAAGCATCTACAACTGATTCCGATGAAGGTTATTATGAGAAGCGCCTGCAGGTACAAAATGAATGATTACCTGGAAGCTGAACATATTTTTTCTGTTTTACAGACAAAACCTACATCAAATAATATATTTTCCCCTCAAGAAGTTTTTAACTTGAAATAATTTGAGTGCACAAGAAATGACAGTGTTGCTTTCTTTCCAAGACTTAAAACAAAAAGAGTCACGCACTGATATGATATCGAGCAAGTGCTTTTAAGCAAATTAGTTTCAAACATTTGAACATATCAATTAGCGTATAGAAATGGTATAAAACACTCAGACAGATACAGACTCTTGTCTTTTGTTTACAAGTTTTACAGAGTAGTATTGAACAGTTGCTGTTTTATATCTTGATTTTTGTCAATGTAATCTAATTTTACTCCTGCAATTTTGAAGAACCAAACAGAAGATATTTGTTCTGAATAACTGTCTTTGGCCTTTTCATGTAGATTCAAACCATCCTGTCATTACAGCTGTATTTCGCTCAGAGTGGTTAGCTAATGCATGGACTCATGGTCAGTGGAAAGCTTACACTGTTACAAAATGACAGCTTGTCTGAGAAAGAAGCATGACAATAGTTAATGATTTTATTCATGCAGCGAGGACAAACAGTCCATGCACAAACATTTGTCAGAGTTGCAAACTAAACATGTTGCTTTGTTTTTTGTAATAAAAATGCAACTGCATTGAAGGACTGGTGTTATTTCTGGCATAACACTTCTTCTCTTTATGCACACAGTTAGATGAGAAGATTGATACCAGGGTCATGTTAAGTTTGCAGCTAAAGCCACTCCCCAGGTTGATTCATCATACTGACTGGAAAAGGGGGGAAACATCCAACCTGGCTTTGACTACAGTAAAAAAAATCTGCCTACCAACACCTCCAAAGCTCAGTTTTGTTTTACTACTCTTTGTGTGACTTAAACAAAAGAGAAATATTTTGACATTTTTGACCTTTAGAGGTTCTGTTGAATGATTTCTATTTGACTTTAGTATTACATTGCTGGCTAGGTTGGCTCAAAATGAGCTTTAACTAAAAGGCTAGCAAACAAATAATGTTGTGCCTCGCTGTCTGTGCTGCATTCAAGAGCACAGTGTGTCCTAATCACCTCTGTAAGTGTGTAATCATGGCTATCTGGAGGGGTGTGTATAATTTATAATTAAATGATAATAATACACTTCCCATGTTGTTTAATTACATTTACTTAGTTTCTTAATCTAATTTACATACAGGTCTGGACCATTGACTGTATAAAACACTGGACAAACCCTGCGTGACGTCACGTCATTGGTTTCTGCCTGAGCCAAAGTGAAGCCTCAGAAATCTCGTCCTGGGCGCCACCATATACCTGCGCCTGACTCCACCCAAAGCCCGCCTAAACGACAGAAAACCAAATATGGGAAAAGAACTGGGGCTAATGCGGGGTTGAAGGACGGACACCACATCCACTCGGCTAACAGCTTCAAGATAGTCGTCAACAGGCTGTCAATCAACGAGACCACGCCCTAATTTTTGCAAAAATTGCTGAATATTAAGCTTAAATATAAAATAAACAAATGAGTTGAATTCACCCCCCTCAGAGTTTTCATGAGATGGTAAAAAGCTGAAGACAAAAAATGTTTTTTGAATCAGGCTGTAAATATGTTTATTTCTGCTCTAATTTGACCATTTTAACATGGGCTTCATTGGGAATTTGCTCCCTTTTGGAGCCAGCCTCAAGTGGTCAGTTGAGGAATTGCAAGTTTTTGCACTTCCTGGTTGGCTTCAATGCAGAAATGAGAAGGTTGCCCCTTGGTCTGGACCAGGATCTGTTGCAGATTTGTAGGTGAGTAGTTTTGGTTAATTAACTTTTTAACATCAGCTTAAGTTTTGGTATTTGACTTTTTCTAGGGCGACTGCGACTCATTAAACATTAGTCTTCCACAGAATTCCCCCTAACTTCTGATAAGCAGTTTGACACTTTTTATGAATAATCCTCTTATTTGTGTGTAAATGATGACATGGATCATAAAAGTGCTTTTAATGCTTTTTAGAGCTGCTCCTTAAAAAAGTTCCAACTTGTCTAAAGGAAAACAGCAGATTCAGTACATATCATAACATGTCTGCATGTGCCCTTTGACCCTCATCTGACACCACTGGCAGCATGGTGGCTGCATGTCTGTTTCTGGAAAAAGTGGCTCGTTTATGTGGCAAAATATTTCTTTGTAGACAAAAAAAAGCTTCCTCATTAAATGGGAATTTTCTATCATCCCAGACCACCGTCACTCAGAAGTGCATTCTGGTGTCTTACTTCACAGAGAATAGAAAAAAAAAGGCAAAGTGACTGAACTGAGCCAATCTGTGGCTAAGAGAGCCAAAGCCTCAGAGCTTACAAGCCAACAATGTTTAGAAAAGCAGAGGACGCTTTTCTGTTCTTTTCCTTGTTCTGACAACAGCTTAGGGTCACGGGTGAGTCATACATCAGACAGGGACCTTGGACAGACCTGTATGTTCTGTGTAAATATGCAGTTTAGTTCCCACACAGCATGTTACAGCAGGAGACAGCACACCTCAGGCACAAGGCACATCTCTGCACCTTATTATGATCCTTTATGGTACTCTATGGTGCATTCACCACTCTGCCTTTTAATAAACCCTTTTTTAAGGAGGAAAAGATGTTTTACGGAAAAATACAATACAAAATTTTTTATAGGACTCTAAACATGAAAAAGTCGTAAAAATGAATCACCCCATCATTACTGTGTAGCAAGTAAATTGCTAACAAATCTGCATAAAGAGGCCATGTCAAAGGCCATTGTGAGATGCACCATGCTGCCCTACATGATCAACCTATGTAACTTTAATTATGTATGGTCAAGAGTTTCCAATAAAAATGCAAATGAAATGCCTTGAAGCCAAATGAGTCATAATTAAAAGAGAAGAAAACGAGAAAGAGAAACTTTTGGTGGATGCCTTTGGTTGATTTAAATTTGAACTGTGGTGACACAGCAGCAGACAGCGGACACAAACCAGAAGCTGGTCTGGTGAAGCTCTGGAGCCATGAAGTCTCTGCCGCACAGTTTTTTCCCACGATGTCATTCCAGCCTCTGCTAAGATTTGTAAGTCTAAATTATACATGTTTTTAGACACCAGGCTCGTCCTTCTGCACCAGTTATCTCGTATATCTGTGGCTTTTAAAGAGCCTATGAGGAGTTTCCCTGTGGTCACTATCAGCAAGGAAATAGATCAACTCTACTTTTATTTGTGTTTCCTGGGTCATTACAAGGACGTCCAGCAGGCCAAACTTCCTGTCTGTTCAGTCAAATAAAAATATGGGGAGCTGTTTAAAGGTTTCATTCGTAAGACAGCTCCTTCATTCAGTTCTTTCTTTTTTATGTCATAGCAAATATAACTTATGAACTTGGAAATGTGAGTCTTTAAAATCTATTAGAAACATATACAATGGCTTTTGATGTTTTCTTATAAATTAAACAACCTAACAATATATAAAAGTACAGTTGAGACAATCGGTCGATTGATCAGATAATATTATGATAGAAAAAAAAGAAACTGTTGTGATTTTTCATGCAAAAACATGATGTGGTTTGAGCTTCTCAAATACATTCACAGCTTCTTTTGAAATCATTTTTTAATTTAGTAATAATTTAAGTAATTGCAATTTAACATAGTTCTAACAATTTAGCAAGTACAAGAGCTCTCTCACACACACACCATGTTCCTCTCTTCCCCCAGTGTAAAGGTCTTTTCTTTAAAAATCTTTATGCAATCCTGTACCTTGAACACACACATGCACACCCACCCACATACACACACACAGATCACACTTTCAGGTCACACAAACACACACACACACTGTAAGTGCTTTGTTCTGTCTCCTGAGACTGCACATCCAGGAGCCACCTGTCAGCCCATATTTAATGCAGTCCACATGGGGTGCTGTGTGTGTGTGCTGTGTGTGTAGGTGTTTGTGTGTTTTAAGTGGCCAAGCTTTTCCATTTTGGAAAATGCAAGAGGCTCATGTATTTGCAGCGAGACTTTCTGTGAGGAGTTAAAATAAATGTGCTGATTCCTTGAGGCCTTTCAACAAAATAAGTTGCAAGCTTTGGATTACTCTGTAATACTGTAAAATGAGTTCCTGGAAGGTTTGATTCTGAATAATGTGGTTATGTAAAGCTTTAATTTTTAATAAGTGCCCTGCAAGCTAAGGCCTTTAGCTCTGTCTGTGTGATGCTTCAAAAATAACAAGATGACAGCATCAAATGTTCCAGAAAGTTATCCAATTTTTTTTTTGTGCCACAACCAAACCAAACCTTAACTTTAACATTTATTTTTGCAGCACTGAGTTGAGACAGTTCAAGTTTAGACGACACAGACAAATGATGTCCTGTACGATAATCCCTGCAGAGTAAGACGTCAGGTCAGATTATGCTTTTACTGTATGTTTCATTAAACTACATGTTATGTTTAATTTGTAGGACCATCACTGCTCACAGAATACAGTGTAACACCTTTGCTTCTAATATGCAGATATGGGGGAAGGGGGTTAAAACACACTTCATTTAAGGGCAGATGACAATGCCTACATTTCTGGAAAACATTAAAAAATATCAAACATTTAATTATTTTCTCCTGCAGTCAGCACAGGGGACCTTAAATTGCTCCAGAAGATGAAAAAAGCAAGCAATTATTGCGAGTATGAAATGTCTAGTTTAATAGACAGGGGGCCAGCCATTAATTTCAAACTATGCCAAACCATGTCTCTGTAACAGCCTGCAAAAAAGTAATACTAAAATGTAAGTGATACCTAAAATGAAAAATCTGTGCTATTCAATAGAATTTTCCCAGAGTTTAAGCTGGGCAAAGTGATTATTCTTCTCTATTAGCCTCTCATTTTTCATTCCCTCTCCTCATTAACCTGCTCTCCCTCTGAATTACTGGGTGCTATGATCTACTGGGAACATATGTGTGTGTGAAAGTGTGTGTGTGTGTGTGAAGGCCCATTAAAAAATTTATTCTTCAATCATTAAAGAGTGATGACAACCAAAATATATTTAGATTTTATTGTTATATTCATAGTTTAGTAGGTTTTAATGTGCATCATCACAACAAGATTACAGCAGATTAGAGTTATTAGGAGTAGTTTGGTGAATGCAATGAGAGTTTAATGTGCAAGATTCAAATACAGTATGATTTGAAGAGATAATTCAATGTTACTGTGTGTGCGCTGACATTTTACATAAAAACTATTACACCACTTACAGTTGGTATTTTTGGCTGAAATATGTTGACATGTTTTCTTTTTTCCACCAATGTGGAAACAGATTGTAACGTAACTTAAATGAAAGCTATCCTCACTTTCTTGGTTTTCTCTGAAAGCCTGTGAACTAATTTCTATGCAGGATACTAAAGGGTATTTCAGAAATTCTAAAAGTTACACTTAAAACATTCTAAAGGAAATAACGTGTACCTACTTTGTACCTAGTACCTTATACCTTAGAGATAGAGTAGAGTCTGGGGGGGGGTCCCTTTTTTTGAACCCTTTCTTCTTCTTCTTGAAGCTTTGTCTGGTTCATACGTGCTGCCATTGTTTAATTTACATGGCTAGCAACATAATTTGCAGAGTTAAAGGTGAGGGAGCGGTGGAGGAGGGTGGTTGCTGGTCGTGGGTGTGACCATGCTGAGGAGCTCATGAATATTAACAGAACAATACATACTTAATGCGGCCAAAGGTGTGCAGTGTGATATTATTTAATTTATTGAAAGAGATGTCAAAATAAATAAGTTGGACTGTCAGGCATGACATTTACGTCTAAAATCAATGGCAGGAGAGGATCTTTAAGATCAGGGAAAGTCAGCCTCAGTCAACAAGAAGCTGAGCTCGTTTAGGCTGATATGGATTAATAAAAAGAACTCATACATACACATACATAGTCATGAGCCGTTGCTTTCTTAGTCTTTGATTAGGAAAGACATGTCACACATGTCACTATTCTGGATTATTGATTCTATAACAGCTATATCTGTTCCTGGAAATACCAGATGCAGTGTTTATTATAACAACACTTGTTAATATACCTTGAAAACAGAGGACACTGAATGACAGCGAGGCAGCTGAGTGAGATGACAAGGACAAAAGTCAAAGAGAAGAAAGAGATGCAGACGAGAAATGGTCAAAGAGAGAGTGAGAGGGAAAGAAAGAAAGAAAGTCTAGCCTGAGGAGTATGGGGAGTCTGGACCATTACATCACTGCTGCAGTGGCTGACATTACTAACACACTCTCTCTCTCTCTCTCTCTCTCTCTCTCTCTCTCTCTCTCTCTCTCTGTCTCTTTCTCTCTCTCTCCTTCCATCCTCTCAGCTGCCATTGAACAACATATGGTCATGACCATCTTACTGCCTTTTACTGCATTATTGTGGCTCTTATATTTACTGTTCACAAGCAATATTTATCCTTTAAAATGTAACATTTTAACCATATGGATGTCATACATTGGTTGCACCAACATGACAGGCTAACAAAACTTGAATGTTACCATCCTACTACTGCTGCTGATAGAACATAAATCAAGATTCTGTTACTGAATTGCCCATTTCACATCTCAATTTGTTTAGGAAACAGATTTCATTGTCCTTTTAAGCTGTAAATTAAAAAAATCTTTGTAAACATGCTTTATTCTTGCTATAAGTCTGACCACGCACAGGCCCAACCTGCATGTGTCGCTCAGTGCTATGTCACGTTTTGTTGCTCTGATTGGCTGTGGGTCTTTTTAAATGCATCCAGAGAAATAATTGTCAGCCCCCACTGACAACAGCCACTGAAAATGAAAATGAACTGAAAGGTACCAGAATAATATGCAAACGTAATTTGGTCTGTCATGCCACGCTAAAATAAGACCTCATATACAAAAACCCCTTATTACTGCTCTCAGAAAAAAATATAAGTCACTTAACCTAAAATATTTCCTGTAAGCCCAAATGGGAATGGTAATTTTATTTCTTTTTTTAAATTCAGAACTTGTTGATAGCATCACCCTCATATTGCTACATTTTCATGGAGTCTTAGTGAATATCACAACCCAATATTTGATAGAGTTTAACAACACAAAATATTTGATTATCAGCAAATAATTTTACATTGAAGCTGTTATTCTTCACATACTGAATAAAACTTGGGTCAATAAAACATTAAACACTATAAAGAAGGAGAAGGAAGTTTTTTTCTCCAGATGCTAGAGAAAATGTTTCTACAAATTATGGAGTTAAATTAAAGATCAATAGCCACACTTTTTCAGCACCTAACCATCAGTTTTGCACATTGCATTGCTGCAAACTGGTGGGCAACGACATCAGTGCTTCAGTTTCGCAGTTTTCATCCTTTTTTTTCTCACACTATTGCCATCAGAATGATTTGAATAATGTATTTAAAGTACAGACCAAAAATTTATGTAAGGTGGAAGACAGATTGTGGTCACAGTGGAGCTTAGAGAAAGATCAACCTAATATTTTAAAGAAACACTTTAACTGGCTGGCAAAGAGAGCAGAACCTATGGTCATGAGGTTGGATCCTCAACTCGAGGTATAGTCATTTTTTACACGATCACATATGTCACTTGTCAGAGAAACATTTTGAGCACTTAAACAACCAAAGTTGTAAATTTTCTAGTGAGGCCAGTTTTGAATGAAGCCATGCGTTTTAGGAAAAAGTCACGTCTTCAATGTCCGTAATGATGTCATATAAAGTTAAATCCAACTATAAAGTCACAAGAGAAATTTGGAGAGCATCACATAGGGATGTTCATGTGTAAGGGATGTCCTTGCTCTTGTCCTGATGTAAAAACTGCTGTCTAAAAATATAGATTTCAAAAACAAAACAACCATAAAGCTTACGTAACACACAAATGCTATCTATTCTCTATCTTGTCATTTCTAATGTGTCCAGTAGCTCATAATAGGATTTAGGTCAATGGTAAAGATGTAAAACAGGGTCAGGATCTCCTTCCTTTCTGGTTCAGCCACCACTGTGATGGAGTGGGTGTGGAGGACAAGAACAGAAAAAAAGAGAGGCTAAACCAACAGGAGAAGGTCAAACAGACCTGCTGGGAAATGCCACTAATGTTTTCCCTCATGAAGACGGCAGGGGAGGGCGAGACGGAGGGAAGGCTAACATGTTTTCACATCAGATACTTTCATTGTGTTGGAATGTACACGTCATTGTTGAAAACTGACAAACAGTGCCCTGCAAGGCCATTGTGAATGTCAGTGTGTGTCTGTGTGTGTTTTTGTGTTTAAATTGTTGATAGGGGGCACTAAACAAGAGCTGAATGATCAATATTTATCGCAGAGTATTTTACAGACAGTTGTATGAGACACTGGCAGTGATTCTGTCACCTGCAGTCAGTTGGGACCATCTACAGAGTGAATTAAATAAGAGGAAAACCTCAGTGATGTTCTGTGATCTGCTGCTTAGAGCAGGTATTTTCTAATATATTTTTTACATTGTCACTGTTGCTGTGCAGTGGACAGTGTGTGTGTGTGTCTGAGTTAGGACTTTTATATCTTTGCTATCTCTTCCAAGAAAACCCTCAAGCCTTCAATGTTTTTTCTTATTTCATAACTCATGCTAGCAAGCGTAATTAGCGTGATGAAGGACTGATGACCAATGATTTACGAGCTGATGATTTAATTTCAGCACCATATCCTTTTGCTATGGGCATATCAGAAAAGATGGCAAAATATGCTATTGTTATTCAGCTTTTTTTTTGCTGATTCATGTCGCTACTAACACTTACTCAGAACACCTCCTTTTATGAAGTAAGAAAATAAGGATAGCATTGGCTGCTGGATGGATTTTAGGTATTTCAGCCAGCCCTGATTTCTGTCTTTCATAATAAATGCACCTGCAACCTTTTAAAATCTAGGTGCCCCTTGTAGGTTATTATATTGATGTCAGGAGCACTTTGACATTCAAACTTGATGACAGAATAGTAATTTGGAACAGGCAACTTTTCAACTTTCCTGGTTAGACTTTCTAAGTGGCTTTAGTTATATATATATATATACTTTTTTAGATGTTGCAAAAACAACCGTATTGCTTTCTGTGTTACAATAGACACTCAGAAAACACTGCTTTGTTTCCACATTTCTGTAAAGAAGCGATCAACATTCCTTTGAAAAATAAAAAAAATAAGATGAAAAATATTTTCATAAAAGAGGTAAAGGAAAATTTATATATTTTGTGCTGGAATTTTGACATGAAAACATACTGTAAAGGAGGTGAAGTAAGTTCAGCTGATTCAAAACGCATGTTTGATGTGTGTGTGTGTGTGTTTGGTATTGACTTGATAGAAAAGGAGAGCAACATAGTGTGAAAATACTGTGTAGGTTGAAGTGTCAAAGCCACAAGAGGGATCTTAACATTACTGTTGCTTTGAAAGGCTGAGGTAATGTCACAGAATTCTATATATTTCAATGTCTTTATTTACCAACCAGGCCTGTGCTTCTGTAAAGGAACAGATCAAAAGGTAGAAAGATCTGAAGTTGGTGAGTCCATTTTTCTCCCGACGGGGCACTAGACCATTTGTACTTTACCCTTTTAATCTGTCACTTCAAATTGGTCAAAAAGGGACCAGTTTTGACACAAAAAATTTGGACAAAGATGGTAAATCTACAACGTCTCATTTAGTGAAGATGATGTGCCTTCCCATTCTGCACACCTGAACCATGTGAAAGTGAAACTGCCCAACAGAATGACTGTCTGGGAGTGTCTAGACATGTCCACACACACACCCACACACGCACACACACACACACACATGCACCACACAATGTAGCCTATTGTTTTAACACATATACACCCAGCAAAAATGAATGAGCTGGCATAAGATGGAAATTAATCTTTCTCTGTTTGCTTCATGACTTTGTAGATCAATAAAAACACACAAATGCATTTGTAAAATCAGATACGGACACATAAAACACACGTCCGCCAATACGACAAGCTAACAGAGACAGACGGAGGAACAAGTGGGACAATAGAGTCATGCATCTGTTTTTCTTCTGCCACTTGTGTCCTCTAGTAAAAATTACAACTGGGTCTATATGGAAGCGGCACAGTGACGCAGCATCTTTGCAGCAGCACCCACATCCATAAGCAGCAAAGGGAGAGAGAGTCAGAGAGAGAGAGAGATGGAGACAGAGACAAGAGGGTGAGATGACAAAACAAAGAGAGAGAGGGGGAGATGCTGGGAGACTCACCTGGCTAGATGGGATGTTGTCTGCGGCTCAGAGGAAGGGAAAACATCCGAGACCTGAAAGGGTGAGGGAGAATAAGGGGGAGAGAGAGACAGACAGAGAGAGAGAGAGAGAGGGAGAAGGGGGAGAGAGAGAGAGAGATTAGACTTGGCTGCCAGTACTTTGGGAATGCAGTGGCAGGTGGCACCGTGGTTAACACACACAAACACACACCGTCAGTATATCTTCGGGGCAGATGGAGAGGAAGAGGTAGAGGCAGAGGTGAGAAAGTAGTAGGAAACGTCTGAGGTGGGAGAGTATGACTGATAGTGGTGTCCAATCAGTTGTGGATCTAAAGGAAGCCCAGTGTGATCGCCCGGCTGGCAGTGGCACGAGTGCACATAAGAGAGAGAGAGAGAGAGAGAGAGAGAGAGAGAGAGAGAGAGAGAGAGAGAGAGACGAAGAGATAAAGAGATGAAAGTGACAGCAAGGAAGTACAAGCTTATCACTGCATGTGTGTGTGTGCATGTGTGTGTGTTTGCGTGTGGCTTGTTAGTGCCACATGTGCAGTATTTGACAGCAGCCACAAAGACTCAGACTTATCTCTGCTTCTCTTCTCCTCTCCTTTAAGTCTCCCTCTCTCCCTCTCACACACACTTGCAAGATTCATGAAAAGGTAAAGACAAACCATGAAGCTCTATTTAAGAGATACACACTCGCACACAAGAGCAGACACACGTTAATTGGCTTCAGTCCAACTGCAGCCTGAACACACTGCAGGTGTGTGGGTCAGTGAAGGCATCTCAACAAGGGGACAATAAGTTCATGTCAGTGGGAGCTGTGCTAAACTAGTAATGGACTATAAGCGTAAATTATGTCAAAACTCAGCAGCAAATATTTTCAATATATAATTCTTACCCCTAATCAGCATGTACAGCAGAATCATTTCTTCCCTGATGTAAAGCAACTATGAGAGAACATTCTTTTTTGGAGATTTTGGCGGCCCCTGTGGACAAAATGGTACAGCACCACCCCCTCCTCCCACAAAGATCCTGATCTTGTTATTGATGGATAATAACATATTTGTCAGACAGGTGTATGGAAGAAACATTTCTGTTAACTGTTAACCGAATCTTAAATGCCTGTGCATTACACACATGTGGCAGTACGTCTGGACCTGAAAAAACCACTGATCATGAGCCACTGTTGGATGCTGGCAGCAGCCTGTCACACTTCATATGTTTGTACCATGGCCTCAGACATCGGACTACTGAGGCTCATCCTTGGTTCATCTACAGAACATCAATGGAATGAGTGTCAGATAAATGTAGACGGATGCCATCAGCTGCGAATGGTGGATGTGCCATCCTGTTAACTGAGTCGAACCCTGCTGTGCTACGATACTCTGTCTATGAATGTGACATAACAGCAAAGAGGAGGCACAGCTTGGGTCTAAAGCCTAATTTGTTTGACACAGAACAAGAGCTGTGTTCATATTCTTGGCTCAGAATCCACATGGTCTGAATGACTGAAAGCATTTAGTATAAAGCCTGAAAACCCTCATGCAGCACCTCAACAAGAGAAACCTCCACTTTTTGCACAAAAAGCATCAAGAAATGAAAAAAAAAAATACTGTGTGAATTGTCAACTCCTCCATGTCCAGGACTGAATCAGGATTCTTCCTCCTGGAGCTTTAACAGTGTGTTGTGGGTTCCTGTCTAACACCTTTTGGCACAAGCTCTACCGAACACAAAAAGTGTGACTATACAATAGTTGTTACTCACAGCCCCGGCTCAAAGTCCCCACTCATACACTGTGTGCTGTAACATGCAGAAGATTTGAAGGTGCACTTCAAGGTTTAGTGATCTAAAGAGAGTTTTTTCCCCTAGATTAGCTGATTTAATGCTTTTTGTATTTGCAATTGTCTCAAAAAATATTAGATTTTTTAAAAGTGAAATAAAAAATACTTGTTTGCGAGTTTCAATATCAAGTTTCAGTTAGGGGCCTTAGCTCTGTTCAGTGTTCGATCTCACACACCCCACCCTCAAAAAACACAAATAGACAGACTGACCGTTTAAAAAAACAAGCACACTGTATACACAAACACATCCTTGATTATGATTAAGGCCGTAATTATGATTTATCCCCATTGGTTGCTGCATTGCAATGAGAAAGCCTTTTTTCATACCAGCACAGTTTATGTAGCCCTTGTTTGCACAGGCTACAAATTTAATACAATTTGTCATGTTTGATTCATTTTCTCTAGACCACTTCAGTGATACAAACAGGTCTGATGCTGCTGAGGGCTTCAGGAAAACTATGGCGGCTGGATCAGCTGATCTGGAGACACACTGCATCCACTGATCAGACTCAAGTTAGTTCCTCACA
Organism: Acanthurus lineatus; assembly: GCA_029814665.1. Lineage (NCBI taxonomy): Eukaryota > Metazoa > Chordata > Actinopteri > Acanthuriformes > Acanthuridae > Acanthurus > Acanthurus lineatus. The sequence goes on from JAPZDV010000005.1 coordinate 14,608,981, forward strand.
TTTTATAAATGTGCTGATAAATCTACTGGTTAAATCGTAGAAATCGAGAATGAGGAGGAAATATCTGCTGCCATGAAAACTTTCCTGAGATTTAAAATCCTGTGTAAAAGGCCTTTAAAATGTTGTGCTGTGTCTCCATGTCTGATAAGTCTTCTAACTGGACTTCCTGTTTTGTCTTCTCACTGCTATCCTGCCCACACAAACACAACCCCTTGTGTTTTAGTGTTTCTTTTTTATAATCGAGCTATATTTAGTCTGAACACATGCTGTCGACTCGCCCAATTAGACCAAATCCCGTACCCCAGAAGAGAAAGGACAATAAGGATTAGAAGAAATGCCACAGAGGACCAGCAGGGGGGAGCACAAGCCAGAAAGACTCTGTGGGTTATGTGGGGTACGAATTAAGTCATTTCACGCTGTTGTAAACATCCGTAACACCGGAAATAGTAAAGATGTGTTCTGTCTTTAGCAAGACAATCACAATGTGTTGACAAGAAGAAGGGTGGAGGTAAAGAAAGGATGGAGGAGGGCGTGTTTGTGTTCAGTCTTTATCAGAGTTGCTCACCTGGGTGATGATTGGCTGAATAATCGATTATTCATCAAACAAAAAACTAAACAAGAGCCATTTAGATGATTGTTCCATCGTTATTTGAAAAGTTATTTTCAGGCAAAAGTTTCAAACATTATCCGCTCAGTGTAAGTGTATATTTCTAAAAGGGCTCTGATGATAAACTAAATATTTTTGTTTTTTTGATGAACAAACAATTAGAGCCTGACATTTGAGGACCTCTAAGAAACTTGGATAGCAGTATTTCACAATTTTATTAGATACTGTAAAATGATTGATAAACCAAGAAAAAAATCAACAGATTCATCTGTTATTAAAACAAGAGGTAGCTGCAACTGTGATTTGTTCTGCTGTCATAGAGAGAGAGAAACACTTGGCATCACAGTTATTACCTGTCTTTCTCATTTAAACTTTAGTACAGAGTTTACAGTCATTTAATCAGTGTCTGCTCTCGTTTCACAGTTTCATCAGACTCAATTCCATCATGTATCCGATGAAAATGAAGTCAGCTTTTCAGGATGACAACAGCTCCTCAGGCTTTACAACATTATTAGAAAGTGTCTATCTGAATTTTAGTTATTGTTTGAAATTAGTCATTTTCAACTCTTCATGTCAGGCAGGTCCAACAGGCAAACATTTTTAAGAATGGACAAAATACAGAGGTTTTATTTGATTTCCAAAGGCCACATCTGTGAAAGAAAAAGCTTAACAATTTAATTTCACATGTCAGTGCTGATGTGAGATGATCCTGTTGGTAACATGAACCAGTCCAAACAGCATAAGCACTTCTTTAGGAAAAAGAAAAGCTAAAGCAATAAAAATAAAAGTACGTACATGTCTATTTACTAATTTGGTTGCCCTTTGTGTTTTTCTAGAGATGGATGGGAACTTAGACCTCAGCACAGACCTCAGCAGGCTGTCCTGCTCAGCTTTCTGCCTGACCTGCTGTTACCAACAAGAACCACTCTTAATCTGATCAAATGGTGTTTGACAAAGAGGCTGGCTTCCACACACACAACACACTCATGATTAACTCCTGGACCTGGTCAATGTGTCAGAGCAATTAACTCTGCTTTATTTAAAGTTTAATGTTGTCAGCAGGGAGTCTCAAATGGGTGAACAAATGCAACTGATGACTTTGCAATCATGCTGTGATGATACAAGCATGAATTTGTCTATAAATACACTTCAGAGCACAGGAATGTTTCCCTTTATGGGGCTTTCCTTTTTCACCACATATATGAAGCATATTTCCATTATTTAACTGCTCCTAAAACATCTCAGCTGAGCTTTTTTGCTTGATAGAAATGGACCAGACTGCCAAAAAAACATGTAGAAAAATCATATGGTTCTGTATCAATATCTCTGCTTTTATGACCCCAAAACAGGCACCAATCAAAAACAAAAGTGAAGTCTTACTTAATTTCCCTACTGAGAAAAACAAAAAAAGAGAGAAAAAAAATGTTTGCTACACATATAAACCATAATCAAAATGTTTTGTATCGAGTTAAATTGAATAAAACCCAAAATATTTTGTCTATGACGTTGTGGTGCACTTTGTACTTGTGGTTGTACTGATGTTCTGGACTAATGCAGAAAAAAATCCAACCTTCAAAACAGAATATTAGTCCTTAGCTGTCTGTCAATCTCCCTCCTTTACACAACACATGACTTTCAGGCTCCGTTAATCTGACAGTGGGTGACGTTATGAATGTAGTACTTGAGCATCAGCATCTTTATTTGCTGGAACACAATTTTCTTGCTCCACAGATTCTGCCCTTATTCTGTATTCACTATCAAAGCCTAGAGAGTCACGTACAATCTATGACAAAGAGAATCAGGAGCTCAGCTGATGAAACACTAACCACCAGATGTCAGGTTCGATGTTGGGTCTTTAATGGGTTGATGACAGTTCGGTATTTTTCATCCTGGATGATACAGCAGGCCACTATGACTCATTGGAACAAGCTTATTCATTAAAAAAAAACCCTGATGTGATGAGATTAGATTTAAGCAATTTCATCAAAAATAGAGAGAAAGGAGCAAGACATAAGAAAACTTGATTTAGTTTATGTTTGCGTATGCAAAATCCCTGAAATGAGATTCGGAAATCAAATTATCCACTATCATCAGAGGAGATCAACGTCCAGAGAATAATAGATGAGTTTATTCCCAAGGGCACTGAGAAGCAGTTCTTTCTGTCATTAAACTTGCAAAAAAAAAAAAGGCATGCCTGTGGAAAAAACATGTTTATCTTCCTCCGACTATTAAAGTATAAGGACACTAGTTATCAGCACCACCCATTGACATAAATAAAAATGGACAATGAGGCTCCGCCCCCTCCCACTATACAACTTAATCCTGGTTCCATGATGTTATATCTCCATCTTTTAACAGCAATTAACTAATAAAAAACCCAACTTAATGAAAAAGGAGCACTTGAACATACACCAGTGGCCCTTGTCCCGTTTGGTCAGATTAAGAGGCAAGATTTGTGACCTACTGCAACCAGACACCAGGGGGCGATCTCGATGTTTTGGCTTCACTTCTAAAGGTCTATGACATTTATCTATATTTATGTCAGTGCCGGGAGCTTCTACCCCACTTATAGGTATTGCTACATTGACACCAAATGACAAGAAGTTTGTTAAACAAAAACATGAAATTCTCAAATGACACCTTCTTTGTAAAGACAAAGTCCCACAATGAATACTTCACTTGTGAGGTCTTTCAAATGTTTCATTGCCACTCATTAGCACATGTTCATTTATTATGCTCATTTTTTGACCGCTTTTATTGGTTATCCTAGCTAGTGTTTCTACAAGGAGGTGCTCATAAAACAGCACAAAGTGTATTTATGTCCCTGTCTATGTTTTGGCAAAACAGAAATAGGGCACCAGGGTAAACAGAGCAGACTCTGCCTCCTAAACGCAGCAAAGCTCATTACGCCGACAGGATATTCACACCAGGAGGCAGCAGGACAAAGTAAGCAGGCAAGTAATTGGGGTGAGGACATGATGAGGAAAAATAAAGATACTTAGAGACAAGACAAATTAAGGTGTGGTGTGTAGGGAGATGACAATAAGTTTGTAGTATTTCCCTTTTTTTACATGTGATTAGTCTCATTTGATTTGACTCAATTAAGTATCAAAAACAGATTGTTAATATGCTTGATAATTGATGATGATGATGATCAATTCTGTAATAAAGAGCTAAAATTATTGATTCAATAATAAAATGGCTGATCAAAAACAAAACATAGTTGACAACTACTTTGATAACCTGTTGATTGTTCGGGTCATTTTTCATGATTCTCTATTTTCAACTTTCTCTGATGTGAAAAACTGCTGCCTTTGTGTGTTTTTTAATTTGAACATATTCAGGCTTTGGATTATTGTTTGGACAAATCGAGACATTTTAGGGTCTCATCCTTGGACCACTATTTTTGGGTTTTTTTTCATAGACGTTAAAGACAAATCTACTTATTAATTAGTCAAAGAAATAATCTCAAGACTAAATCTTGTCTGTCTCTGTTCAACAATATAAGAGAGAGCTTTAAAAATCCACACTCCCTGAACCCATCAAGAACCTTTTGACTGATTTACTTCACAAAGTCAAATATTCCTCAGGTTAGTTTATCCAAACTGACTGTATGGCTGCCAGTTTCATTCACACTAATGGCCACAGACATACACAAAACCTGTGGCTCAGCGGGGTAAATGAGGTGTCAGGGTAAATTCCAGACAGGAAATTCCACAATTATAAAACATGCTCAGCAAGTGCTTTTAGATCAGGACATGAAGGGAGACAAAGAAGTGTACGAGAAGTCACATTTAAAAGACGCAGAGAAAAACTGAAAATCAAACCATCTCATCTGAATGTACAACTCTATCTGTACACTGAGGGAAAATACAATGTACAAACCTAATGTAAGTGCTTTCATTGTAAGGTTACTTATTGTATCAAATTCCACTATATTCCACCACAATACCACTGAATCTCCCTGTGGTGAGCTTAGTTTACAATTTTCAACATTATAGATATTTCCAATAAGACCCATTCATAGGTTATTTCAGGTCTGTTTCTATTCAAGTAAGATTCTACCTACAAATTTAGCTTTTACTGAGGTATATTTCTCTGTTCTGATGTTGTTTCTTTGTGTAATAGGAGAAAACACAGAGCTGGTTGAATGTTTGTGTTTAAACAATTTACTCTCACAGGTTTTCATGCATGAATCTTTGCCGAACTGCACTCATATTTATGCCTCGTTGTTAGTGCCGTTGCCTCTGTATGTCTGTATGTGTGTTTCTATGTTACTGCTTGGATTTTGGAAAAAGTGAAGCACCAGCAAGCAGCTGGTCGGATCCTCCCAGGCCTCTGCGGTGGCCTCTGAAGCCACATGAGTAGCTCCTGAGCTGGGTGGGGTTTGGAGGATGTTACCTTGAACAGTTCAGCTGGAGCCCATGTGAAAAAACGACTGCTGACCATCACTGTGATGGTACTGTCTGAGCAAAGAGTGCATTTGTCTCAATTAGATGATGTCTTGATTATTGTTCAGTTGTCAATAACTCTAATTTCACAGTAGCTACATACAGTAAAATCCAGGTCCCTTTGAAATCCTTTAAAATTTTTTCCAGATTCCACATTTTTTTCTCCAAAATCTGTTAGTTGTCAATCAATCAGTTTTATAACTTTGTGTTTTACAGTTTATGCATGTTTTGTCAACTAAGTGGCTAGTTATGTGGTGGATTTACACTATTTGACAAATCAAGGTGAAAACATGAAAGTTTAATGAATGAGTTAATTAAATGTAACACAAGATTTTACTATTTTTTTCTTTTTTATCAAACTGATCTTCTGCAGGACAGCCTCATCAAGCTGCAGTATACATGTCCGTCCGGACTAACATGATACATGTTGGGAAGACTTTAATGAATTTTAATAAAAGGTCAAGGTTAAGGGCATATCTTTTTGGTTCAAAAACAATCAGCTTAAGCTCAATATAAGTAAAACAAATGAACTTGTAGAGGACTTTAATGTCTTTGATACAAATGTTGCTGCAGAGAAGATACAAATTCTTAAATGCTGTTGCTTCACACACATTTTTAACTCTGCAACACACAGGATCTCACAGCAATCAGCAAAGTTTCAAGGTGGGAACCTGTGATTAGCATCAGCAATTCATTTTCCAACCAAATGTGAAATATGGTCACATTCTCCCCTTCTGTTTTATGAGTTATGAAGAAGAGAAAAGAGGCTCGCTGGGCTGAGGCATTAAAAGTGTGGGTGCTGGAAAGAGTGGGTGATGTAAGAAAAGGTGTGAAAAGAAATACAGTACTGAGGGCCTTCAGCAGTTTAAAGAAGCTCTGTGAAAGGAAAATACACAGCACCATTGAAAAGAACACTTGTCTTTCTCCTGTTTTTGTTGCATGGTAATGAAACGCTTTATGGATTATGTTATCACGGTAAACAGTGTATCCACAAAGCATATTGTGTAAATGTGTCTGTTTTAGTGGGATAAAAAGTCCTGCTTAAGCACCGTGGTTCTTACTGACAAGTGTTTCCCCCCACAGCCGACCAAAATAACCTCTAATTTCCATTCGCAAATGAAAAACAAGGGAAAAGAAATCAACTCGGGGTTGAGAAAGGAGAGAAAAGAGATTGAAAACAGGGAAAACAACTTTTCTGTTTTCAAATTATGGAAGTTAATTTCCTCTCCCTCTTCTTTTCCAGTTCAGTGCATTTCATTTCTAAGCTGTGTTAAAAAAAGAGGAGGAAAAGAGTAAAAGTAATTCACACACATTAAAGAATAAATGACCTTGCTAAAATTAGATTTTTTTCTCTCCTCTATTTTGCCTCAGTCACCCTTTATCTCTACTTCATTTTGTCCCCTTCCACCCCAGGCTTTTCTCTGTTTCAGCTGTAATTTGACAACAGCAGCCGCCATATGTATCATCAAATAAAAAGCTCGTCCTGCCGGTGTCAGACGTCGCGCAGCTTCAGATGGTGGTGCTCTTTACAACAGAGCAAGTGTTTTCACAGCTTCTTTATGAGTTTGCGTGGGCAGCAATATAAACAGCACCACTCAATTATGTTACCAGCAAGCTCATGAACATTCCCTGCGCTCCTTCACATACACACACACGCACACACCACCGCACACTTACTAACAGTGCATGCAAACACATATGCACAAACACTCACGAGCAGATACATGGAAAGCTTTGTTGTTGTTGTTGTTTGATTCTAAAATCTGTGGCAACAATCTTGAGATCAGTGTTTACATATTATTGTTTTCTTAACACATGAATCATATGAGGTTTGCAAAGACTGGACAGTTTATTCTGGACAATAACTTCACTGACAGCTGTCCTGTGCTCATGCATCTTCTGGGAATTGTGCAGTGGCAGCTTGAGACATTTTGCTGTAGTAAATGAGGATGTGCAGCACCTTTAAAGATAATGTAAAAGAGCATGTACTAAGATTATAGAAATTTTAATCTTTTTTCAGTGGATCTTATTCATGTCTTTCCCATTCTTTTCTACACAAAGCAAAACGTACAGCCACAGATGCCTCCACTCTAAAATGTGCTTTACTTATGTTTGTCCCCTAAAACGGTGATTGTTGAGTAACAGGGCCTGTGATTCCTAGATCCAAAATATCTCTCTGAGGGTGAAAGTGTGAATATGCTTTCAGCCCTTTATCAGATATTTTTCACACTTTTAATGAAGGAGAACTGAGCTAAACAAGTTATTAACAGCATCAGTGTATTTCCACATATTTCAAAATTGTCCTGGAGAGAAATTTTAACTGTTAACTGGTCTTTCTTTCTCTTGTCACGGCACTCACTTAGAATCAATAACATATGCAGAAGAACACAGCTATGCCTGAGTTTTTAGTAAATTTATGACAGGAGGCGTAGTATTCAACTATGAAGCAATCAGACACAGGCTGAGATTATCTAGCTTTGGACGTTAACATACACAAACAGAGGAGGAGCTTTGCATACAGATCATGTGAAATGATAAAAAGATGCATCCTAGATTTACAAAAACATTCCTGCGTGATCACAGCCTTCATATAATTTCCACCCACTGGTGTACATACATCGCAGTAAAGATAATTTTAGCACTAAACACCTAAACTGTGCTAACACACTTAAACGTAGTCCAATATTGTGTTTAGTGTATCTTATATTAAACACCATATGGGACTCACTGCAAAGTCTGTTCTATGGACCTTCTATGGAAGCGTGCAGTGTGTGAGTGTGTGTTTTGGAGGTATCACTATCATGGACACAACTATCAGGGGAGCAGTGAAACAGTGAGCTACAGCAGGAAACACAACTACTGTTGAATTAATAAACAACTGCCTGCAGGAGGAGCTGCTCAAGCGTGTGGGACAAGTAACATCTCCCAGTTAACCCTGTAACTGGTTCGTTACAGCTGACAAAACTCATCTGTTTTATGGGGCAAATACCCAGGAAGGGCTGGAAGAATAAACTGCTCAAGGCTGAAAACTGGGTGCTATTGTAACCAGCAGCCTACTTGCATCTTACTTGTATTTTACATTCATTTTATTAAACCTCTACTATTTGCCTTTCATTCATTTCAGCAGAGCAGCATCACTGGCTTTCAGCTGTTTGTATTATTTTTCAATGCATGCAGTTGCAATATACGGGTAATAATAAATCAATATTTCCTGAATGAGAGGTTATGACCATTAACTTGGCTGAACTTTTTGCATGTCCAAGTTTAGTCTGATTGAACTGGCTGAGGTGAACATGAAGTCAAACACATCTTGGGCTTTTCTCATTTCTCTTCTCTGTGCCTCCTCATCTCCTCTCTCCTCCTTCCTCCTGCCTTGTGACCGGGAAAATCGATCTTAGCACGCCATTTTGAAGAATGTGTTTCCTAAATTGCATCTGGAGGAGTGAGATGCCCTCTCGGAGGAGCTATGGGCAAGCATGCGCCTCCTTCTCTGCATCCGTGATGAGACATTTAAAAGAGGTGTGACTTTGGCAGGGGCAACTCTACTGCATGTGTTCATAAGTTATTTAAGATAATCAAATGAGCAATCAAATTTTCTGATCTTTACCATTTGCACGGCACCCTGTAAGGCATTAGTTTCACCATGACACAGAAAAACAAAGAAATAATGCCTTGTATATTTAGAAAAGGTGTTTATATGATATATTTGTCACTCTTTATTTGCAAATACTGTTATTTTCATTTAAGAGAGATCATAAAATACAGCAGTGGGTTGTGACATAACAACAGACAGATAATGTAGTTGTGCCACAGGCCATATTTAACTGACACCGCTTTTAAATAACAGCTCCAAAACAAAGGTTTGTCATTTTTTAAAATGCCTATTGCCTTCTGTCTCCATGTGTGTTTTCCTTGCCTCCTCCGCTCACATCTCAGGTGGGAGGGCTTAAGATGCAGGGGAAGAGAAGAAGAGAAAAGGGACAGAGGATGAGAAACTGAGAAGCGAAATGAAGGGCCTGCCCCCTTTCTCACGGGCCATTTTAACGGCAGACATTTTGTTGTGCGACAGTATGAAAAGCACAGGTGTAAATAATAAAAATGAGTAATGGCTGACGTTTAGGTGCTTCAGTTTCAGGTCCTGATATTGTTAAGGTTTGCTCATTGTCACAGCCTCCTGGGAAATACATCAACTTGAACAGAAAAAAAGTCATCGATGTCATGTTGTTAGTAATAAAACCTGTGCTTTGACGTGCTAAACTGTCCGCTGTGAAAATGGCCTGTAGGGAGCACCTGGAGGCTGTAGGTGCAGCTAATTGGATTGATAAGGAGCATGTTGGTTTGTAATTGGCTTCTGTGTGAGAGAACAGCCTGATGCTTAAATCTTAACTGACTCATTCAAACAGTGGTCAGTATTTAGGGCTAATTTGTTTCCACAGTAAAAAATATCAAAAACTAACAAAATGTCTGAGGCAATGTCTCATACATCTGTTACATTTAATTCCACAAATGCAGTTAATACACATCAGCTTCTGCTTTTATGCTTTTTGACATTAGAGCTAAAAGTCTCTATAAATTCAGTTTTGTTGACAAATCACTCATCCTTCATGTCTCGATGTAATTTAGGCCTCACTGTACCATGAATAATATTGGCCAGCCAGCTTGCTGCACATTCATACAGAAAAACATCAGCGGTCTCTGAGGTTTAAATAAAAACACAGACGGAAGCGTTTACAGGTGATGCATCATAAAAACATATTTACTGTGTTCGACGTGTGTTTGTCTGTGTGTTCTTGAGTGTGTTTTATGAGGTGTGAGTTGGATGGAGGGAGTGGGGAGGGGGTTGCTGTGGGTGGTGATGAGCAGCCACTCAGTTTCCACAGCAACATCCCAACTCAGTCAGTCTCCATGGCAACTAATAACAGCATTAGCTGATTCAGGCTAAGTGAAGGTTCATATCAGAGGAAGGAAAATGGGCTTCTTCTTTTTCTCTTTTTTTTAAGAAAAAAAAAGAAGGGCTGCTGATGACAAATGAATGTAGGGAGTGAGGACTCCTGGGAAAAATTAGCTTACAGTCCAGCTGCTCTAAAGCCACCAGAGCAAATTTTGTAGGGGTAAAGTGGAACAATGACTAATGAGTCAAAATATATTGGTTCATATGGTGAACTGTAAAACACACATTATCACACTGTAAGAGCATTTAAAGGAAATCAAGTTAATTTGCACCTGATGCAAACTGACCACAGACTATACGGACATTAGCAACTATTGGCTAGCTACATAAGCATAATGTGTTTGTCAAGGGTGTCTAAGTGTTTTTGCAGGACAACTCTGACTGATCACAGATTTAACCAAGAACAGGAGCCTTCAAATAAATGTGATATTTTTGCAAAAAAATAAGTATTTTGCCCCAGTTTAAGTCTTATTTTAAGTCACCAGAGCTAAATAAAGTACACTCACATCTTTGCTTTAAAGCCCCACTGTAATCCCATTCCACAACTCTTTTTTATAGTTAAAAATAAAGTTTGATTTGATATGTATGATTAGTTTATATTATCAAAAGGAAAAATGTGTTTTAGAGAGGAGGAGCGTGTTGACATCAGTGTTGTTTGATTCACAGCAGGTGTCTCTGTTAAGGTGTGCTTGCATACAAAATCAATGCAAAGATGCAAATAGTGTCAGTTTATTAGCTCTCTAGCCTGTGAACTGATGTTTGCAGTTAGCAGCACAGTGAATTTGATGGCTTGTTCAACGAGCTAGGGTTTTTTCATACCTGTTTACATGGGACAAGTGATTTAAAACACAGATATTTAAGCCGTAAAAAATGACAGAAAGTTTTACCACTTCCATGGACTAGCATCCTTTAAATTTATTTTACACTGAGATTGAGCTCAAAGTAACATGGGAAACCTTTGGAGCCAAGCAGAGTCTACGACCAGAAAATCCAAGCTTTATATAATCAATAACTGCTGACCTATGACCTATGACAGCGCAACATTAACAAATGTTTCAGCATCATGAAATACAACCAACTGAGCACAAACACAACCAGCATCAGAAGAGCATAAAAAGTTGACCTTGGTTTTTACTCATGCCACACTTATGACCACTGAAAAAACAAGAAGACACCTGGAGCGATGGAGGTGAGGTTGAAGGAGAAAAGAACAAATAAGGATGAGGCTCTGGTGACCATAAGGTTAATAAGAACTGAATTCATTACAGCACAACACTGCAGGCTTGTTTTTTTGACCGCAGGTTGAACGTTTGTTTATCTGGTTCTTCGTTTTGTAGTTTTTTCATACACACATACTTTGGATTGTCCAACATCTAATTACTAATTTTTGCCTTTTTCTATTCCCTCTTTCTATGCTAAAAATCAGGCATTACACAAAATTAGTATTAGATGTTGTACAAACATATGTTTTTTGTACCAAATTAAATGTTCAAGTGTTTTGTTCTACATGACAAAAGACACTTTTATAAGGATTCTTTAAAACTCACTGATATTTATAGTATGACATTTCATTAAATGGTGTCAGTATTTAAAGCATGTTGCATGAAGCAGAATTTTATGTTTTATGAAAGGTGTAAAATTCTAATCAATTAAAATTAGTTAAAAAAACTCCACAAAATTGATATACTGTTTTCTAGCTGTTTGGTTTCTGACGGAACGGCAGGAAGGCGGCAAAACAAATGGAAACAGTAAGAAATTATAGTATAGATATTATACATGCACTGTTCAATGGCTGCCTTCCAAATCAAAGGTAAAGTGTAAACAAAGTGTAACTCTCTCATCTATACACCAACGAAATGGTTCATTATTAGTATAGAAAATAACTGATTGTCTCTTCTGTTAATAAAAATGACTCCAGTGTCTCTCAGCTTGTCTGTCATTATTGCTATCTATTCTCATGTTCTCTGTGTATGTCACATAAATGCAAACCACCCCGTGGTGAGCAATAATAATTAATGTTATCTCCAGATCACAGTTGGATAACTAGCACCAGGTTGCCATGGCAGCAAAGGGGCGCTTGATGTGATGGCTGAGCAAACACACACTTGGCATAAATGAACGATACACAAAGAGGGGAACAATACAAAGGCGAGGGAGTATGATGATGCTTAACTATTCGTTAATTTTCTCGGCTGTCTCCTGAAAGCAGTTACAATATATAAGGAAGGAGATTATGGAATGCACACACATCCTTCTTCTGGATTCCTTCATCCCCTCCTCTCATCCCTCCAGCCCCTACTGCTAAAACAAGAGGAAGGCACATAAACCCATGTGCCACAACACAGCTAAAGAGTGAGCAAATCAGAGAGAAGGTGCAGATTGGATTGGAAGGAGCTGCAAGCTTTACTGTGTGTGTGTGTGTGTGTGTGTGTGTGTGTGTGTGTGTGCGTGTGCGTGTTTGTTTGTTTGTGTGCAGGTGTGAGGACAGTGGGTGGTTTGACTGACTGGCTTCCACTGGGAGAAAGCAATAAGGCTGCATATAACAGAGCTTCAAGCTACAAAGCTACATCCAGCCTGCTAGTTTACTATATGACTTTATTTATTCTTATTAAAATGTTTTTAATAACAAGTTGCAAGTCACTATCTAAGTACATTTTACAGCCCTCAGACTTTGCCAAAACAATGTAAGCATGATGCTGTGAGAAACCTGCCCTGCATCAGTTCTGCCCCTGCTTGCTGTATGTACATGTGTGTTTGCCAAGCTCAGCTGAGAGGTTGTGTCCCACAGAGCAGGTACAGCCATTTTCAGTGTTCAACAAAATTAGTCAAATAATTTGATGCCAAGACACGTTAAGAATTCTGCACAGACAGGACATTTCGGAAAACTGCAAAACAAAGTTGGCAGCGACTTGAGGATCTTGGAAAAGTGTTCGATTTTATGTCCTAAAATCTTATTTTCTTTAAAATAGTAAAACAGTCTGCCGGGGGCTCAAAACATGACCATTTTATTAGAATTAAGAATTACTTCCTGCATTTTTATTTTCTTTTAAACTGCATTAATTTGACTTTTTAGTCTTAGATAATAACAGTGATGTCAAGATGTTTCTTAAATCAAGGAACAAAAAAAAAAGAACCCATTATCTAAAATGTCTTCAAATCTGAATAACAAATACAATTACTCGGTGATGCAAGTGCTTTCCACTGTCAGGATTTGACTGCGTTAGATGTGTTGAATGTGCCTCGTTCAAGTCATTTCTCTAAGCCCTGAGTACAGGCTGGCAGGTAGAATGGTTGCGCCTCCATTGCTTCCACATTTGTTTTGCGTGCTGCTGGGTTTGTAGTACATGACATCTTCACTGAGAAAAGGTACATGTGTGCAGTTCAAAGCAATTTTGTCTGAACATTTGAAACAAACAATAAGAGAGTACTTTGCATAATTTCAACATCTCACACAACCACCTCTATGTTTCTTCCCACCTCTCTACATCCTTTTCCTAATCACCCATTCCCTCCATGACATATTCTTCCTGCACAGGCCATTTTGTGTTTTTGAGTGTTTGTTTGTATGTGTGTGTGTGTGTGTGTGTGTGCGTGTACATGAGTATGTATGAGCTGCCAGTACAGTGATCCCATCCTCTGTTCAACTGGTGTAATCCTGTAATTTCCTAGAGTAGGGGGGTTCCCGCTCACATTTAATCTCATATAAACTGGCTCTTAATCCGGGTAATCTAATAACCTTTGTATGTTTCATGCCACTCTGTGCAGTTGCTTTTGTGTTCCCTTACTTTTGGTCTCTATGGGTTTTTCATTTTGTGTCATCATGTTTATGCAGGTCATTGAGAGGGCAACGTTAGCAGAGGCTGAAGAAGACCATGGATGGCTGGGTTACACATGTTTTAGCTAAACCCAATTGCATCAAAGCTCTTAAACTTTTTTGTACTTGCTAATTTATTACTTTAGAATGATTAATTTGAAAGTCCTTAAAATGCAACTTTAATGTTTTCCCATAAATAAGAAATACAAGCCGTGTTAACATCATTGTGGGTTTCTTTGTCACAACAAAAAATGAAGAAGTTGCCTGCCTTTAAGAGAAAAGCTCCAGCTGCCTTTGAACTGACCTGTTTTATCATGGAGGATGGTGAAGAAAGCAGTGGGCACAGTGAGACAATGCCAGAAGCTCTGCTGGTACTCATCATTTCTTGAATAACACGAGTGACCTTCGTTCTTTGGTTCTTTGGATGTGCGCTTCAGGAGAATATAAGCTGATTGAACACATGTACATGGTTCATAATCTCCTTTCATTTGTAGTCATTTGAGTGTTAATTTGCAGCAGCACACTGTTATCCTTATTTCTTCTTTTAGTGCCATTTTGGTCAAAGAGACTGGGATGAGATTGTTTCCAAATCCTTATGTGACGATTATAAGGTTTTATGCAACATCTTAATACCTTTTTTAACCCCCTTGTGTTTTCTTGAGTTTGACAAATAAGTTTGACAAACAACTTACGACTAACTAAAGCAAAACACCCATGTGTGTTATCTGTGGTTGGCCTGCGACCATTATAATGTCAAAGATCAAGATTATTTAATGGTCATTTTACAACACAAGGTTGTATATTAAAATAGAAATATAGTTCCCTCACGCTATTACTAAATCATAAAATTATGTGAATGTATAAGCATTAATGAGGGCTGGATGGATCTGTTGGCCCTTAATGCAAACTGGTAAGGGTTGAGGCTGGCTAGGCTGTTGTTTTCGATGTGCTGGGGGTGAGTGTCACAGGACAGTGGTCCTTTGGACTAGGGACTGCACATTTTGTTGGTACAGGTACAGTCATGACTATCTTGTAGATGGGAACACGGTCTTGTGACAGTGATATGTTAAAAAAGTCTGTAATAACATCCACTAGCTGACTGGCACATGATTTTTAGCCCCAGGGACGTTATCAAACCCTTTTCTATGATCATACAAGTTTTTATCATTTTCTTGTTAAATAAAATAAGCATGTGTTTGTGTGAGAATAAATATATTATTACAACAAGGGTTGAGGTAAAAATGTTTTTCTTTTCAACATTAAACTGCAGCAATTTTCTTTGCTTTTACCGGCTTTTTAATTTCAAGTGCATATACTTAGAGGAACAAACGTTAAAGCAACAT
>JAPZDV010000005.1:14624542-14646204 GCA_029814665.1 Acanthurus lineatus
CAACTTCCATTTCTTAGGTTGTATTCCTGAAAATATTTTTGTAGAAACCTTAATATAGTTACAGTGTAACATATATTATCTATGCTGTGCATTGATCAACATATAGGCCTTCATTGTGTACTATGCGTGGATTGGTTTAACTGAACAGGGACTTAAGCGTAGTCAGGTACAGTGCAATGTGTGAGGTGATCAAGTGAGTGATCAAAATGGAGTTTGGCAAGAGCAGATGGTCAAAGATTAGAGTGTAAAAGAAGGGAGCTGCTTCCCCTCCCCCCAGAGGAGTCAACCCGAAGGTTCCTTCAGAGGGGGGAACACACAGTTAAACTTCTGTGGTGTTTGAGTTAGTGAGAATCCTGCTCTGAGGAGGATTTGGTGACTGTTATAATGAAGTTACTTGATAGGATTGGTCTGTTAGGGAGTGAAAACTCTAGTAAACCACGTGATGACACACAGCACCAGAGATGGTTCAGAAACTGCCAGATTTAAGAGAGAAATAGCATCTAGTCATCTATTCTAATTGACTAACAGGGGATGTTTGTGCATCTGTTTGTACAGTTTGTGTGAACGTCTACTTTTGTTCTGTGTGTGGGTCTGCATGCTTGGAGGCACGGGTGTTTATTACATAACCGAAAGGGGGACGACTTTCCTCCCCAAAGAAGACCGCTGACAACATGAAACGCAACAATCCAGAACAAAGAGGGAAACATCCATGTTCCTTTCTTCAGTCTTACTTGTAAGCTTTTAGGATCTGAATTCCCACAGATCTCCAATGAGTTCAGAACTGTAGATCACACACTTTACAAAGCGTCTGGTGACACTTGCAGCAATATGGTGGGAAAATGGGAAAAGCCTGCACACCAGGCGATGAATGCAAAAATCTGACGTCAGCTGTGACAAAATAGTGACTCAGCTATTTAGTCCATTTTGTAACCCTAACGGTGTTTAATAAGATAATAAATTCCTTCAGCTTGAATTAAGGAAGATACACGATCTCTAACTTTGAAATTACATTTTCTCTTCATCAAAATGCAGACGGTTACCCACATCGCTGTCTCAGGTAACATTTGCCCTTATAATCCGCTATGTGATTCTTGTCTTGCTTGTTTCACAGCTACTTGAAGCCTGATATTCTTATTAATCAGGAACATGGTGACATTTCATTAACTTGCTGCTGTTGTTAATGTGACTACATGCATGTCTAACAATCTCTGATGTGAATAAATTGACTTTTAAGATATCTTACGTGTATATAACTGAATTGTTGGATTTTTTTTGCATTTTTTTAAAGCAAGGCCATTAACCAAAACATGTATTAATGCAGGTGAAAAGAAGGTCATAATGTGCTATTCATTTGAGTGCTCTCTGTTTGTTGCTTCATTTAGTTGAGAAAGAAAAAAATAAAGATTTTATTTCTCTGCAGTGCTGCTGTCTGCAGCTGCTCCTGTGTCTGGTCTGTGTTGCAGACCTTAGGGGGGCGTCACCATCAACCTCTGAGCTCCATCAAGACAAACCATCGAGAGGAGGAGGATGGAGGACTGAGCAAGTAATATCAAAGGATTTCAACGACATGATGTGAGATGTAACTGTTCTGACGTACAGTATTTTACAACAGTGTCCTTCTGTTTGGAGGTGGAGAAAAAAAGGACCACTACATTACAGCACATATTTTGTGAAATTATGACATTAAAATTTTGCTGTTATGTTTTACTACAACATAGACCACATAGCAAATGAAATATCAAGCAATGAGCTTAGGTTAAAAAGGTTTTTTTTTTTCAATTGAATTCTGCAAGGGTACTCCTAAACCCCAACATGAAACTCTTCTGTCTTTAGCACCGTCGTAGATTACTGCACCACGATTGACAGGATCTCTCAGATGACAGATGTACTCTGCCATCGCATTGTGAGGCCTGTCATCAGTGCATAAAGAATTCCCGATGGGACAGATGAAAGAGGAAACGTAAGAAGGCCTAAGGATATTCATGATATGTGACTGATATTTCCTTCATTTTTAAACCCCTGTGGGAGGGGTGGTGGTGGGTGGAGGGAATATGATGGGCCCTGGGTGGGAAGAAGACTGTTTTTGGATCATCTCCTGGGTTTTGGACTCTCAGATAATGAGCGAGGTGAATCTCACTCTCTGCACTGCTCACACACCTTGGGGGTTTGACCAATACTCAGTTTGCTAATAAACTGAACTGTGTTTGGCTTATAATTGTGTGTTTTTGTTGTTGTAATGTGTTATCCAGCTGCCAATACGAGACTCACTAAAACCCATTGCAACGATCTATTGCACGTCATCTAATGTGCAAAGCGAAAGTTAATTTTGAGCCTGTCAAAAGATGCAAAGGGGCTGTGTAGGGTCCCATAATTACTCACAAGTTTGTTCTGGGAATAGCAGAAATTAAACCAGAGTGCCATCACGCTTTCACTTTCAGAGCATCGCTTTTTAAATGGCTATTTTGGAAGGTGCTGAAGGAGCTATATCAGAGAATTGGCCTCTGGGGAGAAAAGGAGGGACATGTTTTATGTAACTGTCATCTCTGGAATTAAGGACTTCTTTATTTTAATATGATTTACGTTATTTTTTTCCTTCTTATAACATCTCTCTGTCTGTTTTGATTGAAAACAACCAGTGACACTGTGTTGTGCGCTGCTTCTGCCCTGGATTAAGACAGGGCTGGTAATCTAATTTGTTTGTAGCATTTAGATTAACTTTCCAACTTTCATTAACTTAAATTAAGTTTCGGTTCAAAGATAATGACAGGGCAAGTTGCTCCACTAAACTCTGGGTAGGTTAAGCAACATGTAAGGAGGTTAGCACAACAAGCTGATAGGTGTTAAGTAAGCCTAAGGCGAGCACAAACACTGGAGCTGTTGCTCCAACATTACAAGGTGTGTGAATGGAAACAAATGTAACATGCCAATGTACATTCCAATGCATCCCCAGGATAAGAAAAGGTATATATCTCCTTATACACACGGTTTTTTCTTCCACTAGCAAACCTACACTAACAGTGACTCCTAAACAAGGGTCTAAACAGAACCTGCTCCACCCCCCACTGTCTACATTATGTTTTTTATCCCAGGATGGTGAAGACAAGTCTAAAATTCATACAATCATGGCTAACAAACATTCTTGATGTCCACACTACAGCTGCCGCCACTTTAACACTAAAGCAGCCAGTAGTTTCACTTAAGATAAGGACAATAATGCTTTTACATGATTTTTTGAATTTGATAAAGCTTTTTATTATTTTTAAATCCTTAAAAATAAAACCAAGATTTTTCTGGGCAGAGCTTGTCAAATAATGGCAAACCATTCATGAAAATTAATCAAGGGTCATGCATTGATTAAGATGAGGTCAATAGAGTTTTTGACGGCACGAACATTTTTCAGGAATATTGGATGAGCAACCTTTCAGAGATGTTTAATATTCATGACTCGCCTTCACCATCCTTTCTTTATGTAAATGGTGTTTGATTATAGCACCACACAAATGAACCTGTGGTTTTCTCTAACTGACAGACCATTTAGCTGTATCTCTTTGTCCACATACTCTTCTAAGCAGTTTGTTTTGAGGTATCCTGCAAAAAATGCAGGAAAACCTCTCAGTGCAACCAAATTGGATGAAGCAGATTGAAAGACACTAAATTATAGCATTATATTACAAAACAAAGCCTGAGATGCAGTAAACATCACAAATTCACCCATGGGATATCAAATAGAAGACACCAAGGGAGATTTTCTCCCTAACAACACAGCACATAACACTGTAAATGAAACCCACACACAACCATGCACTCCCACACACAGATTGAGTGATACCGTACATGAACAGTGATGCACACACACCAACACATGCTGAATTATTAGCCAGATGCAAGCCACATACACATATACTTTCCTAGAGGAGAGGAGAGGCAGCACTAAATAGCTAGGTGAGCTGTGACTCACCCTTATGTTTCTCCAGCTTCAGCCCACATGTTTTTCTGTCAGCTATCTGCTATCTATCTGCTCTGTTATGTACTGCTGGGTGAAGGGAATATGACTCTATAGAAACAGTTACATCCTATAGACTTGTAACTGAATCCAAAAATAAATTCCCCATTCAAAAGTCTAGTTCCAACTTTTATTTATGTATTTGCTGCTTTTCTTCATGGGAGATGCAGCAGGAATACATTTGCAGGAACACATACAAGCCCCATCTCAAGAGTTGCAAGGATCATCTTGGGCTTTGGAAAAGAGACTCCACCAACACCCTAAGCAATGGCAGCTGGCCTGTTGTTGTCTCTGTCAGCCTGCTGCCTTTTTTAGTCTGTTCTTTTACTTTAGACACAATGTTTTGGGGTTCTGAAGCAAAAAATATGCCCCAAATAGGCTGGATTTTGCACATAACAGAAAGGACTGTGCTGCATCTCTGATATATGTATAAAAACGACTCCAGTTCCATTTTATGCTGCATCCTAAGCCTGAGCTTCCACCTGAGTCTACTGGTTATTGTCAAAAGCACAAAGCACCTATAAGTCTGAAACATATACCAAGTCCTGAGAATTAGGCACAACTATCTAAAAGTGATGCAGTCTAATAAAACAATCCTGCAAAGAAATCCTTTGTAACTGTACCAGTTAATATTAGTTTTAGTAAGGTGTACCAACCAACCTTGAAAAGGCAACATCAGTGGGTCAGGTTTAGCTACCAAAATACCGCTAAGACCACAAGATATTAACGACTGAAAAACTCCCATGTAGAGAGTGAGCAGTAGTTTCACATTTAGGAGGTTCAGTATGCTCTGTGGTCTTTCCCGAACTGCAAGCTGTCAGGAAGACAGATAGAGTCTGGGTGTTGGGACAGACTCTTGTGGCTTTGACTGATCTCGGCCTCCCATAAACTAAAGGTCAGCTAACTTGAACTAAAAGTGTCCCTCGGGGGAAGAAAAGAAATCAGAGTTGAAGAACAGATGTAGCAGGTAGAAGGCTGTCAGAGGACAAAGTGGATCTCCTTTAGCTGCAGGTCAAGTGAGGTCAGCTGTACTGATCCTGAACTACATCCAAAAATGTAAATTACTTCAGTTTACACTTTTTATGGCAGATTTCTTGACAGGACTGTCAAGTCAACAACAGCTGATGTAGGCATTCTGCAGTCTATTAACACTTTAATGCTAGCCTTCAGTTATGACTTAGATTTTTTATTCTCTTTGAAGATGGAACCATAATGAGCTTTTCATTCTATGGACATGAGATGATAGCAAAGGCACTGCAATGTGAATTTCAAACATTATTATTTGATGGATAGTGTATTCAGGGAAGGTATTGGATTAGAGTTAATCAAAAAAGGCATCTCGGTTCTGTGCATTTTTAACTTGCTAACTACAATATAACAACCCCAACACGTTCTCATCCCATCAAGTATTTCCATTTTTCTCACACCCATTGGCATTTGAAAAAGATGCACAAGGTAACCTTGAGAGTCCGTATCTGACGTGCAGAGTCTTCTTACCACAAAGACTTCCTAAACAGTGGCTTATATTGAGAATGGTCAGTTTGGTTAACTTTAGGTTAGTTAGTTTTACTTTTGATTTTACATGTCTCAATTTTAAGTCAACTGGACAACAGTCATGAGTAGAGCAAATGTTATGAGCATCTTATATTGATGCGATTGCTTCTACATTGGCCTTTGTTGAAAGATTGGTGCATGTCATAAAACAATTGAGGGTACACCTTCTGTCATCTAGAGGAGACACCAAAGGACATGACAAAGCGTCAGTATTTCACCAGAAAGGAATCTGAATAGGCTGACAAGCCATGGTGGACATAGAAATGACTTATTTTGTCCTAGAAAACTTCCTATTAGTCCTGCATTGCCACCACTACATAAAACATATTCAATATCAACATTTATATTTTTGAACCATCCTACTTGTAAACATTAGACCAAATTTAGTAGGATTACAACACCTGGACATTCAACACAGTGTGGACTTCACTACTGAAACCTGCAGTAATGTGTTGGTGATGATGGAGCCCTAGAGCAATGTACTGGGTCTACCAGCTAACACTTGGCCTGCAGTAACAGATCAAAGAAAGAAAGATGGAAAAAAGAAAGAAAGAAAGAAAGAAAGAAAGAAAGAAAGAAAGAAAGAAAGAAAGAAAGAAAGAAAGAAAAGCTATAGGGGTCAATACCAGTTTATTATCACACAGCCCATGTAGGTACCCTTGGCCCTCTGCCCTTCACTTTAAAGCTGAATAGACGCAGCCAGCTAATGTACAATGCCAAGCACTTTATCAATGACATGCTAGCTGTTTATGGACCCTGTATTCCAGCCTTGTTTTTATTTATTCTCCACATCCTTGGGAGGAGAGGTCAACATCAAGAGCAAAGATAAGAGAGCAGGATGGCTATTAAAGCAACATTTTATAGTGTTAACATAAAAACAGCTACTGCGACAGTTTTGTTTCAAGAACTAGCACAAAAATGCATCTGGGCTAAGGACTTTTTTTGACAGAAAACATCTGGATTTTCAAAGATGTCAGAAATTTGAAATAGCTATTTTTCCCATTTTTTTAGAATTTTTTTTAGACCAAACAACCAGAAGTAGCATGGGAGCATCTTTTCACTACTTTGTAAGCACACTGACCAACCAGCTAATCCCTAAAAAAAACTGGAGAAGAAGAGGGAACAAGATTGGCAGCTAACTGGCAGACATGCCGGTGAAGTGTGTTCACACTGCTGCCAGAACGACAAGTATCTCTCTTCTTTTTTTTTAAGAGGAGCCTTTCCCACATTCTGTCTCACACCAACAAACACACACAGACACAAAGTATTGTGTAAAACTTTGAATGTGACAAGTGAGGACTACTCGTTTGTGTATATTTCAAGTGTGTGTGCCTCTGTGTGTGTGTGTGTCTAAATATCTTTGTCAGCATCAGGATTATGTTGTCTCACTGACACAGACTGTTTGTGCAGATCTGACCAACAGTTAGCGGCTCCACAGGAGTGTGAACTGGCCTGCTGCAGTGCTGCCAATGCTGGCACCTCAGTCATACTCTTACAAGCTAGTGAAGACACTAAAAAACAATCAATTCAGTGAAAGTCCTTTTTAGATACTGTGGCAGTCTCATTTTACTGATTTAAGGGAATTTATTATCACTCCATGGGTCGCTGGCCATTCAATCCTACCAATTTTACACATACTGTAAATGTAATTGCTGAGTTGAGGATGCAGTGACATGGCAAAGCACAACAGTCAGAGCCTATCAGGGAAACCAACACATGTGGCGAGACAACAGATCTGCAGTTTGACCTGATTATCCAAACGATTTGCTCAGATCTTCTTCTTATTCACTGTCTATGTCCACAAGATATTCAGTTCAGGAGACAATTTTAATTGACACACATTAAAATTGATGTTCACTATCTGTTTCCTTATTTTTGTGTATTTGTGTTCAAACTGTGTCCAATCCAACAAAGAACTCTCTGAAGATCTTTAAAAAACAGGGAAAGTGAACTTTTTTTTTTTGAGTATCATGTTTCCAGATGGCTCACTGAAACATTAACACAATATTTTTTTGTCTAAGGTGGGTATCTAAAGCTGGTATGTGCCTTGATCTGTGTCTGTCTTGATTTTTTCTGTGATTTTGGGTCTGTGGGAGTCAGCCATTCTCCAAGGTGGTCGAAAAACAATGACACCAGGCTTAAGGCTGGTACCAAGAAGAAGCACCATTTCATTTCCAAAGCACTAACCCACTAGCCTCACCTCACTAGTTAAACATCCAAATTATTCTGTGCAAAATAGCAGTGTTTTGTGGACCATTTTCACTTTTCTAAGCTCCTCAGACTTTATGCTAATTTCAGGTTCCTTTACTCTTCTGCTTGAGTATTGTTACCCAGTTTCTCATTGTTGAGACTGTCTGTTGTTTGGGGCTTTTTGTTGCTGTTGCTTTAGTTTAGTTTGGCTATTCTAACTGTTCTGTGTATAAATCCATACTTTCGGGTCCTTTTACTCTAACGTTGTTTTTTATCATCCTATTTAAGTTAAAATCACAGCCTATGCTAGATGCTCACAAAGGTTTAATTTTATTCACATAATAATTCACACATCTGCGTTTACCAGACCTCTATGTACATGCTAAGTCCATATGGTATTGCTACAAACAGCTTGAGCAAAGACACAGGGATATTTCCTTATAAGAAAACCAATCAGGGCTTTCGTTCATCTTCTGATTCCTCAGACTGTTGTTTGACTGACATCCAACCTCCTACTTTATCGACCGCACATAACACAGACAGTGATTCATTAGCTAAGGTATAGACCACCCATGCATCACCTCGACATCCACAGTTTCAAATGATGTCGTACATGATGAATACTTAATGAATATTCACTCCTTGTCAAATTAGTTCTCAAAATTAGCTTGTAACAAGGAGTTTTCAGGATAAGTGTTGATATGACAGTACCTTTAAATCAGTGAGAAAAAAAATGTCACGTTTCCTGGTAGAGAACAGAGACGTCATTGAAAAGATCAGTCCTATCCCGTCTCAGAGGTCCACTTTACCTCTAAACCCTTAACAAACCAGTTGTGGGTTTTGTTTGCAACTATAAACACACACAAACGCAATCATTGAGTTGTAAACACAAGACACGGATGTTGATGCACCTTAGAGGTTAGAAATAATAACCTACAGTTTTTTTTTTTTTTGTAAAATACCAAGGCAATGATAATACGTAGACCACAGAGAAATTATGTAAGGCCAAGCAGACGACACACATCCACTTTTCTACAAAGACACACACAAGCTATAGGTGTCAACTGTGATGAAGCTCCAAAGTGTTTGCGTAACCTCTCATCTGTCCTTCCTGTACAATCATACTAGGAAACAAAGAATCATGTCAGTGCACAGCTTGATCTCCTCCTATAATAAACAGTTACAGAATGCAAAAAGTAGATCTGGGTGGCAGGATAGAAAAAAGGACTGACTACCAGTCTGGTTTTCCAGGAGAGGCAGTGAGCCCAATCACTCAGTGGGGAGGAGCTCCGAGCTGCTGCCTCATCCTGAATGCATCAGGCATTCAAATGTATCTGCACAGATTCTGCAAAGTGGACATGACGGGGGGAAATCAATAGCCAGGCCTTGTATGTAAATGATGCTGGACTGGAGCCTACAATTGTATAAGACATCTATAGTGTTTAAGCTAACTATCTGGTATCCAATCAGTATGAGGCAAATGATCTCTGAGGTGTAACAGCCCTTTAGCTGCATTTGCAGTGCTGGGTTTGTCATGAAGCACAGGTTCATGAAGAGATCAGGTCTTAATGCAAACAGATTCACACATGATTTCTAATAAAAACCAAATCAGCCCCAAATCTGCAATGATGAAAATAGACGTGCATATATTGAGCTTTAATTTGTGTTATCAGTATGAATAGAAGCAGCCAATATGACTCAGCACCTAATTTTTGCACCACTCCCTCTCTGTCTCTCATTAAGCACCTTTGCCCAAATTTAAAACACCTTTGCATTTCTGTAGGGTCTTATTCTCAATGTATTTTTCACAGTGACCTCATGTTATTGCCTGTCATAGCCTGGTAACCGTGTATTTGCCACCGCAGCAAGGCAAGTTCCCGCAGTGACCGCAATAGGTTGAGCCTTTATGTAGCACAATGCAGACATTATCCTTTGAAGCCGACAACAAAACAAGCATTTAAGTGCCTAATTGGATCAATAATAGCAAAGGCAATTAGTAAGGCTCACCTATCTCACAGACCTGGGTCCTTGATCTGTTGCTCAGCTATGATTTCGTATCAGACTAATTCCGCAACGCTGCTCATTGAAACCTGGCTGAAAAAACAGAGATGAGACAGCACGGATTCACAAGAACCAAAACCCAGTTCTCCTGTAGACGAACAATGCGTCCTTTTTCCATCCTCACAGGCAGGGGCACCTAATCATTTCAGCCTCAGTGCTTGTTAAAATGCTCATTCACGGTCGGTCCAAAGATTTCATCTGACCGCCAATATAACACGCTTTTGTAGAGTCATTGCCAGTCACACACACTCGTTTGTATTAGTATACTGTTATGGAAATAAAGAAGTAATTTGTTTTACCTGTTCGGCGCAGTGTCTTTCAGTGCAACTCCCGGTCTGTCGGACACACAGGCTCCGCAGCCTGCATTTACCGTAATGACGTTAGTAGCCAAAACGTTGTTGCAATGTCATTGTGCTCTAGCAATTACGGTGTCGCTCTTCACCGGTTTTCGAGGGATTAGGAGTGGAAAAGTTGTGTACATTTATTTAAATTTGGTGAGAATTAATATAAATTTCATACTTGTCTCCTTTCATCTTGTTATCCTGACTGTTCATACTGTAGTTATACTCTTTCTCTCAGACTTTCCTAGAGAGGGATCCCTCATATTTCTTGTGTTTCTTCCATTTTTTATCATTAATAGTTTTTTTGTTGTTGTTGTTTTTTTGTTGTTTTGTTTTTTTTGTTTTTTTTTTTGCTTCTCATCAAGCCAAGGGTCTAGAATGGAGGCATCTGCAGCCAACAAAGCCTGATGTGAAGCCCTTTGTGTAATTTGTGATAGTTTAGCTTACAGAGCAGAGCTAATGTAAGCTAACATTATCTGTAGAATATCTAATTCTCCCCAAAATCATAAAAACTAAATTCTGAAAAATTGGTCATTGCATCTTGGTAATTAAGAATAAAGTGTCTTTATGGATACCACATTTTTTTATCAATCAATCTTTGATTTGACCAGAAATATCAGCATAGTAAACCGACCCATTGTCATTAGCCTGGGGTACTGCTATTGGCATAAATAATTAGCTGAACACTCTTCTTTCTTTTGGATAAATTAATTGTAGTGGCTATAACAAATGATTTGGTTTTGATGTAGCATATAGTTTTCACAAAATGGGAAAATTTAGCAATAAATCTGGTGAGACACCAGATTTCTTGATGGGAATTCATGTATTTGATATTCTTGTTTCCTGAAGTTAAATTACTATTTAGAAGCTACATCACAGAACTATGACAGTACTGCTTTACTATAAAATGCATACGATCTTGGGTTCTTCAAACTAGTCTTGAACATGTTAGAGCACCCTCCAGAGTGCAACTGCTGCAGTTACAACCGTATGGAAGTACAATTTAACAAGGTACCACATTTCCTTGTTTTATATGCATTACCTACACAGTGTTCTCTTGTTCTTACCTGAAGGAATACAAATTTACTGAATTAATCATTAAAGGTTGACGAAGGGACTCTACTTCAATGACTGAAACAGTTTTTTGAAGAACAATATGGCCCCCATGTGGCCACCAGAGGCAAATTTTGAATGAGAGATTTCAGGATCAGATGAATGTGACTGGGCAGAGCTTAGGCCAACCTCCTACAGGGCAGGCAAAACTGCTTGCTTTCCTTCACTTTACATGAAAGGATAAGAGGGTCTGTTAATCACAGCACTTGACCAAGGAAGCAACAAGCTGGAGTGTAAGTGAAAGAATGATACACAGCTTTTTGTATTAGTCCTACATAAGGACCAAAAAGATGCAAGGATCCGCCTTTTCATTCATTATGTTGGCAGTTTTGTTTTATTGCTCCTTTCATGTTTTCCAAGAACCCAAGAAATCCATTTCATTTCACAAAAGAGAATCTTGTTTAAGTAAGAATCAAATATCAAGATTTGCCTTTGCAGCTACTGGAAGCGATGAAAATGGAAAATGCGATTAAGAGCCAAATCACCCTTACCAACCTGGAATCAGATAATTAGTCTGTGAATTAATTTCATGTGATAGAGTTTCTAATTCTGAACACTCCATCTCTCATATCTGTTATCAAGCAACTGACACACAAATGCTTCCATGTGGAGACAAGATGACCTTGACCACCATCTGCCCATTAGGCTTCCTGATAGCTGTGAGGGATGTTATAAGAGCAGGTTAAGCATATAGGATCAGAAAAGAGCTGTTTCATTTGAATTATAGCTTTAAGAAGCAATGACCTCTATAAATGTTAATCATCAAAATGACTGAAATGACCTCACATTAGTTTGTCCTTCCAGCATCAGCTTCTACCAATGACATCTTGGTTAAGTACACATGGCTAAAATTGCAGTTTTTTATGACTGAAATAAAAAACATAACACTTCTGACTGATAAGATGCTTGATTTGTACATTTTTCACAATTATTACATGTCTAAAGACACTTAATAAAAGATAAATAAAATACTTTTTCTGATTTTCTGTCTTGACCTGTGTTCTTATGTGCACACTGCAGTTCTAATATTTCCTGTTTTTCATTCTTGCATTCCTGTTTTATGCAGAAATTTTCATCTTCCTACACATTCAACTTTCAAAAGGTTATGAGATTTAGCATAGCTACTTCTTGTTTTCTAACCCTGGTTTGATATTACAAAAAGATCTAATTACTGTTACTAGTTTGTGCTTTCCAGTGCTCTGATCTACATACAGGGGCCTCATACCGAAATAGACAGGAGTATCGTACCTATGTTCTACCCTCATGTTAAGTGTGTGTGTGTGCTGTATTTGTTGAATCAGCCATCAATGAGATGAGAAATCAGAGAAAATGTTCAGCTGCAAAGTATAACATCCACCAATAACATATGTTTACTGAAATCATTGTTTACTATTTTTTTCTTCATAAAAATATACCAAAAAGACATCAACACACACAAAAAAATACATCAAAAGGGATATGCAAATCTGAGTAAAAATGACATAAATAATATATATGTATGTACTTAAGTCCTATTATACAGACCTTTTAAGACAACTGTGAAAATAAATAGCATGTTACAACTACAAACAGTATACAACCTGAGACTACAATGGGGTTGTGCTGGTACATATTTCTTTACATACAGTACCTGTTGTGCACCTGAAAGTGTAAAAGAAGCTACAGTAGTCAGTTTAAACTATTGTGACACAAGTTACAAGAATTCACTAAATAAACACTTGTTTATAGCATTAAGCATAACATCAAATCACTCTTGTAGGGGAATGTTTAAAGTGTCTTTATAAAATTTCCAACGGTGCATTATCTCCTCACGGTCCCAGACATGAGGAAATCTGGAAAAGAAATAAATATTTCAATTATTGATTCATTTCATTGGCTTTTATAATTATTTGAGCAATGAACAAATACACTTATACACTGACTCTAAACATCTGATTGTAATCTGCTGACTTACTGTTTGAACTCCACAATCCTTTTTACTGACTTAACCTCCTTAATTACCTGTATGACTTACCTGAATTCACTCATTAATCAAATGCACAATTCATAGCACTTAATTAACCTGTTTTTAACCTGTCTCATTAACCTGGATTTCTGGTTTACTTTACCACTAGAGATATGATGATTGCTTGATTGATGCAGCAGCCATTAACAAATGCATCATTCATTCATTCTTTAAAACAATTCATTAATTACCCGATAAACTATTAAATGAATGACAAATTATTTAATAAATGACCTATGAACCCAGGAACACATGACCACTACTGTTGTAAACCATCCTGTTCATTAACGTCTAAAAGATGACTTATTTAATTACTTATTTTTTAAAAAAAAAGAAAAAAGAAGAATTTGTTTAAAATAAAACATTAAAAAAATCTAGGTCAGTCTACAGCAACAAGCACTGTATATGAACACACTATTTATCAGAATTCACTGCATTTTTTCAACTTACATATAAAAAATTAAGGCACTGCTCTCTCAGCTGCCATCTGGTGTTGTGCTCTTGCTTTGTCCACTGGGCGACAGTGTAGCACCAGTGAATTGAGCTGGGGAGAGCTGGGAGTTGGAGTTTTTTGATGTGGTGGAGGCAGAGCTACAGTCCGACCAACCTGATGGGACTTTTTGCAGGTTATCAGAGAGCAGAGCTTCTTCGTCATCCTCATCCAATGGAAACACTCGTTGCTCCCAGGGTGTCTGAGGCTGCCAGAGGATGGAGAGCACATCATGTAACCAAGTAAATCTACAAGTTCTATGCATATTGAACACGAACAAAACAAGAGATTTTATGGTGGCAGATATCTATATGAGCAAGATATGTATTTATGCAAATTAATTGGCTCCCATGGTAACAAGTAGGCAATGCATGTCATTAGGGGATGTTTTCAGATTTAATAGGTCAAAAGCTGTTCAATTTGCTGTGCTTGTATTGTTCTTCATGGACTTTGTCAGTGTGCGACAGTGATCCCATAGTAAAATGGCCTGCATCAATACTATAGCCTACAAGACCTGTTCTCTCTATCTGGCCCCTGCCCGCCTCTAACATGCCTCTGCTTTGTAGTCAGATCAGATCAGTTATGCTTATAATCAGTTATTTCTTATCTGTGAACTCTTTGTCACACCGAAGAACATAAAACAAACTAAAGACATAATTTTTTTTTTACATGGGATGTCAATCGCCATGCCTGTTGATCAACAAGCGACCTGTCGCTCTGTACAACTTCATGTTTACTCTTTTTGATTTGTTTCTTAATAGTCAGCGTAACCAGGGCTGGACCAGAGCAACAAGGTATAATTTTTCCTTGATGTTATGGCCAATGCATTGAACTACAACACCTTTACACGAGAGTTCAGTATATAGCACTATAGTGTGAGCCACTTTTCTATGGGAATGGGGACGAGAATAAAACATTTTTATCAATAAATCAATTATATCGAGCCCTGCATTTGCTTCAAACTTCAGAAACTCCAAACATAAGGTGCGATGCAAAGTTCAATGTAATACAATGTCCAAAGGCCTTAAATTTATTATTCAACTTTCAGTCTTTTCACTGTGTTTCAATGCTGAAGGTTGTACCATAGTTCTGCCTGATTCAAAGCCTGTTTCAAAAAAATCAAAGGATGTGCATTAATCAGGGTTTTGCATGGGTGGTGAAGTGCATAACAAGTACAACGGGAGTGAAGTAGGGGATATTTGTGTTGGGCATAGGGTTGATTAGGACAGTCTGGTTCAGTGGCAACTCATGCCTTCTCCAATCAGAGCAAAGTGGTACAGAGCAATCATGCAACTAAGCTGAGTGGAGACAAGTATCTGTGGAGGCTCTCAAGGATCCATCTCAGCTTTATAACTCAAACAATATGACAGAGAGAGAGCACTGACGAGTCTGCAGCCCATTTTTGCCGCTCTATATTCGTCCTCGCTCCTCTAAAGCACAAATAACAGCCTTATCTTTGACTGGAATGTAACAGGAAATATCCTTTAAGGGTTAAAACACTACCATTTCTTGGCAGTATAATGTTCAATATCTTCTTCACAGTGACTTGAAGAGGGGAAAAAAGCACATCTTATTTGTTGTCAGCTTATTTTACCTCCCTTGGCTTTCTTTTTTTTCATTTTAATTTCACATGATTTGTAATGTGACCCACATGTTTCCCTACAAGGACTTGTTGTTTGATTGTGGCGATGCAGTGAGAAAAAAGCTCCTCTCAGTTGTAAAAAACACACGTGTCACAGGCCACAAGATGACAAGAAATTCTACAGTTATTTTTGTTTCTCATTCAATTTAATTTTAAGCTTTTGTTCCTTTTTAAATGATGTGCTTGATATTGACATATGACTTGTGGCCACTATAATGGAAACAGACAAATACCCTCGTGTGGCATCTGGATTATTATATTTTTTTTTCTGTAATTCAGTCGATATCTGAGGGACTGAAGGGTTTCAGCTGTGGTGCTTTTGATCTCACCAGCCACTCCTCTGAGCTTTGCTGTTCATCAGTATCCAGCTGAGCACAACTCAGCTCCACAGAGCTCTCCTCTCCTGATGTGCACATCCCGCCCCCACTGCCTGACAACCTGCTGCCAGACCTGGAATGAAAAACAAACACACCCTGTGAAACTACACCAAGAGATTATTCAACACTCGGCAATCACACGGGCTTACGTTAACATGCACAGATATGGAAAAACCTATGATAAATAATTGCACTGTGCAGTCAGCACAGGCAGTGAGTCAAGAACTTAATCCAATTATCAGACACATTTCTTTGTCAATGTCTTCCGCACATAAGGCCATAAAACTTTAAAACTTTGATCTTGTGATGTTTGTAAATCTGTCCCCCCCAACCAACCTGATGCTTGGAGCTCACCTTGAATTTTGCTGCCACCTGATGAAAAGTATTTAGACTAAACAGCTGCATTTGTGTATGTTTTCTTTTTGTGTGTGTATGTGTGTGTGTGTGTGTGTTTCCACCTTTTAGGACGCCCGCAGCATTTTCTCTTTCCCCAGGAGCCCCAGCGCAATTTCTCTCTCTGCTCTAAAGCCAGGTGTCTCTGAGCAAAGGCTTCATCACTTAGATTCTCCACCTGTAACACACAAACGCACACGCACACACACACACACACACACACACACACACACACACACACATATACACAAACACAAACAACTAAATAAGATATTTTCTTTACAAATCACACTAAAAAGCTCATGTATAAAGGAATGAGACACTACCTGCCCTCCCTCTCTGTCCTCCACCTTCTCTGCCTCTCTGTTCATCAGAGGAGAGATGTCAACCACGCGCCAACTGCACAGACAGACACACTTTATGATGCAACAGACAAAAACAGTGGACACTGACATATCTACCTTCTATAAAATTTTTTGCCAGCTGATTGATTTCTCCTTTAATAACCATTGTTTCCTTGTAGCTCATGTTAAGATTTCTTTTCTTGTGCTAAAAACTGATTTTAAGGATATTTTATTATGTAAAATATTTTGGAGTCAGTGCAAACTTATAGCAAATTTCATGTGCTGTAAGTTTGACCATTAGCTTAGTAGGAAACTTGTGGGCCAGCGTTTTGTTTGTAACCAGAACCTTGAGAATTCAAGCTTTTTTAGAGGCATTTTTGTGTCATACCTGGGTGTCAGGATGTCTTTGTACTGCAGCTTCTCCACTTTAGTCACTGACATGGGAATGACAACGTTGTTAATGTTGTACACACTCTCCCCCTGGCGTTTGCGAACAAAGCCCTAAAAGGAAACATGGCCCAAGTTACACTAAGGGCAGTGTGATGGCTCACACCAGTGACTCAGTGTTCGGTGTTTAAATGTTTTTCTCTATAGGCTCACCAGCTTTTTCATATTTAACAGATGTACATGTCAATAAATACACTTGTGTGTAGGTTTGAGATGAAGACTTGGTTTGGGCTTAAGTATATATCAATAAGGGTTCTCACAAGTATACTGTACATTTTAAAACTGTATGAAAGTGTGTGTGTGTTACCTGTGAAGCCTGCTTGCGTGTAACTTGTATGTATCTCTCCTCCACCACTTCATCTGAGCTGTCCTCTGTGTCACAGAGCTGGTACAGAACATCTTCCACATCTGGGCACAACACACACATGAATATATATATCTTCTGTTACTGTTACTAGGGGAACTAACTGACCCAGTCAGCAATTTTTACTAACTCTGTTAAAGGTTTAAGATAGATGTTTTTAACAGTCCTGCTCCTTAGAATCAAGAGTTTAGGACAATGGGACCATTTAATCACAGGTTTAGTATAAACTTGGAAAAAGGGTTGAACACACTCTTGCATACACACCTTCTGTCAGCCTGTGGGTGTGTCTTCTCTTTCGTTTCCTCTGATTGGCTCTTTTGTGTTGACTCCGAGCAGAGCCTGCCATCCTGATTGGTGACAGACCCATCACTCTGCTCTTATGATGCCGTGAATGCTGCTTGTATTTGTGACCTATAATGACACACACACACACACACACACACACACACACACACACACAAACAAACACTGGGTGAAACAAACACAGGGATTTCCATTCATTCAGATCTTCAGCGCTGCAGGGATTTCACACTTTTGTTAAAGTGAGCAAAAGCTAATCCTTCATCATTAGTCCTACTACTGAGGCAGGGGATTGTCTGCAGTTTTATTTAGTAGCATAAGTAGCATAAATAAAATTTAAAAAATACCTATAATTTCCCTTATACAATATATAATTTATATTGTAGTGCCTATGGTCTTTATTCTTACACTGTACCAACAGCTACCATAGTTAACTATTAATTAGGTCACGTCATTAGCCGCTAATCTCCATGTCATACGCCAATATTTCCATCTCTTGTTTGCTTTGACTATTTACATAATCTCATTCCATTTTAGCAACAACCAGCTATAATAAGATGTTTTGTTGCCATGTGTCAAGCTACTATTTCAGTTTACATATACCTGACAGTCTGCCTGCTTGTTCTGCCATTGAAAATGTGAGAAAATGATCATTCAAGCTGACAGGAAATCAACAGAGCCAAGGGTAAATGATGTCTTCATAACTTTTCAATCTGCTCTTTTATGTCTCATTCACAAAGTCTGTCCCTACTTAGGATGATCCCTTCTACTTATGAGGGTACACAAAGAAATAAGAGGCAGACACAGCGGTCAACCACAAAGTCTTTTAAATTTGTTAAAATTGAAATGTGTTGATATAATATAAAATTTAAAAAACCTTTAATGGAAAGCTTAGTCTCATATAAGGCACTATTGAAAGGTTTTGACTGTGAAGCTGCAGCAAGTAAAGCTGACTTTGCACTAACATTAAAATAGCACTGACTTCAAAAACAGATCTTATTGCAACTCCACCGAAGCAAAGAGGATGGTTTCATAGCTCAACAACAAGACAGCATGCAGGTGCAGTCTTGTAAATAGCACTTCTGCCTCCCTGTCATCTTACTCATCAGTTGAGTCTGACATGAGCACAGCAGGTTACAGTCCCTGCTCACAGGCAGCACCTCACTATAATGGCTCAGTGAGGTGCTGCATGGCACAGCGAATGATAGATGTGGTGTACTTCCAGAGCAAGAAAAGAGAAGAGAGAATCAGGCAACAGAGCAGGGTGTGTAATCAATACTGGTAAAGGGCAGGATCTTACTGTTGTGCAGTGGTGTGGAGCTGTGCCTGTTGTAGCGTGCAGGACTGGAAGGTTGGATACTGAAAACCAAAGGCCTTTGGGACCATACTTCTCTGCCTGGATTCCTCTGTAAGTGGCGGGACGGGGGAGGATCTGCAGAACACAATTTTAAGCATGTGGTGAATGATAACACAACAGTTTCAACACTCCAAAAATTTTATGATCAATTACTCAGCACGTCTTAACACACACCAGCAGTGTCAAGGCAGCCACATGTGTTGTTTTCCTCCCACTGAAAGTATCTTAATGCAAAAAAAATCACAGCAGGACACACTGCAGTTTTTTTCAGCTGCCAGTTTTCAAACAAAACTCACAAAGGTTTTATTGGTACAAAATGATGAAAGAAGCAGAAATAAAGATGAACAACAGACAGGAATTGAGAGATAGATGCCTGAGATCCACCTTTTATATCAGTGGTATTGTATATCATTTGTTTTGTAGTGCCTGAGCTCTCTTTGTAAAAATTATACTTTTAATGTCAATAATACAATATAAAATTTATACAATAGTACCTGTGCTCTCTATTCTTACACTTTACAAACAGATACCGTAGTTATCTATTAATAAATGAGCCATTATTCTCCACGTCATTTACCCATTTCCTTGATCCCCTGCTTGCTTTTACTGATTATGTAATCTCAATCTATCACAGCTGTAACCAGCAATGATAAGACATTTGTTTCCAGTCTATTATTTTTGGTGACGTCTGCTTGATAGACCGTCATCTTTTCAGTTATTGACAAAAGAAGAAAAAGATCATTCAAGCTGACAGGAAATCAACAGGGTGCTGGGTGAAAGAAGTCTTCATCAATTTCCAATCTGCTCCTTTGTGTTTCCTCCATTATTCTTTCTATGCTTCTGACACATCACTCTCTGTATGATTTTTATTTAATAAAACAGAGCTAGCAGGCTATCTGATATGCAACAAACCACTTGATGCATTTTGATGTGAAACAACATATAACAATACATCACAGCTCTGTTTCCCAATTGTCAATATGCATGAGTGCTCTTGAATAGCAGCAATTTTATCATGTTTGCTCCCTTGACTGGTACATGCAAACTACCACTACATCTGGCCGTCACTCAACATGGCATGGAAATGCTTGTTATGAACTTTACCAATCAGGAAACACTGAATGAATAACTATTACTATACTATTACAAATTTCTTTGAAGAGAAAATTACTTCATGTACTCAAGTTCACTCATCTGCACACATGTTTTAGACTGTTTTTGACCTTTCACACCAGCCACCTTATGTAGTTTTCTTAATGTTTCCCTACCAAATGAAAGACCCAGCGCAGGGTGAGGTCTGGAGCTGAAGGTTCTGGAGGAAAGGGCCCTGCTGGAGCTGCAGTCGGGATCAGAGCACAAGACTACAGGATCACAGGATGAACAACATGAACAGGAAGATGATGAGAGAGAAGAGGAGAGGGCAGACGTGAATTTCCTCGAGTCCTGAAACACAAGAAAGAGATAAAGGAAAGTTACATTTCTCATGATGCTAAAAGCTAAATAGAGTCTCTTTATCTGCGGTGGTAACCCAGCTTTCTCTTTGTGTTTTGCCAGAGTGTAAGTCATAAAGGTTTAAGAAAGCTGATCTCTCCTTAATCACACTAATTAAAGTCATTAAGTTGTTAGAAGGCTTTTCTTTGCCATCTAACTACATCAAAACTATGGTTGTGTGGTGCTGCCTTTTATTTTAATCGCTACAAGCACTTGAGGCTCTATGCTAGAATGCAGTAAGTGTTAATGGTATGCTGACAATTCAAAATGTTGGATATGTACTTAAGAAGAGAAATGATTTCCCAGTTTACACGCTTGTATCAGAGAGAATCTGCTATCTTTGGGAAAAATGTTTTTAATTTGTACTTTTATTTCCTTGGTTTGGCCCATGTCCTTTGTGTTGAAAAAAGAGGGCTGACACCCCCTGGTGTCTGGCTGACTTACACAGAAACCAGAAGCCAGAAAGCCATGAGATGTTTTGGCTTCACTTTATAAGACGCTGTCAAGCTCCGTATCTTTTTAGAGTCAATGAATAGAGCAAACTTATGTGAGTGGAAGGTAAACATGTCACAGTATGTTCTAAAACAAATGTAATCTAAATAATAATATAATCTGTAATCTAAATTATAAATCATAATTCATAAAATCCATTGTCTTTGTATTCTGGCCACATAAAAAGGTTTTTTTGTAAAGTGCTGCTAAACAGTGCTACTAAACAATTTGCTGGCTATAAAACTAAACAATGAGCTAACAGACAGTAAAAAGGCTCTTTAGATCTTTTTGGCATTGCATTACTGAATTCAGCGTTAGCTTGTCATTAGCAATGACTCCATTTACATAAAATATTGATTAATCCAGCTTTAAATTAAGATATCACACAACTTAAAAGCTTGGAATTACTGAATATAATTGTACAATAACAGTGTATGAAATTTCCTAACCAAAACTGCATAAGGCTAAGCAGGGCACTAACACCACTTCACACACCACTTTAACTACCGCGTGATTTTACTGGCAGTAGGAACAAAGCAGTGAGTAATGTCCCCCGGCTAAATAAAGGCTACAGCTTTAAAATAAGCACATGTTCTTGTTTATGTGAGACAGATCCAAGAGATACTATTGTTTAATTAAAGGCAGGTGTTTGGCTTTAAACATTAATTCCTGTGAATAATGCATCTGCATTAGCAGGT
>JAPZDV010000005.1:14650891-14679153 GCA_029814665.1 Acanthurus lineatus
TGTGTGTGTGTGTGTGTGTGTGTGTGTGTGTGTGTGTGTGTGTGTGTGTGTGTGTGTGTGTGTGTGTGAGTGTGTGTAGTTGGTTGGCTTCAGCAGGGCAATAGTTGCTATGGCAGTGTTCTTGGACCTTGCCTGGGATAGGGGGGGAACTCTCCCACCCACACACTCTGATGCAGGACAGAGAAAGGTTAAGCCAGTCAGCAAGCAGCTAGTGTACAGTGTACTTGACAACAGCCTTTGGTATTACAGGGTTATTCTTTAAATTCTAGACTGTTAGAGGTAAAATGCCCAAAATGTTGCTGTTTGTTTACCTGATAACAATCCCCACCAGTCTGTGAGTGCCTTTGATTGGCTAATGACTACTTCTAAATCAGGTTTCAGCCAATCCTAAGCTAGTATCTGTTTGTTAAGGAGTAGGCTCTCTCTATCCTCTAGAGACAATGACCAGACCTTGCCGCCCTGCAGCGCTTCCCAACTGTATAATGAGAAAATTCCTGGAATATTTGCCAGGCAGAGTGCGAGGCAAGAGGAGAGAGCTAGAGAGGAGAGTTTGCTTTATACCTGTTAATGTGTGAATTTACAAACTTTCCATTTACATACTAATTTTTTCATTGACCTGTCAACATTTTTGTATAGAAAGCAACCCACTAGCTACCCTTCATGATGAAAAGGAACATGTTTTCAAAGGCCTAATCCTGGTGGAATAAAAGGCCAGCCCCAGCAAGTAGCTCTGGGGTTACGTATTCTGTTGTTGGAATACTGTTTCTTGGCTCGTGCGGAGGCATAAGGGCTTTTAGGTGTGTCCTGAATAAAACTCTGTGACACATAGCCTGTCACAAATACTTCCACAAAGTTTATTTGAAACTAAAAACATACAAAACTGAAAATGAGCAACAGCTGGAGGTGAGAGGGACTAATGCCAATGTGGACACATGGTTTCAAATTAAAGTCAAACCATGTCATCGGTCTTAAAAGTTCATTCTTAGGGTGTTAAAGGCCAACTATTTCCATGTTTATGAAAGAGGGCAACGACCCATGCCTTCTCCAGCAAGGAGATATCCTCTTCAAGGAGGAACCTGCAATAAAAACTCCCCAGGGGGAGGTTTACTGACCAAGCAACA
The DNA here is from genome assembly GCA_029814665.1 of Acanthurus lineatus. Taxonomy (NCBI): domain Eukaryota; kingdom Metazoa; phylum Chordata; class Actinopteri; order Acanthuriformes; family Acanthuridae; genus Acanthurus; species Acanthurus lineatus. Next base: position 14,652,013 of record JAPZDV010000005.1, read on the forward strand.
AGCACTGTTCAACAGACTCATACAAAAGGCAAGCTGACACATCAGATGGCTGGAGCTGGCCAAATAAAAAGACACACACACTTTACACATATAAAACACCTTTTCTCATTCCTGTTCTTGGCCCTAATAAACATGCCCCACATTTGCAAATAGCTCCTGTTTATTGCACTGATGTCGGAGCTATAGGAAACAAACAGAAAGGTGAAGAACTATACGCATAAAAATGGCACTGTAAAACTGGATTGAGCTCAAAAGATCAAATAGATTTTATGACTAGAGCAAAGATGTTATCCCTCCTGTCCAAACATGCCCCACTGACATCCAAACACTTTTGACAAGGAAGTGCACTAACCATGGTACTAAAAAAGAGGTAAACTGATCCTCTACACAGCTCTGGCTCTAATCTCCCTCACAAAAAATCTCTACGAATGAAGATGTTGCGCAAAGTGTCTAGTGTTGGTTGTATTTTTGTAACTCTTATCAGCCTAATTTTCAAATCCAGTGATAAGCACTACATGGCCAGGGGGCGGGGAATCTTTTTCTCAAGAATTTCTGAAGCTAACATGCAGTACATATCCATCTGAGTGAGAGCTATTTTTACTTGACAATGTTATTCTCAAACTGAAAACTGTTAGAGCTTCATACCTTACACTGCCTTTATATTGTCCAAAATATGTCTGACATTGTTTATGATGCTACAACTCTCTTTTAAATTGCTTTGGGTGACCTATACAGATTAGGGGGGATATCAAGGTCTGCAGTTGAACTCTGAAGTCTTACTGGATATCACTGTTTCTCTCTTTTTCATGTTCTCTCCCTCCTGTCACTCTTTACTGTCAGCCAGAAAAACAAGACTCCAGTTTTAGAATCGACAAGTTTAGCTGTTTGTTTATAGATTGTTTGTCAGCTGTTTCCCATAAACATATTTTTTATTTATATATGGACATCTGTCATCATATTACCCAGACCAATGCAAAAATAGCACCCACACTGGCAAAATGTATGTAAAATTCTCAGCATTTTCATGTTGTTTTTCTGCAAGTTGATACTGTCTTTCAGCTTCTAGCTCCACAAAAAAACACTGTTCACAGGAAAATACTATCATACAATCTTCTTTCCTTGCCAGGGGCAATGAGACGCCCTTTTGAGCAAGGACAGCAGCAGCACCGCCCATCCAAACCACACACACTAGCACACACTTTTAAAGTGTTTTTGAAACAGGAGGAGCAGAAACACAGAATCAATGGCATTTTACAGGCTTGCTGGCATGTCTTGTGTTTATTTCCTAGCCAGAGGGAGAAAAGTGCTGGCTGGTCTGTTGAATGTGACTGCAGCATGGAAAGAGAGCAGGCATGTGTGTGTGCGTGTATGTGTGTGTGTGCATGGCTAAAAAATGTCATCACACTCTCCACAGCTGGGAAGGACAAAAACTTGCACTCATGACAACCACACTGTAAACTTCACCATGTGCCAAGTGAAATATGCATCTAACACTGGACCTCATACACTGAGAAACCCTGACTTTCCAAAACATAAACCACCATCCTGAAACAAGTCTTGGATCTCTCGTCTCACATTTGTAGATAAGTGTGAATTTATGGACTCCTTTCTTTTCTGTATAATTTCTACAAATTAAACCCTATTTGTGCCTCTTTTGAACCAGTTCCCTTACTGTGTTAATGGCCTCTTTATTGTCTTGAAGTGAAAGTTCACCTCTGTGAATCCCCTGCTTGTCTAAATCAAAACAAGGCCAGTGGCTCCACAGTGATCCACAGCTGGTTTCTGGCAACCAAATCCAACAAAAGCACAACACATCTTTTTGCAATGAGTCTACAGTGATGTTTGCGCAATGGTTTCTTATTGTTTCCTTCAACACTAGGTTGTAACTTTGTGAAACTGTGATATGATATCATTCATTTCCACTTGATAAGCAAAATAAGTGGTCCACAGGATTACTTGAGTCCCTCCTTTGCAGCTTGTTTATTAAGCTGTAATAACCAGCTGTCGCAGCCACATACACACTGTGGCTCTTAAAAATAGACAAAGTTCAAAATAAGAAACTGTCCTCAATTTCAAGGCAGCCCACAACAAGATAGAGGAAGGCTGGTCTTATTGTTTGCTTATAGCTTGTAAAATGTTACATGTATTGAAAACAGAAAACACATGCCACTAAACAAGTTAGGGTTTGAACAAAATTTGTAATCAAATCTGTTAATTAATGGCTTCAAATCATATTTCAAACACAGAATAAAAATACCAGTAACAAGAAATGTTTTTTTTCTTATGATAAGCTTCCCATTATGTTTTTAAGAGCCATATAGTGTGGTTACCAAAAGAAGCATATGGCAATACCAGTCAGTCTGTTAGTGTTATCCAACACTTTTGTATTTTGAATAGTGTTGTACTTTCTATCACATTTCCTCAAAAAACAAGCAGACATCTAAAGTGCTTCCACTTCCTGAATACTCACACAGGTGAAGTCTTGGTCTTGCTGTGTCTTGTATCCTCCTCTTGCTCCTCATCTGAGCTGCTGCTGGCCGTGGCCTCAGAGTCCAGAGCTTCCTGCAGGCCTCTCAGCACCGCCTGGCTGGAGCGACTAAACTCTCTTAGCTCCGTCAGGGAAGGTGAGGCTGTGGATGAGTCCAGCCAAGGAAAACGGGGGCTACAGCCCACTTGTGGAGGTAGTAAATGAGAATGTATGGAGTCCAGGCTGTCAGGAGACACACCACCAAGATGACAGTGTCTTTTCAGCCCCTCCAGCTGTTGGCTGCAGTGCAGCAAGGCATGCTCTCCCAGCAGGGATTGTAGTCTCCTCTGCAGCCTCTGAGCTCGGCTCTGAAGCCCTGCCTGCCTGGAGATCTGCTCCTTCACAGCCTCCTCTAGCACAACTCTGAATGCCAGCTGGTCAGAGTTCACTGAAGACAGAGCAGGACAGCCCATTTCAACCACTTTCTCTCTTGTCAGTGTAAGCGGGGGCACAAAGACAGGAGTGTAGCCCTGGTGTTTTTTCTCCCCCTGGGAATATGAGGGAGGAACAAACGTAAAGGTAAGAGTGGAGTGATGCACATCACCACCATCTGGCACACATTCGAGAGGAGCACTGTTTCCTTGCAGCAGACAAGCCTCTTGGCTATTGTGCTCTGGGACAGGGACTAAAAACATGTCTGGTACACCTGGGAAGATAGATGCCGCCTGATGAGAATCTCTCAGGCCTTTACCAATGGAAAGGAGCTTTAGGAGGTGATCTGGGCTGGGGAGGAGCAATGTCTCACCCTGGCTGGCAGACGCTTGCAAACATGGGGAAAGCACAGAATTGGAAGGAACATCCAGGGGGCTCACAGGGAGACAGGAGTCCAGAGGAGGAAAGGGGGAAAGGTTCAACCACATCTTCTGAAGGTCACCATCATCTGTCGATCTCCTCTGAGATTCCAGCTCAGCACTGTGCATGGCTCTACCATCTGAGTCCATTCTGACAAAGGCAGGAGGAGAAGACAGATGAATCCCATGGCCATCTTTCAGGATTTTGGTCAGGGCCGGGGCCATACCACTTTCTGAGCAACTGATGCTTTAGGCAGCTGAGGCAAAATCAACTGATAGCAAAAATACAGAAAAATATACACACTGGTAAAATACAGCTGTAATCCTAACAGAACTTTTAAACACACATCTGTTAAGATTTTATATTGGAGAGAACTACAATAATTTGACCTCAATAATAGGATTACATGACACAAGATAGGCACAGTAGCTGCATCCCAATAAAATGTATTTTAACGCAAATGTTGCTTTCGTTAACGTATTTTTCTGGTTTACCTGGAAGCCTCGTTGTTAAAACTGATGAAGATGTAAATAGTTCCCTCTGAGCCCCGCTCTCCCTTTATCAGCCACATATTTTGGTAATGACAAGCACATTTAGAAAGAAAAATTCCTCACTTTGTCCCGCTGCACTGCTTGTTTAGGCTGGGTTTTTTTTTTTGGTTCACTGTTTTCCTACCACCAGTAACAACGTTCAAGTTTACTAACTAACGGAATAACTGTTTAACAGTCAAGTTAAACAGCTTTTCGGAGAAACGAGCAGGAGTGATGTGACACGATAATGTACCAATACAACAACAACAAACGTCAAGCCAGGATACAGGGGGATTAAAGCACCGCTGGTTACTCGTTTACCAAACGTTAGTTTAAAATTAACAATGACATGACATGTAGTCACTTAATAATCGCCCCTTCGAGCTAACGTTGGCTAAATTTGTGTCAAATAACGTTACCGTTAGCCCTCTAAAAAGTCTTTTTGCTGTAACGCTAACATTACTTACCTGATCTGGAGGTAAACCGTTGGCTTAGCATCGTTTATTCCCGTAGGATTCACGACGGAATATGTCATTAAATCTTATATCTTTTCTAATCCTTTTAAAAATATTTGATTCGACTGGTATATCTGGCTATTCGACGTGACATTTGTTTTGCACAGATTAAACTGACATTGCGCCTCCTTTCCCTTCACTCCTCAACTGCCGAGTGGACGAAACACATCTGAACGAGGAGGGGCCGGACAGAGAGGGGTCTGCCCGCGGACTGCAACATAGGGGCGGGACCCGAAAGGGGGCGTGTCCCGGAGTCTAGAAGGCCGCAGACACATTCTATTGGCTGAAACAGACTAGTGATGCCTTCATGCTCATCTCAGACGTTTAGACTTTGAAATATGTAGAATGAAAAATATCACATTTTGCTATTTTGCTCTTAACAATGATATACATCATTACACTAGATTAAAAAGATTAGGTTTTGATTTACCCAACAAATCTGGTCTTGAAATTGCATTTCTCTAATTTGTTGGTTAGTGAAAAGTAAATAAATAGACAATAAATAAATAATCAAAATTATTATTATTTTTTGAGAAATATTGTGCATTATTTTTACAAACAACAGACAGTAAATAACAAGACCTACGTTTCAAATTATATAAAGTGAGACCATTTTGATTCATCTTATAATTACAAGATAATTGTCTCAAAATTGAACTACAAGAAATTTGACTTGTAATTACATAATTCTATCTAATTACGACAAGAATATTGTATAAAGAATGCATTAAAAAATTCTTAAAGCTTTAATTGAAATGATTTATAATTATTCTTTCTGGAATTTGTTATTTTAAGATCCTTGTAATTACAGGAATTTATAGTGGCATTTTTTGTGATGACAATATCTCATAATAACATGATACAGATCTTATAATTACCAAAGACAGACCATATAATTATGAAAAGAAAAATTCCCATGAGATTAAAGTATTATGATTTAAGTCATGAGAAAAACTATCTGAAGACCGCATTTTAACATAATTGTCATTTGTACAGTTAATACATCAGCCTCCACTTATGGAGAACCAATACCGGTTGGGGCTGTTGGAGTTACAGCTATTGACTAATGGTCTGATAAACACAGGGTGGTGGCAGTGTGGAGGATGTAAAGTAAACTGTTAAATTTCCATCTCAGCAGTACCTTCCAGGAGGTAACTGTACTTTACTGTACTCTGTTTTTGAAAGATTTTGAAAACAGAATGAGTCTGTGATATCAGAGAGTCCAAGATCCATCTTTTTAATGGGGCTTATTGCAGCTTTTTAAAATAATTAATAAATGTATTTAAAAATGATTTTTTTTTTCAAATACAGAATAAGCTGTGAGGAGACTTCCGGTTTGAGAAATCTGAAGTTAAATTCTCTATGAAAACTGATGTATATGCAAAACATAAATCAAGCATTTAAAAAGCTGAAAACATATGAATGTTTTGAATACATATTTATTAAGATATTATTATCATCATCTACCTGACATGATACAGTCTCTAAATGCATATATCTGAGGTGTCGGTTGGACATATAATAAATATTTTTCTCAGAGAAAACACAAAATTTGCCTAAATAAATGTGAGCTAAAACCATGAGGCACACGTTTAAAAGGAATAGTTGACAAGAAGAGGTAGATTGGAATGGTTTGAATTTCAAGAAAACCTACACTTTCTAACCTAACATAACCTGGAATTTACTCTCATACATTGTGCAGATAAAGCATATTTGCATAATATTTTATCTTTAAAACAGAGAAGTTGTTTTTGTTTCTGGTCTCCAACAGTATTCCAAGCCTAAGGGACAGCCTGCATTTCTGTAGACCAATCAAAAAATTGGCTTATTAGCCTTATTATCATCCTCCTTGCTCTGACTGTTCAACTTTAGGTGATTTACGCAACTGAATGGCTCTGAGCCAGATGTCTTCTACTCTCTGCCTGAACACAGCCTGACCAGCTCCAAGGTTGAAAGAAGTGCCTATCATGTAAAAGTTGACCGCAGTGAAATAGTTATATGGGTTGTACATAGCATCAGGACTCTGATTATATAAAATCCACCCAGAAAGGAACATATACAGGACTACCTGTAAGGTGCCAGTGATAGCGACTCTCACCTGGCTTTTGAACTTTGGGCAGGAGAAAGGCTGTCCATTTGCTACCATACTACACATGTGTTTGCACAGGTAAACCACAGTAGAACTACTCGCCATCATCATAACACACAGACAGATTAAGAAGTAAGCACAGCCAGTGATTTGAGAACTGGCAAGCAAATTTCTATCAAATTCAGATTCAGGTGTTTGTAAATAAACTGTGCAATTGATTACCGTGACATTGTATTTCATACAGTTGATTATGACGCCAAAGTCAAACAAAATCAACATTTTCTCAGCAAGCCAAATGCAGTAGATGAAGGGCTTGATATTCTTCTTAATCCAGATGAAGAGGGCTCTCTGTGAAGGTACAATCTGGGTGTAGTAGAAGAAGTTCAGCCATACAGAGGAGTACAAACTTGAGGACAAACAGAGGACAGACACCATATCAAAGAGTAGATGGAAATTAAAGTTGTCATTTATGAAGAACAACATGATGACTGACATCAGGTAAGTTATTGTGCAGCAACTCAAGGACCCCAGGAGAAGCTTCAGAGGTTGCTTGATGCTTTCTCCTTGAGGTGGGAAGACCATGCAAAAGACATAGAATGCATTAGACCAGATGTTGAGAATACAAAAAGGTCCATTGATTAGCCAACAAGTGAGAAAGTCCATCCTAATTTTCTTACTCCGATAACGACACTGTAGTGTTGAAATGTTGGTCTGTTTACAGTATTTATGGCAGCAGATCAATCAGCCTGCTCCAGTCCTTTTACTCCTTTAAAGATTGTTGTTCTTGTTCTGAGAAGCTCCTGATTCAGATGAGCGTTGCTTGATGATGCCCGCAGAAAGCTTCTCAACAAGCTGCATTTGTTGGCTGTCTTCCCTTGTAGTGCTCTTCATAGACAAAACATGAGAGGTACTCCAACTCTTCAATGTAGCAAATCTGAGGTATTTGCATCACATGCAAATAAAAATTCAAATAAAGCAGATTACTGTAAAAACATATAGAAACAGGTTTATTGTCATTGCACTGGGTTTTCAGTTTGTGCAATGATTTAGTTTTTTACATCTAAACTATTTACAATTAGAATAAAAAAAGGGAGTTTTTCTTGATTCTGCTGTCTCTTAAGCAACCTAAACTTCATTATAATCAAAATGCAAGCAACCTGCCCATATCATTCACCCAAGACTCACAGTGACATTTGGACATTTACAGTGTTAGGTGTTTCACCTGGTGTCAACCAGTTGGGGTTCATCTTCATATCATTTGTTACCATGCTTTAAGTAATTTGCAGACATCAGCTGCCCTTCGCCTGAATGCAGTCTGACCGATGCCCAAGTTAATGGTGGTGCCTGATACGTACAGTGAGGTGACTGTAGCGAAGACCCAAACACTGAGGACAGAGCGCTGGTACAAGCTGTGGCTGAAGAACAAGAAAATACTATAAAAGAGAAAGAGCACCCCTTGAGAGATCCCAGTCATGGTGACTCTCACCTGACTTTTAACCCTTGCAGAGGAAAGGAGGTTGCCATTCTGTGCTACAGTTCTAATATGGCTATACAGGAAGTGGACTGTGGAAAAGCTAGAAGCCATCATTATACACAGATGGATCAATGTGTGCACTTTGACAATCAAAAAACAATTATGGCTTGCAAAGAACAGAGATTCAATGCCATATTCAGTCCCTGTAAGATTGTTTTCACTGAGCTTATGAGTGGTTTGAGAAATATCATTTGCAACAACCACAGAACCACTGACCAAAAATAAGGTGCCATCAAAAAGCAAAGCCATGTAGATAACGGACTTGATGTTCCTCTTTACCCAAATCAAAAGAGCTCGCTGTGAAGGTACAATCTGGATGTAGTAGTAGAAGTTCAGCCAGACAAAAGTGGCCATGCTATTTTGCACATTGTGCAGAAAAATCCCCCACAACACCAAAATCACTTTGAGGCTTTTAACTTTCTTGAACACAACATACAGTAACGGAAAAAAGACAGAATAAACAATTGAGTAACACACAACAAATTCCAACAGTATCTTTAAAGGCTGCTTGAGAGTTCGCCCACCGTACAATGGGAAGACCAAGCAGCAGGCAAAAAAGATATTCGCAGTGAAGTTGAGGGAGACGAGAGGACCGTTGATTGATAGGAAAGCTTTCTCATCCAGACCCCAGAACTGATGCTCCATTGATGATTTAGAAATGGCTAAATATCAAAAGGAAGTTGCGCTTTGAGTTTTCGCTCAGGTCTTATGAGCCTTTAAATGTACCACAACTTATAGGAAACTGGGAGGCTGATGTAAATTGACCAAAACAGTCATTAGTCAGAACATGAACATCATTATGTAAACTATATTCACAAAGTATGGTATATCAATGAGGTGTATGTTTCTGAAATGCACCTGGTCTGACAAAGAATGGAATAAAACACTTTGTAGCCATGTTTGCCATCTGTATTATGTTAATTGCATCTTTAGCTTTGTGTTGCCATTATGGGGCTTGTTGATGATAAATGCCACTCTGTACACATTCTAATAAAATACATGTCAACAATCAAGTCAAAAATGTCAACAATGTTTGTAATGATATTTACAGAAGTGCATGATTGCCAGGAAACCTTTTTAAAGAAGAGATTTGGACTTGTAATAATAGTATGAAACACATAGGAGTTGCAAATAACATATAACTTGGCTTTGTTATATTCAAACATCCCTGTACACAATGACAGCAAGCCAGCATGAGCAGTAATAAGGATCTTGAAATTAAAGCAGCTAAATGAAACTTAATCAAAATCCTCCTTATCATTTACACACACATTTACACAGACATATCAAAATGTTTAAATTATCCTGTGATTACAAGTTGTTCTGTTGACCCCAAGGTGGCTAAAATTAATAAATAAATAAATAAATAAAAATCAATCATTGCAGATAGTCCTCCTCTCAGAAGGCAGTATGGAGTCATTCTGAGGTGAGCCCCCTGTTTCCCAGGTGAAACCAAAGCTGTGAAGCACGATAGTCACAGTAGGAGGATTCTGTGATCTGTTTAGAACCACATGACTGACATCTTTGTCTAAAAAATCTAAATGTGGCTCACAGTCGAAAAATCTGCGTAGCTTTTATCTTCATCGGTTTAGATTTAAAAGCTTTTAAAGCAATTTCATTATGATACACAGACCAAAAAAGTCATGGCCTAAGATTTTTACTCAAACTCAAGCATTGTTAACTTAATTTGAGGAAATTTCTTTGCATATTCTATGTTGTAGCTATGCAACATTAGAAATAGCCTGGAGCTCATGTCAGCATGCACTCATCCATCAAACTATCCAAATGTAGTGGTGAGCCATTGGTTGAGCTTCACTCTACAGGAAATACATTTAAAATATACATGTAAAAACATGTAAAAACATTTTCTGCAAAGATGGGAACTGCCATACAGAGTATCTTTGTCTTACAAATTAGGACTGTGTTGGTACATCTCTTGTATTGGAACTGATTGCCACTTCGTATCGATAATAAGCTGAAGTACTTTCGACTAATTAGAAAATATCAGAGTGATGTGTAGAAGGGAAACACAAGAAAAAAGGTGCTGAAATTTCAAGCCAGGCATCCAATAACCACTGTGTTGTAAAGATCATAATTAAAATTTGTAAAGTGGACATGTCAAGATATTTTCAGAAGCAAGTTTCACTAATGCAAAGTTCAGAGAAAATTTGCAAACATAAGAAAAATCACTGCATGGTCTAACTTGTGTAAATTATGGATGTGATAGCCTACATATGTTAAAGCACATTGCTGACTAAAATTATGCTGTTTGGTGTATTTTGTATGTATGGTTGTAAATACCCAAGACTTTAAACTCATAATTTCCAGCATCAAGTTTTCAATGTGATAATTGGGATTTAAAAATTAAAAATTAAAATTAAAAAACAAAAATTAAAATGAATTCCAAGTATTCATCAACACTTTGTATTAAAGCTGACAACTGGTAAAAAGATTAAATTAATCTTTAAATATGTTTTTTATCAGAAAGAATTCAGAGACAGATTGTTGTACAAATGTTTTATTTTTTATTTAAATAAGCTCGTCTGACTAAAACGCCAGAATTGACAGATCACACAAACACTTACAAACAGTCCCATAAAAATAATACTTCATGTTCAAAGACAGCAAACTAATAATGAAACAGCTTTACAGATTTCACATTCAAACACTCACTGACAGTTATAATCATTCTGGTATACAGATAATTAATCCACACACACATGCACACATCTCAAACACCAATACATATAACACACACTCTCTGTTTCTCTCTCTCTCACACACAAACACAAATACACACTTAAAGCCACAGGTTTATCCCTCTAAAGTCTGTCAGTGTGTATATATGAGATGTCCATTATGCTACATATCAAGGACTTGGACATACAGGGAATAAATAAACGCTGGCAAGAGAATTCAAAGTCCTTCTTGAGTTTCTTTTGGCATAAAACTGAACTTTGTGAATCCTTCAGTGGTTTGATATTGTCATGTTCTCTAAAAGCTTCATTCTTAGACTATTATCTGAGAAGAAACTGAATATTTTCAAATCACAGCAGTGGCACGCACATGTCTTTCATATCCTTGCACTTAACCGTTAATTTCCTTGTTTTTGCATCTTCAAGTCCATTTGCTTCACATCACATAAACTTGGAGTTTTTTATTTTTATCTTTTATTTTCACATTTCTGGTGGTCAGTAATTCACATTCATTTTGGTGAGTTAATACAGTGAACATCATATTTTTTAATTAATCATTGTGCATTAATGCAGTGCACAATTTTCGAGCAAATCTGTGCTGTGATGCCAAGTAGCAACAACATTACTGGCAGATATGATGTTTACTGTCATGCATCGGCTACCTCGAGCAAGTGTCAAGCCTCTGTAAAACACTCTTCATCACACAGTGAAGTGAATGAGAATCAGTGGCTGTCTGAAGGCTGGAAAAAAAACACATTAAGCATCTCTTAATGCACCAACAGCCATGTGATGTGTGAGTTGAAGCAAATGAGCTAAAACATGTGGAAACACTGAAACGATCATACAGGAACACACTCAGGGAACATTTTACTTGCAAAAATGTGCAGTTTCATAACATGCACACACACACACGAATCTTACACACACACACACACACACATATTTACATAGTGTGCAGCCCTGAACGCAGATGGACTCTTCAAAACAGTGCTGCTCACACATTAGCAATGTCACTGTGACAGAAAACCATCATGATGCATCAATATTGTCAGCATTCGAGAGTTTAAGTTGCTGTGTGTGTTTGTGTGTGTATGTTTTACAAAGTGGGGCAGTTAAAAGTAGTCTCTTCTTCGTGAATCGTCACTGATGAAGGAGGGGTTCCACTGGGCTGGGTAGATGCATGAATGGCGAGAACCCGGCAGGCCTGTGAACGGATACAGGCCGTTTCTCTCCAGGTCTGAGTTACGCAGTGCAGGCTGAGGGAAAAAGCACAAAAAAGGGGTTTTAACAAGATGCATTCAATAAACAGATTTGTCTTGTCTAATGTAATGATTTATCAGTTGTATCCACTTACAAAAAAACAAAGCCTTGAAAGTCCACTATGTTGATTTTAGTGACATCTAGTGGTGAATTTGCAGATTGCAACAAATTAAACATATCTGTCTCACCCTCTCCTTAGGAGAGACTTTGAAAAATGAGAAAGAGCCCCTTAAGAGCCAGATTTTGGTTTGTCCATTCTGGGTTTCTGTAGAAACATGGTGAGGCAACATGGTTGACTCTGTGAATGAGGACCCACCTTCTTTGTAGGTATAAAAGACTCATTCTATTGCATTGAAAATACAAAGATTCTTATTTTCAGGTGATAATACACTAATGAAAACACATTTCTGAATACTGTATATCAATTTTTGCCATATTCTTATAATAGATTACCCCAAATCTTACACACTGGTCATTTAACTTGTCCACTGAAACAAATGAAGTGAGTAAGACACAAAATCAAAGTTGAACAGTTTTTCTCCTTACAGAGTAGTAAATGTCAGTCATCTGCAGCAGGTTCTTGGTGCTGCCGTTCTCCTGCATCTCGATGGTCTCCCTGCCCCACTCCATGGATATGCGGTTGCTTTTGGGGAAGTCTGCATATGGGGACATCTGCAGGTCTCCACTCTTAAAGATGATCTTGTTGATGTCATTCTTGTCTTTCCTTGGAGATGAAACATTTTTCAGAAAGTTAAACCTTTGAAACAGTTCACAGTTGTAGTGTAGGATGACATGTGAATCATAAACCTGGAAATAGATTAGTGCATGGCAGATTAATGCTCAACTTTACACCTCATAAGTTGAATTGCATTGCTAACCAGAGAACTTCAGCTAACAAACTACAGTCTTACTTGCAACAGGTGACAATGAGAGCTATGACGAGGATGAGGAGCAGAGCGCCCCCCGCAGGTGACACCACGACTGCAATCAGCTTGTAAACTGCAAAGTCAAATAAAAGCATGTTAAAAGGTCATTTTTAAAAAAAAATAACATGACAAAATCACAGTTAAAATTTTGTGACCTTAAATCACAAAAACATCTTCCATGAAAACAGAATATGTAATATTTTGCCTGCTCAGGTGTTTTTAGGGCCACTTACAATTTCCACAGTTGAATCCCCCAAATCCAAACGTGCACCTGAGAAATATAAATATAATTTAACAGGACAGTAACAGAATTTTGCAGTAAGAAAGATGTCTCAGTATTTTATTGTAACTGAATTCATGCTGTGAGAAGAAAAAGAAATGAACTTACGGAACACAGCTGTTATTTTCCAGCTTGTAGCCATCCCCACATTCTGAAACGAGACGATTTGTTATAAATAAAAAAGTCCCATAAACAGCTCGGTATAGGGAGCTCAGAAGCCAGTGTTGTTTTTGCTTACATTCAGTGCCCGTAATTTAGGTGAATTTCATTCAAAACTGGATAAATCTACTTAATTTCTTAGTTTTTTGTTTTTGTCAGGAAGTAAAAGCTCATCATCACCACCTGATTTTTAGGTGTTGTCTGGATCAATTTAGCTTCTCATCAGGTTAATATGTGGTTTTGCTTTCTTTGTTACTTTTCTGTTACTATTGGATGGATATTGGATGTTGGATGGATCTATGACCCAGCACCCTTTGCATCTAGGCTGACATGGGCTTACCTAAGCAGGACAGGTCGTCAGGGTTGTGTTTGTAGTACCCTTGAAGACACTGGCACTGGGCTGTGCCACTGCTGTCTGTGCAGGTGGAGCGCTCTGTATCACACTGAGTCTTCTGTGCCACACACAGATTTTCCACTAGAAACACAGAATGAACACAATTTGTCATGTCATTATTGTCACAACACATGAATTTGATCATGACATACAGAGGATGAGAAATTCTACATCCAACGTCCTCCTTAGTAAACTTATGGTCCTGCTGTCTGTTGCTTATATAGAATTCCTTGTAAAACAAGTCTGTTTTTCAGTGGTTTAATGATGTAGCTGTATACAATTGTCTCAAAAGAATCATGGCACCTTTTTAGAGAGGACCATTTCTGTCTAAACTGCGCCCTCTGGTGGCTGTAAACATAATCACAGCTACTTTAAGGAGTCTGCCTTTAACCACATTTAAAGTAGTTAAAAAACTGAATTAAATCTAAAAGAACAAAAATATAACATGGTGAGTCTCATTGTCATTATTATACATTATATTTACTATGATAGGTGAGCTGGTGGTGCAGGACCATGCGGCAGTGGGCCATTGAGGAGCTGCAGTTTTTGAGAGACATCTGGATGCTGTTGAAGACCTCAGCACTCGTCACATCGGTGGAAATTGAAAACATGTTGACAGCTGAGATATGAACCCCATCCTCTTCTCTGTGGAGAGAGACAGCAGATGTTAATGCAGAGGGCTACACTGGCAAAAAGCCCATGTTGCACAATTTCATCTCAAACATCATGAAGTCTTAAAAAAAATCACCTTTTCCTAAATTTTGAGGTTTTTTTGTATAGATAGCTACTGAAAAAAATTCACTATTTGATGTTATTTGTCTGTCTTCTACTAATTCAATATAAAGGTTTAATTACAAACTTACTTCTTCCTCAGCAATGAGCGGCTGTAACCTCTGAGGACTGACAACGAAGCATTGAGCTGGGGTGAAGACAGGAAGAGCATGAGCATCAGATAAAATAAACAGAAGCCAAAGAGTTTTTCTGAGAAATGAGGTGATGAAGAGACGTGTTTCTCACCAGCTGAATGATCTCTCTCTGGATCTCATGCATGGTGGTGCTCTTGAAGACAACAGGGTCATGTGGCAGTCTGTTAACACTGAAAGTTCCCAGAAATGTCTTTGCTATGGTGGACAAAAAAAACTCTGTTAGTGACTCATTAGAAACTCTGGCAGAACAGTTTCACTAGAGAATTACTATAAACTTTGTGTTTGTATATGTTAACCAAAAGCTATTATTGTTTCACCTCTGGTGCAGGTGCGTCCATCTTCCAGGTCAAAGCCAAGTGGACACTCACAGCTGAAGGAGCCACGTGTGTTCACACACCTGGACCCGATGGGGCAGGGGTCTTGCTCACACTCATCCATATCTGACCAGGTATGACAATGTTATGTTTAAAAAGGCCTTCACTGATTTCATATATTTAAAGTGTCAGGAAGAAGAGAAGCTCACCCTGGTTGCAGGTCGGTCCTGTCCACGCCTGCTGACAGTGGCACGTGAACTGATGCTCTGTGTCGCTCACACACATCCCTCCATTCATACAAGGATTTGACACACAGGGGTTTCCTGGAGGAGAACAAAGAAAGAGCTGTCATTAGTCACATGTGGTGGTTTTACACTGACTTTCGTTATGTCTCATCAATTATAATGCACATTTTCCCACTTCAACTAATTTATGCATTTTACTATTTTTGTGATAGGTGTGTGGGTTTTTTTGTCGTTCTCAGTGCTGCAAAAATTACTACAGTACAATCAGCATCATAGTCAGTTCTTTTATGCTGAACATAAGTGGAACTTGTGCATCACTTGGAAATTCATCAGCAACCAAGTGTCACCTTCTTCAGAGCAGAGAGAACAAATCTGAGTAACTAACCTGCATTCTCTCTTCTCTCTAACATCTAAAAAGCCTTAGAAATGAGTAAAACCCAGCAGCTATGTAAACAATAGACACTGATGTTTTTATAATTATGTCAAAGGTATTAAGCTTGTTAAGGACTTTTGCAGTATCTTAATCCATTCACTGAAAAATGACTTTGCAATTAAGTAACTGAAAATTTGAGTAAACTGGGACTAAAAACCAGAGAGGATGAACATGCATGTTTGCATTCTGGAGCCATGTTAAGTTTAAATATGAGCAGATTTTTTTTATGTATTTATAACTGTTTTCAGAAAGTAAAAGAGGGTTTAGCTGGCAAAACAGCAATACTGATTTGTAGAGGAAAGACAGTAACAAGGCACATCTGCTGTGAAAACTACATATCATGACTGTCAGTTAAAATGAATGGAGAATGTAAACCACTGACTTGCTGGTGGTGGTGCTGCCTTGGTGGAACTGACGTCAGTGGGCTTTGTTGTCACCGCCAGCTCTGTAGTTCCCCTGTCAGTCTGTTTCCCGGTGGTCTGCAGAGCCTCTGTGCTCTTGGTTGGGGTGCTCTGGGTGGAGGTGGTGGTGGTGATGTGCTGTCTATGAGCTGTGGTGATTTCCAGAGCGTCTGCGCTGGTTTCTGCCTGCAGGGTGGTGACGTTGGTGGGGTTAGCCATCTCAGTTGAAGGCCCCTCAGTTTGGCTGGATGACGCCCGATGAGTTGGTTGTGCTACACTGGTCTGCTGAGGAAGGGTGGAGGCTGTGGTTGAAGGCATCGTGTGCAGAATGTTGGTCTCTGTGAGTGACTCAGGAGCAGAGCTGCTGGTGGTGCTACTGAACTTGGAGGATGGGGTTGCAGGGAGGGGAGACGTAGCGACTCTGAAGGTGGAGGCAGTGGCTTTGAAAGTTTTTTCCTCAGTTGCATAAGGCCTGTTAAAGAGAAAATAGATCGATCACAACTGACAAGAACTGAAAACTATTTTCATCCTCACAACACTGGCTAATGCACCTCAAAACTGACTTGCAACTGTTTTAACAGTTATTCAAAATAATGAAGGCTAGAGTGACAATAGGGGGCACTACAGCCGCTTATGTAAGCTTGTTAATATCTCAAGACATGCCGCTCAAACTGATCTACAGTGTCCAAGATCATTCACAACAGATCCAGTAAATCCAAGAAACAATAATTCAGGGGTTTTGGGCTGTTTTGCAAAGGTTGAAATAGATTTGTCTTATTTAGGCAGATTATTTTACCACCAAAAAAAGTAACAGAGAACCTTATTAAAGCATTGCCAAAAAATGCAAATACTGGACTCTATGAAGTACCTTCAAATCTACAAATGAATTAATAATAATAATAACAACAACAACAACAACAACAACAACAACAACAACAATAATAACTACAATTAAAAGTCCCAAGTTTTGCTTTTATGCTTGAACAACAACTACAAATCATTCTTTGAACCATTATTGTATTATTTATTTAATCAATAGTTTAGCATATAGTTTAATAAACATATAAAGGTACCTGTCTGTGACAGTGGCAGGTGTGGTAGTGAGGAGGGACTCAGTAACCAGCACCGGAGTGTCCGTCAGTGAGTCATCCAGTTCAGACGTATTGCTGCTGACTGTCGGGGGTCCGGTGGTCAGACCAAAGCCCACGCTCTGCTCGCTGGTCTGGGATGAAACTCCCTCAGTGCCCTCCTGGTTCTGAGTGCTGGAGCTGTGAACTCCAGTGGACGACTCGGTGGAGGTTCCAACACTAGAGCCTGACCCCTGGTCTGTTCCTGAGATGTTCGCCGGACCTTCTGCAGGTGAGGTGATGGGGGGTGTGGAGGAAACAGACACTTCAGATTGGTCGGTGCTGGGCTCTGTCACTCTGAGAGGAGGCGTGGAGTCAGAGGTGTCCTGTGATGTTAAGGTTTGCTGATGTTGGGTGGTGTTAGGCTGTCCGCCCAGACTTTGGGTCCCTCTGGTGCCCCCTGGGCCCCCAGTCTCTGAGGTTATCCCATTGAAGGAGTGGGTCGTGTGCTGGTCTGTTGTGTCCTTGCTGTCAGTTCTGGTGGACGGGGCACTGTGGGTGTAGTCCTCAGTCTCTGTAGCCCTTGCAGACATACCCCAAGTAGAGGGGGGTTGATGGGAGTTGGAGTCCTCTGTAAATGCGGAGGAGGTGCTGTTGCTGGAAGATGAGGTGACAGAGAGCAGCGTCCTCTCTCCAGCTCGGCTGATGGTGGTGGAAGTGTAGGTGCTGTCGGTGTGGACGGCTGTGTGGGACATCGAGGGTGAAGCATCTCCCTGTCGGAGGGTGGTGTCTGGGCTGTCTCGGGGCATTCTGGCCTCCTCGGTCAACATCCAGGAACTTTCCTCCAGGGACACAGCAGAGGAGGCGTCTGGCACCTGGTCTGTGTTAACAAAGATCTTCCAGTTCTCGCTGCTGCTGCTGCTGCTGCTGCTCGCCTCAGTGGTGGCTTCGAAAAGGGTGGAGGTGAGTGGTTCAGTAGACAAATCTACGGTCTCTAGTGACCTGCTGCTTGTTTCTGTGAAGGTTTGTGTCTGCTCAGTGTCTGTGGAGAAGAAAAAATAATTGCGTCAATTATTACTGATAGCTCAATTTGTGCACTCATTTTTTGGCCTCTTTATTTCTGTTTCACAGCAGCTGCCCTTTTTATATAAAACAAGAATATAGAGTAAGTATAATATTAGACACTCAGTCAAGCAAAACAGCAATTCTTTGACTTGCAGGAAAAAAAATTGTCCAGCTAAAAATGCCTCCGCTTAAGCAAAATTCATTCATACCACCCATAGCTTTAAATTAATAATGTCAGAAAGGTGTTTATCCACCAGGTTTTAGCTATTTCAGTTTGGATGTTTTCCAACAGGAAGCTATCTCACAGTATTAATGCTGAAACAACTACTAAACAGATAGTTAATAAGTAAAAAGTTATTTAAGCAATTTATGGAGCAAAAGAGCAAGACAGAGTGCAAAGACCTCTTAAGTGTGATGTTTTTGTTCATTTTTTTGTTTTATATATGACAAATTTAATAATTTTTGACAGTTTGTTAACATAAAAGAACTACAGGATACTAGTGTTGGGCATTTTGACTGTTTTCTGATATTTCATGACCTAGAAAAAAATCTATTAACTGAAAAAAAACAACACCAGACTGCTCAAAAATGAATATTTTCTTTTGTGGCAATTCTTCTTAGTCGCATTAGTTCTCAGGTCCTTTGGATGTATTTTAATAGTTTAATAATACACCTCCAAAACAATATTTATCATGTGCTGGATGTTTATCTCCAGCTATCTCAGCTTACTGTAAATTACAAACTCTATGTTTTGAAGCTCCCTTCCAGCTGTCACCACCAGAGGGTGCTCATTAGACTAAGTCCAGCCTTTGCACACTGCAGAAAGAGGGAAGATGCTGTCAGAAGTTCTGTTGCTTGCTGTGGAGCAATGATTTTGGGTGGAGAACAATTGGCAGTCGGACTCGTCTACTCTAACAAAGGCATGAGGTCCTAAATATGGCGATGACTGTCTCTGCTGGGAATCAGCCATTTCCTTCCTAAAGCTGAGCGAGCACAAGGCACCAGCAGAAAAAACTGTCACTCTGAATCTGGGTGTGTTTTCATGTTCAGTGTCTGTAGAGACGTTTTTTTTTTTTAGGCCTGGCTCAAAATTGTTGTTAAGTCATTAAAACCACCCAAACATTACCAGGAGTAAAGTGTCAAAACGAATGTTGCTACAGCAAAGGGATTGTTGTTTTTCTGCTTTTTTTGGCAGTTCAACTTAGAGACACTGCAGATACATGAGACAACTAGGCCTCTTAAGCGCCCTCGAAACAGTTTAAAAATCTTGTGTAATGACCAATGTCAAGTGTAATAAAAGCTTTATTTTAAGAATCAAAACAGTAAGTCATTTTTTATCAACTTAATACATAATAACTACTGTACTAAATAGTTCCAAGCCTAAAAGTTTCATTCATATTGATGACATTCAAATTCTTAATCAACCTTTAAATGTGTAAGCGAATGGCATATCATGGGGTTTTGAGCGTTGTGTGAATAGGACAGGCAGGGCAGAGGGACAGATGCCTGTAGAAAGCTGCTAATGATGTTTGTACCTGAAAGAGAGTCGGGGATAGACAGAAGCCTCTGGAGGAATAAACACCAGAGTCACTGATCTGAAGCCACTAACTGGCAGGAGGGGAATTTATACTTTAATCTACTGGGATTAACAAGTCAATTTATTTTTTAAATTTCTGCTTCAGTGTGTTTGCAGCAGCAAACCGGAGATTGCTGACCTGTACTTTAATTAGCCTCTCTTTGTAGACTGATAACTACCATTATACCATTTTCTCCCCTTTTATCTACATGCTCCATTATGCTCACTAGCTAGCTGCTAACTTTGTATTACTATCGCCTAATTCTTCACAGTTTGTAATGTACGGTAGGTGTTTTTTGGAGCTTCATTGCCAAAAACATCTGCTTGCTAAAGCTGGTAAGGATGAGAATGTGAAGACCAAAACATAAGCTGGAAGACTCTAAAATGCAACATGGAGCTGAGGGAGTTGGGTGATAACTTCTATGGGTTCATCACTTAGAGGGACCTCCTTCAAGTCACAAACTAAACGATCCATTTTTTACATGAACACACTGATGCATGTAGCTGTAAATGACATAAATAGTAAGGAATCCAAAGGGCTGAATATCAGTATTAAAACACCAAGTGTACACAAGAAAATAAACCAAATTTAAGGAGGCACTAAGTCTGTGTGAGGTCTTTCTGTGACTTAATGTTTTTTCTCTGCCTATCACGGATGCTGTGCTGTCTGACAGCCTGTTATCTGGCCACTCTCCAGAAGCCCAGGACTGGAACAACAACAGTCCACTGAGGACAAGCACCGGTGCTGGACAGCATCCTGACAGCTAACACACAGCAGCCACCACACAAAACCCAATAGAAGGGAGAGTTCAACTGCAGAACAGGCCGTCCACTGGGAGTCTGTGTGGAGAACTGGGCCACTCGACTCCGTTCCTCTCTCTGACTTCCTCTGCATGTGTCTCTCTCATTTCATTTTCTCTCTCTGGATCCAAACACAGACTGGAACGTGGTGTTGGCAACAAGTGGCGGACCCTTCCTGAGTCTCTGCTGTTTATCTCTCAGCTGTTGCCACAGTTATCAGTGTTGCTTTTTCACATCTGCTGTACTTCAGAAACTCTGTGGCCTGCATATTAACTTAGGCAAGTGCAGTATGTTTGCCATTTTATTTGAGCACAGATGATGGTTGTGACCAGCAGTGTTGTGAATGTAAAGGTTGATGAAATTCATCATTTGCTGCAGGGACCAAATGCTAAGCTGCGTTTGAGGTTCACAGCTCAGTGTGTGGGTTTGATACCAGATGAGTGTGACCTGAAGAGGGTGGTTGCAAAAGGAAAGGTGAACCTCAGTGAGGAAAGTGAATCATTTCCACTTCATCATAGCTGCTCTTTGCCTTTAAGCAAAGCACCTGACCCTTGTAATGTCTCTTTGCAGTTGTAATGGGCGGCTCTGAGTGAGTCAAACGTGACTGATATGAAGCAGAAACTGTGATATAGCGACAGTTAGCTTGATGCTAGCAGGCAAATTAGCAGATAAAAATTCAATATCAGAGCAGCTTTATGTCAGTCATGAACCACTACCAAGTCAACATCTTGTGAAATGATAATATGTTTTTTTTTAATAACAATATACACTCACTCCGATTTGCTTAGCCCTTGGATGGTACCTCCTGGTGGCCTGCAAGGGGGCCCCAATTTAGAAATGATAGGTTTAGAAATCACTAACATTAATATAAAAACAGAGAGAGACACATGCAGTGCAGAATCTTAAATTGTTATTCTAGGGGCACAGAGACATTTAGCTTAAAAAGTAAATTTAAGAGAAAAAGTTTTCAATAAAAACTGGTTGACTCACTGATATCAAATTAATTACATTCTAATTTTACTGTTGTAGATTGGGTAATTTACAAGGACTGCAATATGCTTTGTTTCACAAGTAGTGCAGAGTTGTATATTTAATAAGTAGGCTATATGTATAATGTGTTGTGACCATATAACAAGCTAGCATTTGTAGTAGTACAGTGTTTATGATGGTAATAATATGTTATTAATACTATATTAATAATATATAAGAAAAGTATATGACTGTAGTCGCATTGCATTTACTGTATTTTTTAAAATTGTTAAGAGGCAGAAACTACAATAAAGATGCAGAGTTTTCTGTTCTTCCATTATCAGATATCGTGTGGTACCTTTGGTATCATGCTTGCCGACAGCTGCATAATCTTGATATCAAAAAATAATTCAAAAATATTCTTCATTTGTATCCTCAGGACTTAAGTCTCTCTTTCTTCCCTCTGGCTGGGTTTTGGGTTCATTACTATTTTGCTTCTAGCACAGCAGCACTGTAATGTAATCCTCTATTTAAGGGATAAAAGTGTTAACAATATCCCCATTAGCTCTCAGAAAAGATATATCTATCAGCTGAAGCCCCATGATTATTCTGCTGTTTTCTCTTTAATTTATTTGAAATGACAGCAGAGTTGCGTAGGTGTGACTGTGGCTTCTACCTCAAATGGCAAAGGTTTACCTCCTACAGCATAGTGATTTTTGCTGGGCCTTGTGCTCAGGGAACTGGCCCTGAAATCCTGTTCTCCCATTCAAAGCTCTGGAGCTGTGAAGTGAAAAGCTGTACTTGGTTCAGATGTTGCTTCTCTCAGCTTCGTGCACTGAATGGACAAAAACGGCAGCGCTGCAGGTCCTTTTCTGAGAGCAACTTATTGATGAACTCAAAGCATCACAGTCCCTCCCTGATGTGCCTTCTTCTCTTCATGTGCAATTCCTGTTCATGATCACTATGCTTTTACAAAATAGACCAGAATGTTTTGGGGTTTTTTTAATGGATTGTGTTCATTAATGGACTCCTCTAAATTTCACAGCCCTCCATGCTGCACATGTGTTAGGATGCTGTAACCTGTGCCTACTGTTAAGCAAACCATAAAGGTTTGGCCAATGGATACAGGAGCCTATACAGCTTATTAACTGTGTGAGCAGAGGAACAAATGCCGAGACTTTTGCATCAATAGCAAACACATGGACTTAAGTATGAGCCTTAAAAACACTATTTTTTACTGAAGATCAACTGAAATAATTCACCGTGGGCCTGTAAATTCACTTTTTTCCCCTAAAATGTCAAAAATGAACTGGTTCAAATAGCAGAAATGCAAATATATCTAATTATGTTTGTGTGATACTCAACTACGAATAATTGACTCTGAATTGTTGGTCAAACATTGTGGGAACTTTTTATGGACATTTTTTTTTGCAATTTCTGACAAACTTCTGGGCAAAAGATGAATCAATCAATCAAGATATTAATAAATAGATAAATCTTGTAATGAAAACAGTACTTACAGGCCTATTAGCAAACTAAACATAAAAGCAGGTCACTTGTTTAATGACTGTTATGTTTCTAGGATGCATAACACTTGAATTCAACGTGTTATGCAACCTGTGGAAGAGTAGCATGAGAAACTTTATTTCATTAAACTTTTTCAGTCATAATTCAAGCAGCTACAAGCCAACAGGAAATCCTTACTTTGAATAAATGGACTTGTAATTGAGAGACTATTGCCAACAAACACATAATGTTCAAATAGCTCCAACTGATTCAGTAAATGAGCTTTGCTGATTTATTTCTGTCTAATCCACCAATTTTAGCTCATTTTAATGAGTTGGAAATGAAAGTAGACATTAATGGAGCATTACTTTGCAGGAGAGTCGGCCAGAACTAATCCAACTCATTATGAGTTTTTCTACAAAGTTACACTTTCCCTTGCAGGCCTCAGTGACAGTGATCTTACCGAGGACTCCGGTAGCAGCAGTGTGTGTTTCAGCGGTGTGTGTGAGCAGGATGTTTCTCTGTGATGGTGATAAACTCTCGCTTGAGTAAGAAGTTGAAGTTGCATTGTTTTCCATGTCGCTGAGTTCATCCGACGCGGTTGAATAATAAAATCCTGCCGTTAGCGAATCCGTGCTGTTGTTACTGGGGGTCCCTGCCCCGAGGGGCCCCGGCAGACCCAGCAGGAGGACCGACAGAGACAAACCGAGGACGTGATTCACAAACCACGTTTCCATGATTTTTCAAGACCCCAAAACGGGCGCCGATAGTTTCCGTATAGTCGAGTAGAGGCCGGGGAGTCTCCCGGGGACACCATGGGAGGAGCGCTCCGGCTGTAAGTGAAGTTTCAGAAGAATTAAATAAATCCTAGTTCGGGTCCGGAGCGGCTCCGCTGCTGCGACGGCGGGGAACGGAAGATAACAGAGCCGAGGCAGCAGCCTGTTATCACAGCGGAGGAGCCCGGGCTCCTCCTCCTCCTCCTGCTCTACACACACAAACACACACACGTGCGCACACACATATACACGCGCACGCACGCACGCACGCACGCACGCACGCACACTCAACCGAAAGACTTTCTTTGCTGCCTTCAGGTGTTGTCGGAAGTCAAGCAGTTAAAACAAACAAAAAAAAACTTTTTCAGCCATGACAGATTTTTGAGACTTACAAGTTTTGAAATTAATCTAAAAAATGCCTTACTTTTTACTCTTGATTAAAAATTAAATTACAAACCATTTATGTCTTGTATGACAACTTCATATATATTTTCAACCTACCAAGTAGTATCACAGCATAGACATACGAAGTCACAGTACTGGCAAAGTGTTTATAATGGCATGTCGTACTACTACATTAACAAACCAATACTAAGCTATTACTTTGTGATGGAAGCGCTTGTATTTTTTACATATTACAACAACAATTATTTTGTGCGAAAAAGCTTCTTAAGTAATATTTAAGATGAAATGCACAACAAGGTCAGAATAGCACCTACAAAAAGCCTTTGAATGCCTGTATTTCTTATTTGAAGGTAATTTAATAATTCTATAATACAGTCTAGGGTAATAGTAGAAACACAAGGGGCAATACTGTAAGAATAAAAGTGTAGCCATTTGCAGGGATTGTTTGTTCTAGTTAAACCTTTAGTGTTTGGGATCAGATATTTAAATTTGGGCAGGAGGGAGTCTGTAAATTAAACACTATTTATGCTACAATGATCGATCAGGGCAGAGATATTAAATCAGTTGAGATATTCACCTCAACAAATTCCACCGCAGAGAGTCCCACATGTCTCATCTTTTAGCGAGAGCCAGACTGATCTACAGAGGCCAGACTGTTTATAGGATGTATTCTGGCTGGGATAAATCTGGAAAAAGTGTTGGGGGCCAAGGCAAGACTTACTGTTGACATGACAGAATCATAATTTACTGGGTGACTTAGTTACTTGCAATGTAAGCTAACAAGGAAAAACTCAGCAGAGAAAACAAATCTCCACAGAAAAGAAGGATCAGTGATGGCTGACATTTGATTCTGCAACTGTTGAAGGTTCACAGCTAAAAACAGTCTCACTAATAAATTTTGTGAAAGACTTTTGACCACAGAGACATGACGCCCTCACCTCAGCTATTTAACATGTGGGAGAAAAATTTGGAGTCACGTTTTTAGTGCAGACACTTAAATGTACGCTTGAAGTCCAACAAGTGCATTAAATTACTGAAATGCAATGACATAAGCCTCCCTTTGTAGAAAACCCTGCAGTGTAAAATGTGAAAGGTCCTTTTTAGAGCCAGTATTTGGTTCATTCAATCTGCACTACTGTAGAAACATGGCGGTACAACATGGTGGACTCCATGAATGAGGACCAGATACAAAAGGCTCAGTCTAAGGTAATGAAAACATGGCTACTCTGACTTTCAGGTGATAATGCACATACATCTTTATATATTGTTTAATTTTTGCCATATTCCACAAATAGATACACCTTAATCTGACACACTGGATCTTTAAACCTAGAAAATTGGATATTTTATTCAAGTCTATGCTAGGTTTCAGTTAGTTTGAGTTTCAGTTGAGGTAACAACAGTCAGAGGAGGGAAGTAAGAAGTAAGGTGTAAGGGAACATCAATAAATGTACTTTGAATAAACTCTTAAACAAAAACTCATCTGTAAACATATCTGTCTGAGTCAGATAGACTTTAAGCTGCAATAGTGACTGTTTAATGATGAAATACACAAATTCCATGATCCCAAGCAACTTCATAACATCATCAAACTATAAACTTTTTTTTTCATTAGTATGAGAGAGCAGCAGAAATTACACATGAAAATTAAATTGCATATTGAAATAAATTACATATTAAATAAAAATTTGAATGCCTGACTTTTATATGTAATGGAGCATCCCTACACTGTTTTATTGCTAGCTAGCTCTTTGTACTTCTTTCAACACTACAAAATGAGCAATAAATGTGTAACAAGCAGTTCACACTGTCCAGGTCTGATCTAAAAGTGTATTTTATTAACACCACTGACGTTTCAAGGCATCATCTCTGAAATATTCAGATATTACAGTTTTATGCTGTGCACTGTCCCATTCTGCAGCCAACGTTTGTATCGTTAATAGCTGGCGAGGAAGCTCGTGAATAAAAACAGACTGACGGCTCCATTGCTGAGAAAACATCTAATGCACAGAGAAGTTGATGAGGAAACAAGGTACCAGTGTCTTCACAGATCATCATGAGCCGGTTGCAGCTCTTGGAAACAAAATGATAAGAGGAAGTGGTTTTCACAGCATTGCAGTTGAGCTGCTAGAACTGGGACTTTTTTTTTAAGCCTGTGAGCACCAAATTCACTCAAGTAACATGACTTTATGCAGCACAGACATTCGGATAATCAGCAGGTGATTTGAATCAAATCAAATTGTTTTCAAATCACTTCCTATTCCCTCTGTATGTAAATTAGAGCTTCCAGCTGATTTGACCTTTTCCCTTGTACAATGATTTGATCTCTATGACAACAGGATGCTGACTGAGATTTTTTTAACAGCAGAGTGCCTCACAGTCATGTGCAAAATGTCAAAGTTTGACCCTTTCAAGCACATGTAATGACACATTTGGTCTGAATTTATGAACTTTGAAGCTTGTTTTGTTTAACATCACATCTTTTTCTTTTAAAATTGTCATCTGACAGCACTGATCACAACTGAAGAATGTGTCTGTAGACCTGTTTTCCAGCCTTTAAGTATGTTTATTATGATGGATGTGCCACAATGTTATGTTACTTTTTTAATTTTAAAAAACAACTCAATAATTTACATACCAGTCTCTCTAAGAGATTTGGCATTAGGCTGTCGATGCATCTTGATTTGATTTCTGCTTCATTTTTATTAAGATATTGCTCAGTTTTGATATTCTTCCTCAACTGACTGGTTATAAAAGTTTACTTTACCTCCTGATCTTCACTTTAAATTCTCCTGTTAAACATTTCTAAAGAAGTAAAGTGACGGATACTTTTCCTTTTAGTTACTTTCACTAGACTTTGGTTTTCAGAAACTGGTAACAAATGTTATAATTCCGTTGTGTAACTCGGATCACCTCCAAATTGTGACTGACAACAACGAGAGCAAACTAAAAATA
>JAPZDV010000005.1:14696949-14710586 GCA_029814665.1 Acanthurus lineatus
ATTTTTAGACATGATTCAACCTTTTCAGTAGAGCACCATATAAAAGAAATAAATATTAGTAACTATATTGGCATGACAAACATGCTACTTGACAAAACTTTTGACGGCACCTCGATGTTCTCGCGACTCGCGCTGTGAGGAAACTTTCACAACCAAACCTGATTGACAAACTTGTTAATTTAATATTTCCTAAAAGAAGCCGTCCTAAAAAGCTCCAGAAAGCTTCATAGGACTGCTTAAATTAAACAAAAACAAATACGGCAACTTTGTTAAATACATATGTTGTGAAATTAATATGTTTTCAAAATGATTTGCCCTAAAAGCAAAGTTAGCGGTAGCGGTGAAATGACAAATGAGTGATTTTAAATGTTGATCCAAACAGGTGCTTTTCGTGGCCTGACGCTGGCCGTTTAGAGGTGTTTATTTGAATTTTTAAGGCAAACATTCAAAATAACGTTTTTCCCAAGTAGTGTCTGGCGTGTTTCTCTATTAGTACAGCTAACTCAGTAAAGTGGCTAAACCTACCTTTCCCAGAGGTCCGTATCATTTCATGGTGCGTAAAGAATAACCGGCCAACAAGATGACAAAATGACTTCATTACTCCATTGAGCCTTGGGGATGCCTTCAGTCAGTGTAAGCTGGACTCCCCGTTGCTCCTGCTCTTAGAAAGTTGTTTAATGGAAACGTCAACAAACAGCAGGTAACTGACGTTTTGTTACTGGTTACCTATCAGGGTGTGTTGCAGCTTTGCATCAGGATCCTGTGTTAGTTTTGGCAAGCCCTGCAGCAGAAAAGGCTGACTAATGATTAAAGCTGAGAAGTTCACGTACAGCACCACTCAATATCCTTATCTTATTTTTGTACATTTCTTTCCTCAAACATGTCTGGACTCCTGGTTTCTGGCGAGAAGGTTATGTTAAAGCTGATTTGTCCGGCTGCCTACATTGGAATGCTCTGACTTTTTATTTACTCTCCAGTAATATTATGAATGAAAATGCAGAAAGTGGCACACTTTGTTGATTTAATGCGTCAGAATATATGACTAAAAATAGTAAATGATAGGAATATTTTTTTGTTGAAACAGGGAGGTTTGCAGTTCACAGAAAACCACATTCCACCTCCTACTGTATGATTATTTGCTGCTTTTCTATATGTTATAATTGGGGAAAAAATAAGATGAACATTTTTCAAATATCCTTACATTTTAGACATTTCATAAACTAAATAATAAACTTTATAAAGGAATAGCAAAACATTGTTATCAAAAAGAGCCTTTGCTTCCCAAAAACAATTCACATTCAAATTCTGTGAATTATTTTATTTATAAGGACATGACACACAACAATCAAAACAACAATTTAATCAGATTGTTTACAAATCATAATATATTGCAAAAATCTAATCATATGGGTTACTTGACTGAAATTAATCAGCTACAATTAAAGCTGCACATTATTCATAAAACAAGTTCACTCGACCAAACAAGTCAGAGACCATGCAAATAAACCTCAATGTCTAATTTGAGATCAGCCTTACAGTGAAGCGACAGGGCTTCATTGTCAAGTTCTTTAAAAGTACGAAAAGTCAAAAGTTCTGACTTGAGAAGGACATTCCCATCTGCATATGAAAGATCTTGACACAAACCACTTGTACAGAGATAAATGAAGGTAGCAACAGTGACTACATATGATATACTGTACATATCAGTGCCATAAATGACATGTTTCAAAAATAGTTTTTATCAAAAAATTCATAATTCAGATCTTTTTACACAAAACAAATATTTTTTTCTAGCTTATACAAGGACACTTATGGCCAGGTTACTGATAATAGTTAATTAAAAGGAAACTATACCATATACTGCTTGTATAATTCATGGGATACAAATGACCAAAGCAGAAATGCTCATCTGTACTGTGCTTTTAATGAACTGCTCACAAAGAACTGGGTAGCTCGTGGAGTTATACTCCACCCAAAATCTATATTAACTGACATGAATTGAAGCTGACCACAGCTGGGCAGAGGTTAAATACTTGACATTAAAAAAATTGATTTCAGGTGGAGCATAATTTAAAACCAAACTTTTTTTTTTTTTTTGGTGGGGGCTTTTAATTACCAACAGTTGCATACAGTAAATTCCATCATAATGCACAATCAAATGCATTAACTTACGAAAAAATCACTTTAATCAATCATCATTAGAATTGCAAAAAAGTATCTTTTTTTTAACAGTGGTGGGATATACAGTATATACACACACACCTCAGAAAGCCACATCTTGTCAGCATGTGAAATGGATTCATTGTTAAATGTAATTAACGCTGGAAAACTAATTAATGTGCCTTCCACTGACAAAAAAAGTGTCTCTTGCATAAGACTTGTCACTCTATTGACACAAAGATCGAACAGCACTTCTCAGAACATAAAAATATACAATGTATTTACAGCAGAAATTTCTCTATACTCTAGTGGGAATGATCAGCGAGGAAAAACAAAATGTTGGTGATTAATGTTGGTGCCGTCTGTCCCTGATTGTCAGTGGAATTGTAACAAGAGGGAGCTTAACATCAGCTTTCAAACTTAATTTGATGGCGCATATTACACAGTGTTTACACAATAGCACCCAAGACATCACACATACATGTACACATGGAAAACGACAGTGTGATGAAGCACAAAAGAGACTTCATTCGATCGAATTTTCTGCAACGAGGCCTTGACAGATGTGGCTTACGACTGAATTCTAGCAAATAGGTGATAATTTTTGAAGCTACTGAAACAGGATTCTTTACTCATATACATATACTGCAGCACAGTCAGTGACATGGCATTTCCTTCCAACTCCAAATAATAGTTTAAAAATTGAACTCGGTGCTATTTCTTACTAAATCTTCAACACAATTGGCTAAGTTAAACAAAGCTCCCAGATCTTAATGTATTACAGACTGAACAGATTGATAGCTTATGTGTTTGTTGTTATTGTGCAAGTGGAATTAGTAGCCTTAGAGTGCTTACTTAAAAAAAAAAAAAAAAAAAAAAAACACTATACAGGAATGAGTAAAAGAAAGGCTGAAATTAAAAAACATAAAGGCACAGACACGAAAAATGAATTAAACAGGAAATCCGAGCACCTCATTTCCACATGTACGCTCTTTCAATGTACAGTCCTAATAAAACTTTGACTTTTAACCAATGCAAGGGTTCAATTATATTTTTTCTGCCCCCAAACCTGTGCACCTGTCAAGAATAATAACAATCAAAGTACTGCATATCTGCAGCTGCACGCGTTACATTATAAGTGACAAAGCAAAGAGAATCATCTGTTGATTCAAATAAGCCAAATCTGACGAGAGTTTTTCACTGGCAGGTCAGTCTCAGAAATCTCATTAAACCAAAAGTTGCCTTTTAAAGGTATTATGCAGTTTCTCCACTGTGAAAGCAGATACTACATTCCCTGTAGTGAAAAATGTGCAAATTGTGCAAAAGCAGAGCACAATCTTCTTAAGTTGTTTCACTACAACTCAACTATACTTCTGAAGGAAAGAAAAATTACCCTGCAACCTTTATGTTTGCAGCTAACTGATACCCAAAAAACTACAACAGCCCAATCTTTTTTATTACACAGCGTATCCTGCACTTGAGTCACATTTTTAAAAATCAGTGCCAAGAAATTCAAAGGGAATACATTAATTAAATAGGGCCGCGCTCAACTCGGAATTTTTTCAGTCAAATCGGATTTGGCTCGGAAGATGTAATTATTCTGTCCTTTTTTTTTTTAAATATAGACTATCTGTCATTTTATATCAACCTGTAAGAATCACATGTCTAACTTTGTCAGCTGTGATTAGGAAACATCACGTTACACACAATTCTAATCAAGGTATGGTTGTAAAATCCCAGCACACGATGGAGCGTTTCTCCTGCTGAGCTGTCAGTCAGAGAGTCAATCACAGTGGACGACAGTAGGAGAGGTTGTACCACAAAGTGACTCAAAACCGGTTCAGTCAACTTCACACAGTCATCACTGCAGCAGAGGCTGTCAGAGCAGCCGATGGACCTGAGTCTCTTTGCCCTGCCTCATGCTGCCCTCCGCTTCTATCACTCTTCTCCACTCCTATCACAGTTTGTTTTCTAGTTTGTGTTCAATTTGAGACTCAGTTTGTAACATTCACAGCTGGCCATGCTTTTGCTTCTATAGTACTATGTACAAGTATGCGGCTAAAACATATAAGTGCATTGATTTGACTGACAAAATGCCAGATACGACTTGGGGTCTTTTAGACTAACAACTCTAGTAATCGACTTTTAGGGGACAGCTATGAATCCATACAATGTTAAACAATCAGTGAATGAAAGCTATAATCTCTTCTTTTTGCCATCAGATCAACCAAACTGGGCCTGGTCTATCCATGAAAAATAAACTAGATTCCATGTTAGAGAAATACAATCAGTTAAAACTTTCTTGTAGCTTTCACTATACATACCATGTGGAAACACCTACTTTAGGTGACAATAAAGTGACTTTAACTTAAAAGGAAGAATCAGTAATGATCTAATCATGGTGTCATTTCAATAGACAATTTACCTGGAGTTACACAGTTGGAATAAAAACGTTCTAGGAGTGAACTTAAATTTAACCCAGATAAACAGTAAAGGGGAGGTAGATTCAGTAAGAACAAAATGGCATATATGTATATATTTATATAAATAGGGGCCTACATTTTAATAAGTGGAAATGTTGCATTAAGCAGCAAAAGTTCAGTTGAGATATTTTTTTTTGTGCAAGGCAAACTGATTGACAAAAAATTCAAATTAAATTAAACTCTTACCACAATGGTATAAGAGAATACATTACACACTCTCTTGCATTACTTTGGTCACTTAATCTCTCAATGCGCATTCTGAGGCAAGAATATACCAATGCACAATTACAATTAGTTCTTTTTAAAGGGGAAATGCTAATCATTAATTTTTGATTAAATGTTTCCATCTTATGAGGTTGCACTTGTCCAAAAACAAAACAAAACAAAAAAAAAAACAAAACAAAACAAAACATTAATATGTTTTTAGAACAAAATGCTTTGAGAAAGAGCGCAAAGTTGCAACGGGACTTGATTAGGCAAAACAGGAGACATGAGATAAAGTGCTGAAATTATTAACAGAAATGGATTCTTCCCCCCTCCCTTCAGCCAAAGGTTTCACTGGATGAAACATCAGGAGAGGAGTTCAGTTGAGACCTGGTCTCAGTGCCTCTGACTAAGGGGAACTCTGAGAAGTCTGTGCTGTGTCCTCGAAGACTCAGCTGTCCATTGGCAACAGTAAACTGTGAGGAAGATCCAGATCGCGATGCCTGGAAATGAGATTTGAAGTTCTGATCGAAAGAGCTTATTTGGAAAGTCTGCAGTATGCCTTGTGAAGAGTCTGTCTTTTTGGAGGGTGAAACCTGCTCCAGAAAGTCCTCCTCAGCTGGGGACACTGCAGAGGGAGGGGTGGTTTCGTCACCTGAAAATGAAAATGAGTGCTGGGAGTCCCCCACCAATAATCCAAAGTGAGGTTTCTCTAAAGTGGACCTTAGCGGAGAGCTCATCCCTGATTTGAACCTGCTGGGGGAAGGAAACTGTTTCTCGGTGGAGAAAAGAGGTTGTCCAGCTAAGGTTGGGTTTTCGGAGACTAAGCTGAGGCTCTGGCTGGTCAGGTAGCTGTCGTTCTGACTGGTCCTCTCCAGTGCTTGCTGGAGAAACTTGGAGTATTCTTGCAAGAGGCTGACCTTCTCAGTAGCTGGCTGAGCCTGGGCACTAGATGTTCCGAGACTTTCCACGGGGCTGCTGTCCGAAACATCTGAGGAATTGATGGATATGCTTGATGTCACCTCTGTGTCAGCCACACTGAAGGAAATGTCTGATTGTCCATTGGCTTTGTTGGAGTAATGGTCCAACAGCGTCTGAAGAACCTCATCAGGCAACACATTCTTGTCATGTGTTGCTTTAATCTCCGCAGTGATGGGCTGGGGCTCCAGAATGGTGGCGGGGACAGTCTCATCAATGACGGTTGACACCACAGTTTGCGTAACAGACGGCTGAGAAGAAATGCTGCTTGTGTTCAGGCTGTAATCCCGATTGTTGTTGGCAACTGCAGCCTGAAGGTAACGTTTCTTCTTGAGGAACTGCATGGCATCGTCGTAGTTTGTGCTGCTGGCTGCTGGCTTTGCTGGTCCTCCTTGAAGAGTTTCAACTGACTCGAGTTCTGTGTTGCTCTCTACGTCTAAAAGGCCCTGCTTGTCCACAATTTCAAAGGTGTTTTCCTCAAAGGAAGACAAAGTGGATAGGCAAGGGGAAGTTTGCTCACTGGACTGTTTAAGACTCCTTTTGGGGATTTTCTTCAGGACTAATTTCGGAGGAGTTGTATCTTCTGATGACACATCTCCCTCTTGATGTTGGCTAGCTGTTTCTTCAGGAAGTTCCACAGAGTAGTCTGCAATCACATACTCATGTTTGACTTTGGAGGACACAGCATAGAGAGGTAGACCTTCAATTTTATTCTGTCTCTGCTCCTCCTTCTCCGTTTCTACAACAGCGACATTGTGTCCATCTGTCTGGGCAGCATTGGAGGCGCCTGAACTCTTGTCTGCACACTTCTGGCGCTTTTTCTTGGGCAGTGAACACTCTTTGGTGAGAAAGGGGAGGCCTAAAGACTCTGCTTCATGCGAAGGCCCAACTTTACCAGCTGCCTTGTTGGTCTTTCTCTCTCTGTTCTCATGACACATTCGTCTGTGCTTTAAAACTCGGTCTGTTCTGGAGAAGTACTGTGGAGACGAGAGGAGATATTTATTCTATTGTACCAGCAAAGACCCAACGTGGTGATAACCTTTAAGATAATACAGACAATTCTATTAAAGCACCTCCAGGTGACTTCTTTTATAAAACTCAACATTGCTTGCTTAATTTAGCTTGTACTTCAGATGCTACTGAAAACTTCACTATACAAGGTTACTTCCAAACACACCAATTTACTAGTAAACAAAAAAATAGAGCTTACCTGGTGACAGTAGTCACACTGATAGGGCTTCTCTCCACTATGAGTCCTCTTATGTCTCTCCATGTGATATTTCTGGATAAACCTCATCCCACATTCATCACAGCGAAAAGGCTTTTCACCTAAACAAAAAGACGAGGAAAGGAAAAAAGAGAAAACTCCAGATGACTCACTTGAGACTAAAACGTCAAGCAAAATCTTAATGCATGCTAATTGCAATCATTCTTTACTTACCAGTGTGGATTTTCTCATGTCTCTGGAGAAGATATTTCTGAATGAAGCGCATATCACACTGGCTGCACTGAAATGGCTTCTCACCTAGAGTTTGAATATAAAGACACCTTAGTAGATAAATAAAAAAATCATCATTCATTATTATCATGACCAAAGCACAAAATGTATATAATTGCATTATAAAACATAACTAGTCATTCATACCTGTGTGAATGAAGACATGCCTCTGTAGATGGTAGTTGGTTCTGAATGCGGCATTGCAGTGAGCACAGACGTGACACTTGGGGTTCTGTACTCCTAATGATCCATCATCATTGACGCTGAGAATCTACAACAGGAAATGGAACAAAAATATTGGTGGTTTATTTCACTCCTTCAGTTGTCAATTTCAAAAATTTGACACACATGCAGGTCAGACAGTTGGACTTATGTTATCTGCAAAATAAAATTGACTTGCACCTTTGCTGGTGAACGCTGCTTCCTTTTTTTCTTTTTGGAGCACACCATCAGGTCCTTCACTCCTTTTTTGTCCTTCTTAATCTGGGCTCCCGGCTCTGATAGCTTCAGTTCCTGCTTGATGCTCAGCTGTAAAAGTAGGACCATAGATAGGCAAGACATTTAACACAGCATATGACCTACTTTTAAGTCCACCCACCCATCCATCAGTCTATCCAGGTCAGACAGGTGCAATAGGGCAAACAAAGGATAATCTTCCAATGTGAGGGAACCTCACCATGGAGCAGCTGCTCCACCACATTTTAAGCAGCAAGCTGATGTGGTTCAGGCATCCTCTTAGGATTACCCTCTGCTGGAGACAAAATACACC
Organism: Acanthurus lineatus; assembly: GCA_029814665.1. Lineage (NCBI taxonomy): Eukaryota > Metazoa > Chordata > Actinopteri > Acanthuriformes > Acanthuridae > Acanthurus > Acanthurus lineatus. The sequence continues at coordinate 14,705,042 of JAPZDV010000005.1, forward strand.
ACAGAGAAACCTTGGATCCTAAAGCCTTATACATGTTGAGATATCATACCCTCTACCTGGAGGAAGCATCTGGAGGTCTCCTATCTGACATATTTTACATTACATTACCATGCTTCAAGAATTTAGCAAATACCTTAGAAAGTACATTTTTTTCTTACTGACAGAAACACTGGCTGTTTTAAGTTCAAGTTATAATTGACGAGAATTGTGAGCCTTTCTCTACAAAATGTCTTAAAAAAAACAACTAGATCATAGTTCTATATTTTCTTGCACTGTGTTCTTACATTGTTCCAAATATTTTCAACAACTTTCAAACTTTTAAGAAAAAAATTAATTCATTGTGCAGTTAAGTCTGATCATGTGGTTTGTTCGAGATTATGTTTACAAGTTCAAACAGCTGTGTCCTTTTTTTTTTTTGTGTGTGTAAAAAAAAAGACAGACACTACAATTTTATACTGCTTTTAAGTGTCATCACTGTTGCTTAAAACTGCTTTGGCATTGTTTTACAAACTGGAACAAAGTCAGCTCCTGACTGTCAACAGCAGTTATGTGGGCCAGGTATTGATACATTTTCATAAATGTGTCACTTTTCATTTTCATAAATGTGTCAATACCTCAGTGAATTTTCAGTGCTGAAGGAAACTGATTTCCCATACCAGACATCGCATGGGATGATATAAAAGGATAAAAGGAAACTCACTAGATGATGCGGCAACTGTACATACAGTATCCACACAAATAATCTCATTAGTGCATGGACTACTTCTAAACCAGCATGAACTCACTGGCATATGAAGCAAGCAGGGCAACTTATTGGTGAGTTTTAGGGGGAAATGCACTCCCACCTCGCCTCCTCCCTCCTCTTCTCCTCCTCCACCATTCTTTGTCATCTCCTCCTGCATCATCAGCTGCTCTGGAGGAACCAGGTCATGTGTAACCAGTGAGCTCCTAGTCAAGTCCTCGTCTTCATCCTCATCGTCGTCATCCTCAGCCAACAGAGGGTGGTTCACCAGTGATCGTTCCCCCAGGGTCATCACCACAAGTCCTCCTCCGCTGACCAGACCAACTCTCCCTCCTCCATCCATTCCTCCACTGCTGCACTTCAGCAGCATACCTTCCAGCTTGTCCTCAGTGTTCATCTTACATAGAGTAGTTCTTCAGTCTATAAAGACAAATAAACAGAGAGACTGCTTGACAGTGCTGAAAGCTAAATGTCATACATGCCAGATATAATTTACTTGACATTATTACAGAAAAATCAAGAAATGAGAACAATCCCAAACAAATTTCTGTGTGATTTTTTGATGTTAGGATAGCACAGATGCTGGAGTCCAAGAGACTAAGATGCAACCAGGATGGTAAGTTTCTCCTTTCTGGTTTCCTGTTAGCTCTGCATATTGAGATGATTACTTATTGCTTTAATGTGTACTGCACATGTACATTTTTCCAATTCTGGGCACCAAACAACCTGCGGGAAAAGGGTCCCTGTTGGCGCTAAAACATGGCAAAAACAAGTCAATTACACGAGCTCTATCCCAATTGCACTCACTGATTCTCTTGTTGCACACATAGGATAGCCCTGGTTCTTAGTACATGGATTGCTATCATACAAAAATGTTACAGCTTATGTTCCCACTAAGTTCACGTTTCCCAGACAATGCATTTTTCTCAAGAGAGCTTCTGAGTATTAGCTGTTATTTATGTAAACTTCTCTTACAAAATGCACTGAACGGTGTAAAGTGATAGCAAACGATGTGATCAACTCGGAAAGTTAAGAATTTATTGTAATTACGCGCTGCTTTTAAAAGCCTATTTCTTACACCGTTTGAAGCCATTTTCTATAACGTTAGCTGAGTTAGCTGTAACGTTAACTTAAGTTACTTGACTCGTGAGCTAGGCAGATCGTTTTATTTATAAAAGCTATTGCATTAAAACGGCTAAATGTCACTCTTCGGCGACAAATGATATGACAAGAACGGAAAGTGTAATTAGCAAACCAGCTCTACGGTTTTCTGCAATATTTCACAATTGTTGTTCTTACTTGCCGTTACACTTCTACAACACCTGATTAGTTAACCAACAATCTCTTGATCTTAAAACAGTAACGTTAGCTAACTTAGCAAAAGTGCTCCGTTTGGTAACAGGATTCCACACTGTAGCAAGCTAATACAGACTGACCCAGGAGGCTGTAAGGAGGATAAGAAGCTGTCACGGTTTAAACACACACCAATGACCACTTAGTCACATTTGTAAACACACTCACTGTGTCACTTAGGTTAAGTGGGTTAAGTCTCCAGCTAGCCAGCTAGCTAGCTAGCCGCGCTTGTCACATCGTATTTACCAACTACAACAACTATGGAAGAAATATAGGAAAAGAAGAGAGCACCCCTTCAAAATAAAAGCACAGTCAGACCCCAGAAGCACGAACATACTGTATAGAAAGATTAACTTCAGAGCCAATACAACTGTTCTGTATTTTTTTTACAGTACATTTGAGTACAACACATTCAAAGGGCCACTTTACTTCTACATAACATTTCGCCCACAACAATGCACTATGTAACCTTACTGACGTTACCCATTCTTATTGACAGTATATCGTTAAGTGAAACCAATGCAGATGGATATTATAAAAAACACAATAATTACTATCATTTATGAATCTTTCAACGCAGCCCGGCCAATTTCGCATTAAATGCTATATAGACCCCTGCATTGCTACTATGGCTTAATATGGCTTACTTTGACTACTGCGACCGGAAATCCAATTGTAATCAAATTGCTCGAACTTGACAAACGTCTTTGGCCTGTGAAGCTAGTTAGCTAGCTGCTAGCAAGTTGCTGCAAAAATGGTTAGTCTCTGGTACTGTAATATTCACTTGATAAGGCATCCTATTGGCATTAGACATGTTTTCTTACTAGCGGTATTCAACAATAAATTTTAGCGCCTATCAAACAACTTACATGTCACAAAACATTACTTTCGTTTGCACATTTCACCAAACTTATCAGCAGGACTACTTCTCTTCGACGCTAGCGCCTCAAGCTTCCTCAGCCACTCGGCTCTATAGGCCACAATGATATTGCCTGCTAAAGCTAACATTCGCCATCCAGCAAGCAAGCTACTAAGACAAATAGTAACACACGTCTCAGTAGCACACAAGTGATCTTAACCATTTAAGCTGTAGAGTTTCTTCTTACCTGCTATGCGTCTTAAACCCGTATAGCTGTCATGATTGTTATGCAAGACTACAGTGTGATGATGGTGTGCGGAATAATCAAATACACCATCACGTTTCATGAAAGCATGAACATCTCTATTTGTCGCCATCTAGTGGATAACAACGGTTAGTGAGCAACAGTGCGCTCCTGATCACTGCTGCTGACAATATTTCCTCATTCTTCAGTTTGGCCACCCAGTTATTGGGGAATGAATAATATTTTATCATAATGATGCCAGAACAGTTGTTACCAGTAATTTGTTATCTTCGTTGTCATCATTTATTAGTCTTTTTTAAGTTAGTCGCTCAAAAATATGCATATAAACTTACGGTTAAGCAGGGATAATGCATTCTTTTGATAGTCTGCACAGTAGCCAAACATGATCTGTGTCCATCTGATAAAATCCATGCGAAAATTGTGCACGACACTTGTTGGGAGTTAGAGGCCAGTTTCATGCACCCAGGTCTTCATATGCAATGGCGTGTTTTCCGGATGAAGTAACCTAAGCTGTAGATTTTTTGCACAAGTGAAACTAGCACACGAAAACAACATCGATTTCCTCATTTAGTGACTAGCCTAATGATGATCGTGTAAGTATTTAAAATGCCACTGCAGGGCATTTGTGTTCGCTAGAATGCAAAAAGCTGTTCCAGAGATCATTCCCACAATGGCATGTCATAATTACTACTGTTTATGGCATCTGCAGCTTTATTAGTAACTAGTAACTGACTTGACATCAGGTTTTGATGACATTTTAAGATCATGCCCTTTTTAATTCTTCTGAAAGCTGCGTGAGGCAAAGATATCAACCACATAAAAACAATGTGAAACAGCAATAAAAGGTGCAAGACCAACTGAAACCGCGTTTGATTCATTACAATCTACATCCATCTATTAATCCTTGCCTGATGGTTTCTTTTGCCAAAAAAAGAGATGCTGAGGGTCGTCACAAGATGATAGCCTGTCATGCTGAGCCAAGACACACACACATACGCACGCACACATACACACACACACACACACTCACACATACGCACGCACACTCATATACACACACTCCGCCGTGAGGAATACTAATCAACCTGTTTGCCCACAAGTGCAGCAGCTCGGCGCGCAACTTAGGACTTCTCCATTCTCTGTCTAGAAACGTCTCTTTTAGGGTTCAATCTGAACCACCACCTGGTGAATTTCATCGCGTTTATGCAGTGCAACATTCTTTGAATGTACAGCGGTCGTTGTCACTGCTGTCTCCCTCGTCTCTGTCTCTTCTGATGTGCGACAGGCTGCCAGATAGAGTGGATCTGGGGACAGACAGCCCACTCCGTCGCTTCTAGGGAAGCCCCCCACGCGTTGCGCGCCTGGATCGCCGGCATAAATTCGCCTCGCGGAGTGCGTGTGCATGTGCGTCAATCTCTTAATGTGTGAGTTCGCGCAAGACAAAGCCCCGGGCTCCGTCCTCAACAGTTGCTACCGGAGCGGCGGAGAGGAGAGGTGGAGAGCGAGAGAGACAGCAGACTGAGGACGGACGGACGCGGAGCCCCACGCCGCTCTGCCCGGCTCTGCTCCGGACATGCAGTCGCTCATCTCTCCGGTGACCAAGGCCATCCTAGTAGCGCTCTTTATTTTCGCCATACTCCTCATCCTCTATGTGATCCTTTGGTACATTTGCAGAGACGTGGACTGCGACCACGGCATATGAGGATTCCGTTAAAACGGGAATAACAGGAATTTCACAATGGGGCACACAGAGGAACCCGCAGAGCCCAGGGTCACCCCGTAAGTCTGCTGTCTTCCTTTTGTCTTGGCTTTTGCTGTTGTATTTGCGTGTTTCTAGGTTATTTGTCAGTTCCCGTGTGTGTGTGTGTGTGTGTGTGTGTGTGTGTGTGCGCGCGTGTGCCCCTCTGTGTGTATGTGAACACGCTTGCATCTCTGTCGTGCGTAATTTTAAATGCGCTCTGATGAGAATGTGATGCTGAAGTGCGTCTCCACCGGCACCCGGGATCCCAAACCCCTAAATGAGCAGAGACCCAAATTCAATTCTGTTCAACTTAACAGCGAATCACCCGTGCTGGCTTCGGTATTACAGACCCAGTGTCATTACTGGCAATGAATTCTCAAAGGTGAAACAATGTCATCAGGGGGGATATCGAACTGGTGTCAAACGGGGGACGGTGCGGGCGCGCGTGTGTGAGCTCTAAATGAGTAGCATGAAGACCGCCGGTGACATTGCGGTGAACGGCGTGGGTATTCCTTAAGGTCAAGAACAAGTGTTTACATCAGGTTGCCAATATTGCTTTTGCACTCCGGGGGGGGGGGGGGGGGG
>JAPZDV010000005.1:14710686-14722192 GCA_029814665.1 Acanthurus lineatus
CACCAAACCACCACAACCACCACTCACACACACACACACACATCCCTCACCATATTCCTCTTTCCGTACATCTGCAGCATTAGTTCATGCTCAGTTCATCTTGGTCTCCGAGGATGCTTCCACATTGGCATTTTACATCCAACGTGATAACAGGATTATCTCTATTGGCTCCTGTGCGTCTTATTCCTAATCTGCCTTGTGCCATGTTTTGGACTCCTTATCACAAATACCCCGCTAATGCTTTTAATGCTTTTACGCATAGCGCATTTATATTCCCCTTGACATCAGTGAGCTTGTTCAACATGCTATGTCCAATCTAAGTGAAGAAAGATGCTTTTATATTTACTTTACACACACACACACACACACACACCCACACACACAAAGAGAAAAAGAGAGAGAGAGAGGGAGAGAGAGCGATCTATTGACCATGCTTAATGAAGGACTCCTCAATATTGCAGGCACGTTGGCCCCTAATGTCTACATGTTGTCACATGGCCCATAAAGCTATTAAGCATGTGAGGTATGATTGCCGTTTTTCATCTCGGTCTAAAGCGTTTTGTTGTCATCTTTATCCTCCTCGAGCCAATGAAAATTAACAAATTGCACATTTTAAAGTGGATAATGTGAAGGACATGTCAAGGACAAATTGCCTTCTAAGGGTTTTTGGGACGCATAGGCAGAAAAATAATGAGAGAGATGAATAAAAAACCCAGTTTATCTTCGCCATTGTTTGACTTGACTCATCTTTTGAGGCTCCTATGACACTTTATGATATGATCTAAATTTATGTTACACAACTTGATTGAACACATAGACAGCCTTTTTACAGAAAGAAAAGCATGACTCAGTCCTTGATAAAATATAACAGATTGGTGATTGCTGAATGATGATTACTGACTGCAGCTCACACTGTGGTTAAGCCACCTTTTTAATGGAACTCCACATCACTACACCTATAAGCACCCCAGAGGATTTAAACAGCAACGCAATCTCGGCAAACTCACCAGGAGAGTGCATGTTTAGGCTTAAAAATTTTAAACCTTCTTATTTTGAGCTATGAGCGCCACACTCTTCTATTTAAAAATCCAAAAGCAGCCTGAATGGTGGATGCAGCCATGAGGAAGAACCTCTAAACCTCCTAAACGGCTGTGTGTGCTTTCCTGCGGAGAAGAGGAGAGAGTCTGGTGGGACGGCAGATGCCCTGTTTGACTGGACTACAAAATGATTTCTGTCAGCCATAAGTAGTTATGCACCTAGCCTGTGTCACCCCCTCAACACACACACTCACACGGACACGTGCACACACACGCACACACTCATACGCAGATGGTAAGTGACAGTTCAGACTCTATCAGTCCCAGTAATGATGAAACAAAGAGCGAGCCACAAAAAGGTATATGACAACTGCTTGAACTGATGGTGTCTGTCTGTTTAAACCGGTGCCCTGGATTGTCTGTGTGTGTGCAAGTGTGTGTATGTGTGTGTGCAAGTTTCTATGTGCAAGTGTCTGTGTGCAAATGTGTTTGTTAAGGTGTAAAGAAGCAAAAAGCTGTGTTTGAGTGACTGTGTACATTTGTGCAGATTGCTAAAGAAGAACGGTTGTGTGTGTGTGTGTGTGTGTGGTGCATGCGCGTGTGTGTGCTAGCGTGGGAGGGGGTTGAATGCTGACATGCTCCAGAATGACAGATGAAAAAAAAAGTGGAGCAGGGAAGGCTCAGTGGGACTCAGCATGGGAGACAGGTGTGTGTGTGTGTGTGGGTTTGCCTGTGTGTGTGCGTGCTTTTGCATGAAATTCACTCAAGTTTATTGACAATGTTTTCCTTCATTACATAAATGTGTAAACTGTCAAATTGCAGAGTAGAAATGCAGAAATGTAACCGTCGCAGTGTGTTTTTTTTCATTACAGCTCATATGTATAAGACAAGACATTTATCCCACAAACACAATGTGTAATATTAGTTGTGATGTGGTGTGGGAGGCAGGCAGACAGGCACTGACGGAAGGGCCTCTTACAGAACACTTGAATGTTAATACACCTTGATAGATCCACCTTTAATTGAGATTGAAATCATAAAATATTTAGGGATAAAAGTAAATTATTAAAGCATGAGGCAGTGGAGAGATTTATTAACCTTTTTCTGGCCTGAGAATCTCAATAAACTGTATAAGACAAAGTGTGTGTAAATGTGTGCATGTGTAAGTTATCACGGATAGAGGAGGCATCCCCCCCTCAACCCCCACTCCATGTTAAAAAAAATTCTTAGGTCCTACAAAACTGCCCTCATGAATGTAGAAATAATCAGAGAAGTTTCCCCATCATCAAACCATGAATGAGAATGTAAAGGTCAGGATTTTCTATCTGGGTTGCTGAGATGTGGCGTTTAAGGTCATAGAGCAGAAGCTGCATCAACAACTGATGGTAGAAGAAACACTTTTAATGAAGCTTTTTCTTTTTTTTTCTGGCAGTGAACTGTGAATGAGTCATACTTTTAAAAATTTCCACTTTCAACATTTGTCCTTTAACCAACTGCAAATACTCTTTGGCCTTTTGTTGATAATCCAAACCACACATGTTTTAGACCTCTGTCATTACATTACGAGAACAAATATACAACTTATAGTGACTAGATTAATTAAAATATCATATACATTCCTTATTAAAAAATGTCTTCCTCAGTTGATTTAAATAAAATCATGTTGAATATAAAAAAATATTTTTGTGATGTTATAAGGTCAACAATATTGGTTCTGATTTTTTGTAAGCTACTTTTTGCTTGGGGTTCAGAGGTCGGGGTCAACAATAAAATAACACCTCTGGAAGAGAGTCTGTGTCTCCCTTATGGCCACTTCAGCAGAACTGGGTACTCAAAAGTACAAGACTCTAACTTAATAATCTTTGTTCTGTTTATGTCATTTTACAGGCATTTACACACTGTTAAGCAACAAATAAACAGTGTGAAATTTTCACTGGACTCCCACTTGGTTGCATTTATTTGAAGGATAATTTGCCTTTCACCAGGTAACACTCATATTAGTCAAGATCAGATACTCTCACATATTTAAAAATTTTCAAGTTTCTTTTTACTAAACTTTGCTCTTGTGTAATTTTAGTAACATAATGAGCAATTTATGACTTTAGAACCATTAAACTGAGCCATTATCATATTTTTCTATTAATTTCTTTTTAAATGATCACTGCTGTCTTATTAGCTGAAAAAAAACACTGCTCCACAAGAAAGCATTGACAAGTTCATTTTTCAACTTTTAAATGTCCTGCTCAGTTAACTACGTCTAAGTCACAACTCATTATCAGGGTTTTTGATTCTATAATATTGTTATTAGTATCAATCTCAAAAGTTGTAACAATAGTCACAAAGAGAACAAAGATAAACTGGTATTTTTGACAGACTGTCTTGATTGTCTGCCACCTTTTTCTACTTTAAAACTGATGTTGTTTAGGTTGAACACCCAGTTTTTCTCTCTTTGGAATTCCCACTTGTTGTGTTTTGGGATTTACTCATTCAATATACTCAGCACCACATGCCTGGGGCCCCCTATCGCACCTCATCCGCCTTGTCTCTCACCTCTCCTTTCCTATCAGCTCTTCCCGGCGTTCGTGTGAAAGCCAACGATTCTCCCAAAAAAACTTTGAAAAGTGCAACATCCTTAGCTTCCCTTTATCTAACCTTAACCTCAAAGCCAAAGCGGGGACCTCAAGCAGTGCCTGAAGGGAGTGAAGCCTGGTCAGGATGACCTGACGTCATAAATATGTCCTCATTCTCAAGGTCTGAAACTCAAATTGGCTCTTAGTGAGATAGAAGCGCTGGAGCACTCACACACACCTCAAAGCCATAAAAATAGATTGTGAGTGACTCAGCCGTTATGTAAAGTCCATCTCTGATAGGGCCGCCTGGGGCTGTTTATGTCAGTTTAGCTTGACGGCACTGAAGCTGAGGTGACACGTGTCTGCTGTGTCCGAGCTTCAATACACGCTCACACACATTCACACAAACACACACACACACACACACACTCACACTTTTTCCAGTAGCCTATGTGCGTGCGAGCCTCTCTTGGTCTCACTCTCCTTCCTTTTTCTTCTTCTTCTTCTTCTTCTACTTCTAAGTCTACATTCCCCAGTGTGTGTGTCCCCCGATGGACAGAATGTGATACCATCAGAGTAATGGACTCCCTCCAGCCCAAACAGCGTACATTATTAGCATTTCAGTGCAGACTGGGAGGGAAACACCGCGTTACACATGAATCACATCCGCAGCCCCTCTGGCCAGGTGGACAGTTCAGTCAATACTGGTAAACATGAGCAAACCAGGACTTGAATATGGAGTGATACAGTACAGCTCGCTGTTGTCTTCAGATCTGGTCCCCTCTGTATCAATCGCTTCCCATGAAACAGCTGCGATGCAGGGTGTTTGATTAAATCATCTGCACAAGTTTCCTTTGGGAGAAAAATAATCTGCACTAATTATAATATTAACCTGCATATGAATAGAGACCTTTATTGTCCTGTGGTGTTCTTAATGTTGCTTCAGAGGCTTTTCCATCTTCACTAAGATTAAATTAACAGAGAAACAGAGCTTTTTAAAATAATTCAGTTTGAAAATGGGCACTTTTAACTGTCTAAATTAGGACAAAAGATTTTTTTTTACTACCTACTAAGCCACACTAGTCCAGCCCACATTTTTGTGTGTGTGTTGGATGAAAGTAATGTAAGCTGAGACCCAAAACTACCTACTAAATGCTGCAATGATCTTTCCATCATACCACAAATAATCAGAGGTGGCATCCCATTTAGATAGGTGATACTTGGTGTAATTATCTTTTGCACCATCACTCAAAACAAAATGTGCGAGTGTGTGTATGTGACTCTATGACTGAGCTGAGACATCGGTGATTTCAGGTTAAACAGAGGGGTATGTCAAGGGCTTGAAGCCAAGGAAGCAAAAAGCAGGCAAGCACACACAGACACACAAACACACACACACACATATGCCACCTTAGGGTTTCTCTGTGTGCACACAGTCTGGAGTGAGAGACAGAGAGGGAGGAAAGCAGAAGGAGGCAGAAAGTGAGAGAGCAAGAGATGCAAGAGTCTCCTCACAGTCGCGTCTCAGTGACAACAGGTTTCAGACAGAAACAGAGGAACACACACTGACTCACAGACTATTAAATTAAATGTGCTAAATACTGTGTGTATGTGTGTGTGTGTGTGCGCGCACAAGAGTGTGTTGCACATAGTTAATGACAGACTTAATTGGTGCAAGCAAATATCCCTCCCACTGCTCCTCATTCTACATCTAATAATGGAAAAGAATTCACTCCCTGAAGACAGAGTGGGGAAATGTACTTTACGAGCATATATACATGCATTATATATGCATGCATAATAATGGAAATTATGCAAAATAATGTGTCTACAGACACACTAAAATATCTAAAAACACAGAGAAACATGTTTTTTCAGCAGTTATTACATGCAGTTATAGACTCACTCACACATGTATCCACCTCACTCAAGACTTCAAGCCCCTGTTTTGCTGAGATTTCTCAGTTTTTTGTTCGAGCTAGCTGTAGTCAAAGCTGTGGCACACTACCTTTGTTCTGCTTTTAAACTAGGTGCTACACTTGAGAACATAAAACAAAGCATCACTCTGCACCTGCATGGTTTGTCCCTCGCCTCAAATGTAATTCATGGTTTAGAGATATTCAACATTTTCAGAGCTACTGTGAGGTTTTCTGATCTCCAAATTGAAATTTAGGCCAATTACAGTTCAAAGAATGGAGTGTTCAACTGGCCATGCAGGAGGAAGTTAATATGATGAGTTGTAAGAAAGCTGTGCAATGCTCAGGGTAACACTTCAGCAGGTTTTTTAAAAAGTGTGACAACTATAACAATTAAAAAAAAAAAAGGAATTATTTTTCAGCAAATTTTTTGGGAAATTTTCCAAAAACAGTGACAAAAGCCTTATTTTTGGATATGAATTCAGAGCGTTGTTTTTATATGGAACGTGCAGTCACCCACTGCAAATACACGCAAAAACCTCAGGTCTCACTTTCATGTTTACAAGCTGGCCTTTGGCTTCTTTCCCCATGAAAAGCCTGTGGCGGCTACAGCTGAGGCGACACAACAATTACCAAATCTGTCCACGTACACTCCACTGCCTTTTCCCACCCACTGCTCCTAGTGCACATCCGGCCATCTGTAGGGAGGAGGTATCTTTCTCTGAATTGTCTCTCCTGAGGGTTTCTTTTGTGTTTTCTCTCACTTGCAATCTAAGTGTCACTGTTTGTTTTTTTGAGTAGTTTCCCCCTCTCTTCATGGAGAAGTGTGGCTGGGCTGGAAAGCCCTTTGAGACACTATGTGCTACTGTATACCACACTAGCCTTTAAAAAAAGAATCTTTTCTTCCTAAAAAAAAGAACTGTTAATATTAGACAGTGTTTTATGTGACATATTTTTGGTCATTGCCATACTGTCAAGACAAAGGTGTGTATGAGGCCTGAGGAAGTTCTGCATCATTTTGACCATGTAAGCCAATCACCTTTCATTTCTGTATGTAAATAGGGAGACTGAAAATTTCCTAAATGCTCTGAGGAAGGCAGTTGGGCAGAAACATTGGCACATTTCTTTATTATGTGAATACATGTGAAGGTGAAGATGAGATTAGTCAACTTTGTCCCTAAGATCTGTGTGTGTACTAACTTTTGACTCTTTGGTATTCAACTGAAAAAGTACTCATGATCTCTTCATCTATGTTCAATGAGAAGATTGGCACTGTCTATTTGGTTAATGTGTTGCCAGGCCTAGCAGGTGATATGCTTAGCTTAGCATAAAGGCAGGAAACAAGAAAAAAATAGCAATCATCTGTCCAAAGTAAAGGAAGTCAATTTGCCTGCACTACTTGATTTTACGCCTACTAGAAACTGCTCACTGCAGATGTTTGGACTTGTCAAAGCAGGAGAAGAAGGAGTAAAAACTCATGTTGACTACATTATGGCTCAACTTCAGTGAGGGGCCACTAAGCCGTTTCAGCAAGTGATTAGATCCCTGGATCTGGTTCATCCAAATTAAATGCAGCCATCTCTAATTAATAAAATAATAAAACTTGTCCTGCTTTGACAAGTCAAAATGTCCATGTTCAATTGGTCTTTAAACAAGATGAATCTCTATTTTTCATTCATTCACGAAGAAAAATGAAAGAACATCAAATGTGCTTATATAGGGAGTGGATTGCTTAAACTGTTTCTTTAGTGCTTCACCTCTGGTTCACTCATTTCTGCTCTGCCAGAAACGTTGGTGCTACTGATTCTCTCCCATTTTTCAAACAACATGACACACATACTGTACATCAACAGTAATATATAGAGGTAGTGGCTTGTTTGAACTACTTCTATTAAACATTTCTTTATCTCCCTCATACTTTTTAGCACTTATACACCTGCTGCAATCTACACGTATATCAAGTATACTTATTTTCACTCAGCCCACGTGGATCTTCATTCATCAGGTTGAAAATTATGGCATTCCCAGTGGGTTTGTTTTCTTTCATATACACGCACATGTGCTGTCTCATTAGGGGATGGGTGCTGCATAGCCTGCAGCTCTGGCGGCATCTCTGAGCTTTCCATCCTTGATTGTCTGCCCCTCAGATGGTGACAGCTTCTGTGAAAAAAAAAAACTCTGAAAGAGGCAGCTCAAACTGAGAGAAAAAGACAACATCAATTCACACAAGCTGTTGCATTTTGGAGCCCAAATTGCCCGTGACACACCCGGAAAATCCCCCTTCTTCACAATATGACACTTCACCTGCCATCTCCCCCTGGGTGGCAGTTTATCAGAAACAAAAGCAAATGTGGGGCAAAGTATTAAGGAACAGCATGTCAGAAGCTGTCCTATTTGAAAACTGTTGGTGGCATCTTCTGCTAAAAATATCCAATATCATTTACCTTCTTTTCTCACCAGGAATAAATCTATGTGAAACATGACATTTGAACTACATTTGAACTGGCAGGACACACACACACCATCACACACACACATACACAGAGATCCCGTAGAGCTGTTGTCAGCCTGCATTTACAAAATAAGACAAGATTGGCTTTGCAGCCAGCCAGTGGTTGTCATGTAAGACTAGGTGACTGTTGTTTGGAGCTATTTTGATGCTGTTCACATGTTATTTAAATCACACACCCCCCTGTCATGTCCAGTTCCCAGCATGTCTCATGTGTGTGCACATACATCCTCATCCACGTGTGTGTTTATGTGTGTTAAGGACTGTCTCCCTGATGTCCCATCATCCCAAATTATCCTTTCATAGTCATGCGTGAGATGCGATTTCCTTTAAACAATAGCGGGCTGGCTCGCCTCGCTGACCCCCAACCTATCAGGCTGCAACAGGACACACACTCACATGTGCGCACGAACACACGCATCCTCTCAGCTCGCATTATTGGCTACACAAAAATACACACGCACAGCCTCCACAGCTCAGCCTCCATCAGAGCAATGGTGATGACACAGTCTCTTTATGTTGCTGCTCATTTAAGCGCCTTCTAAGTAGACTCTAATAACTGAGGCCAACTTCTTGTCAGTGCTGCTGTCACTGTCTGACCTTAACTATTGGATAGCGGGCATGACACACACTAATGCTAACGATTTCCCTGTCAGAGAAGGAAAAGGAAGTGATTGTGAATACCCAAGACCTGTCTTTAACACAGATGATTGTAATTTAGTTCAAATGAGGGTGGCCTACTTCGAGTGCCAGTGATAATTCCGCTCGGCTCTACCTTGTTAGCCAAATGCAATCCATCACAGCAGTGGGCTGTCTGCTCAGATTTGTGTTGTATAGACAAGAACATAGGTCCAATATTTTGCATAAAATCTTTTTTGGCACAGAAAATGGTGTTCAGATGTCTTATTTGTTCTGGCCAAGAGTTCAGTTCTATGGTGTGTGTCAGTCATCTATCAGTCAAATGATCTGGCAGGTTTTTTTGTGAGATATAGTATGCTGGTGTGTAAATGTGTGAACACTGAGTATTAAATGTTAAATGTTATTACAAATGCAACAATGTGCTTTTGCTGGTTAAGGTCAAGCAGCCAACTACGGGGCTGAATTACCAAACAGTAATTCCCAAAAGTGCAGTTCCTCAAATGGCCACTTGAGGTCGGCTTCAAAAGCCAATCAATCCTCATGGAGTTTTATATTAAAGTGTTCATCTTTATAGCAGATATACCCATTTAAAGCCTGTTTACAATGGTTTCAGACATGACAAAAGGGCCCCAACTAGGCACTAATTTGTGTAATCCTAAAACACTTGGAGCTGCTGGTTTAGTTTTCAAGGATGCATTATATTTTTCAATTTTTCAGATGTTTTCAATGAAAAATGTTAAGCTGTGAAATAACCAGTAGGCCTAACCATAGATATACAGTGAAGTAGAAATGGCAAAAATACGATATAAGTGCCTTAAAATCTTAATTAAGTAAATTTTTAGTAAATGTACTGATGCTATAAATAAAAGACTCTTTTCTGTTCAACATCATGAATATTGTGCAATTCAGACTAAATGTCTGTCTTGAAAAAATGCAAAGCTACTCACATGGCAGTCTATATATACCAGCAACCAGATGCAGTAATTACCTTCAATCAGTTTCCACTCTCACACACAGGTTGGATTGATTTAGTGATGGCCATTAGCAGTTTGACATTTTGCTATAGGAAGGTGACGCAGAGCAGCAGGTGTCCTTTTATGCGATTTCCAGAACACTGAAACAAACTCTCATCTAAGATGAAAAGGTAACTTGAATGACAAGTTTTCTCTTTTAATCACTGGCTGATAGTTTCACAATCATCAATTACACGCACTGGGGCATAGCTACTTTTAGCTTGTAACCACTTTCAGCTGGGACTTTGTAGAAGGGTATGCCTTTTCTCAGAAATATGTTTTTGAATGAAGTTAATTAAGTTTGCAAGAAACTGACAAATGAGCATATATTTACAAGGGTGCTCTTGTCATTTAAGTCTAGCTTTATTTGGCTGCTCCTTGTATTTGATATAAATGCTTGTCAAATTAATACATATATACAGATAATCACTTAGTGTATGTGACAAGTCTTTAAGTATTTGGCTTAAATATCACTCAAGCAGTGAAACAACTGAGAATCAAACTTGTTAAAAGAGTCAAGGTGTTGATGTTGAAATGAAAAACTAAAGGCAGAAATTAGGTTCGGCTATCAGCTGTACACTGATTGTGTTAGTTCTGGTTGGAAGTCATGATGTGTGGCATCAAGTGTCAGTGTCAGCCTATTTCTGTTACAAAAGCTGTAAGCGGTAACACTGTTTTAATAGGTGCTATATATTATTTTGTTATTTATTAAATCTAAAACAGTATATATGTGGGAAAAAACATATGGATAAACTTATTTTTTTTAAATCTTGTGCAACAAACTTGATTTAGGCCTTCATCGAGTTAACGTTGCATATATATTTTTTTGAAATTTCTCTTCTTTTCATAAATACAGTATGTGTTTAGGGAAAACTTTGTGCTGATTAAATCAGAGCAATCAGGGATGGCAGAAAAGGTCATGATTTTCACAGCTGAGGTTCCTATTTGACTAATTATCACAGCAGCATGACTGGCCTCTAATAAGAGTAGACTGGTGGACTCAAGTGAACCAAGGAGTGGAAAACCACCAGCAGTGAGCCAAAGTGCAGCTGGTGAGCTGCAGAAAGGAGCTGCACCACTCCAGAAAACATGTTTTTAAAGCCTGTATCTAGGGAAATTATGGATCAAACCAGCGTATCATGCCCCTGTTGCATCTGTCATGTGTGACCTATCTGGAAGCAGTTAATAAGATAGGCAGTGAGCTGAAGAGAGCAATAAGCTGGATCTGAGGAGGATCATACAGCACATAAGGCAGCCAAGCAGCAGTGAAGAGTGCCCTCCATCATATACTGATCCCACCAGTGATAGAACGATGGTTGTAGAAGATAATATTTTTTCAAGGTCAAGTAGTCAGTGAGCTGTCAGAGCAATTAGTCAAGTAGGCAGTGTCAAGAAAAGCCAATAAAAAAACACAAAAAGGTTTCGGCGAGAGCTGGTTTTCAGGATAACATTCTCCACTGTCTTTTTGTAGAAAATATATTTATTAAAAGGTGCGACAAGGAAGTAAACGAGGATGGACGACTTCATATTGGAACGCATCCCATAGGCGGAACTGTACTTTCCCCCCAGCAGCTGCTCCTCCTCTTCCCGGTCAGTCCGTTACAGCACCAGGCGGAGATGTTGTCCGCCGTTCACTCGTATCTTTTACCTGTTGTCAAACTTTACCTGGTTGGTCTGAAGGTCCTGCTGGTCCAGCTCTTCAGCAGACCTTTCAGGTTGCCAGGTGAGTTCAACTTCAAGTTCCGTAACAGCGTGGTTTCACAGCCATGAATACAGCTCATTGTTGTGCAGTTAGCGTTCGTAACGAGAGAAACTAAATATA
>JAPZDV010000005.1:14722292-14737292 GCA_029814665.1 Acanthurus lineatus
TATGTCAGTTTATACAGTCAGTAAGTACATTCAGTAAGAAAGAGTTCACAATTTTGGTGTGAAAGCTGTCATTGTGATGCGGTATTTAACGTTAATGCAGTGCTATACAAGCTATGTTAACGTAAGCTAATTTAACGTTAAGTTAGAAGTGTAACAGTAGAAACGTGGGAAATAAAGACCTGTGTTTTTTATTATAGTAGCCGAATTCAACTGGAGAGCATAATTTTTCCTCCCTTCCTTAAATTTTATTGTTCAAAGTTTCTATGTGTGTCGCTAAACGATGGGGATATAAATGTCCACTTTTCGTAACGCAGTTTGGAGTGATGTAGCTCTCCACGAGAAACAGTGCGTATCTCAGCAACAGGTCGGTCAAGACGATGAGTCGACAGCACAACCGGCTCAGCTAATAAAACTCTGGACATCTCTGATCAAAAAAGTACAGTTAAAAGATTCAGCTGTTTACTTAAAATATATCCAAACATTTATGTTTCAGGAAAGACGTCAGTTCATAATTTAGAATTGTATTATATTGTAAATAAAGATGACGGAATTAACGACAGGTAACTATGTTTCAGTGGTTTTAATTGTTATTAATAATGAAAATGAACTTGACTATTGTATTAGTTTCAATGGTGATCAGATCAGGAAATTTGGGGCTGGTCATTGATGGCTGGAAGCAGTATTAGCTGATGGTGATCACACTGATCATCAATCTAAATGTTTTATCTTTACTTTATGATCATTAATAGCTGTGTAATGATTTGTTAGGGTCATTTTTGGAAACCATGTCTACCCTTATGGGAAACTGTTCTGCCCATTCCTGTACTCCATTTCAAGAACACTTTAAAATAAACTCAGAAACAATAATCTACAAAAATCTTGATGAAATCCAAAGAAAATTTGTCATGCTAAACCACAGGAATCGAAAAAACCTAGATTTAGTCCATGATTTTCAGACCCTCCAAAGTTGTAACTATAGTGACTTCTCATGTCATGAAACAACAGCCTGTCTTGAAGCCATTGCCTTATTAAATAACATTCTCCCTGATATCAGCGTGTGCTCTTCTGCCTCTGCTAGTGATGCCCAGACAAGATGGCAAGGTTGCCATAGTGACAGGAGGAGGCAGGGGAATCGGTTATGAAGTAGTCCGCCACATGGCCAGACTGGGGACGCATGTTATCATAGGTATAGTATCGAGCACCACACCACCAACATGGAATCAACACTGAGGGCTGGAGATGCAACCCTTTAAGAGGGTTAATGTGCATGTAGATACAGAGAGGCTGATTCACACTGAAATTAATAACAACCAACCTAAACTTGAACCTGAATTATTATTATAACTTTTTTGTTTGTGGTGCCTTTGAAAGTTAAAAAGCTTTACAACTTTAAACTAAATCAAAATAATGTGGCAAATGAACTAAAGAGAGATGAATTAAGTCCTTGAGATAAATGAATTATTGTGATATAACTGGGTAGTTGTAAAATTGTAAAAGACAGTACCAGTTAACCTCAAGAGATCAGTGTAAAGCCTCAGACTTCAGGCTTACCTAAATAATTAGGAGATTATTAGTGAATGAAGTTAATGTCAGTGATGTAGAAAGAATACTTAGTGTCATTTTACACATTAGGTCACAGGCCTTCATAATCGAAGTCAGTAGTTTGAATTTATAAACCTTAAAAAAAGAATTATAACCAATTACCAACTGTGTCCTGATTGCCTGTCCATAGCAACAACATTGGTCAGACTGAATGTTGTTTCTGAGGCAAACACTATCTCCACTGATTGCCAGTAGCCATGAGGCAAAAGGCCAGATGGTTACATTGTTTCCACATCTAATAATGGTGCATTCAAACTCTGTCTTAAAAATCAGTAATAACTAATTACTTGCTATGATAATAAAAAATTGCATGTGTCTTTGTTTTTGTAAATTAAGTTTTATCGATAAGTTATCTGGTTGTAAAAAAGGTTTTGATCAGACTTCCATATGATGTCCACTTCATGCACATAGACTAGTACTGGTGAGTTGATCTACATGTCATTTATATTCCTGAGGAGAAGTTTGACTTGAAGTGATGTAAAAAGGTGAGCAGGGTAAAAATAGCAAAAAAAAGTTTCCTGGTGGTGGAATAGGTGAAGCACAGGATGATCACAGAATGTTGGTGCTCATGCTCTGTGTGATACAAGATTGGTTTATTATTATTAGACTTTCTTGACATATTGTTCTTGCTTTCCGTGACATGTAGAGCTGGTGAATTCACACTGTGCACATCCACTGTTGCAGACAAGGTTGGAATAGCTTCTATTTTGGAGCCATTTTTTAGCCATTACAGGATGTTTTTTTATTGGAGGATTTTTCAGTGTCTTATTGTTTGCCGTGTTGTCTCAACACAGATGATGGAGGGAAAGCCTTTATCACTGTTAAACAGGCGGAGATTAGTTTCTCCCAGTTGAGCAGCAGTAGCACAGGGAGAACTGATGGGACTCGTCTGACTGCGTAGAGGACAGCTAACTTTTCTATTATGAGTTTTAGAAAGTAATAACAAAGTAAGGTAATGAGTATAGGGGTTTCTTTCCTTGTTGAGTGACAAGCCATGTAACATAATTACAAATGTAGGAGAGAAATTAATTTTTCAAAATAACTTCTAAGCAGTCATTCCGTACACACAGGATGCTCTTTATACCTGTCTGTTGGAGGGTTTTAACTTTTTCTACAGTTAAATACTGCTGCTGACAGTGAGGTCTGGCAGAGTTTTGGAGGCATATCTCAAATTCTGCACAGTTGAAATAAAAAAAATCTGTGTGGCAAGATTCCAAAAGGTTTTAGTAGGAAACCACAATGCATCTTTTTAATTATAGCTGAATAGAGTGGGATCCAAGATCTTTCTGAGATACAAGGCCAGAGATCTTCCTATAATAAAGAAATGATTATACTAAAGTGAAAAAAATGCAAGCTCTGCAGTGCCAGTCACATTAAACCCATCCTCTGTGTGAGCCTACTTAAAAGCCCATCACTGTCAGGGATCTTTACTTAATGTCAGGTGGTCAGCAGCATGCAGAGATGCCTCTTGACACCCCACTGATCCGTCTTAAGGTTTGGAGTAGCATCAAAACAGTTTGCTTTCATC
Organism: Acanthurus lineatus; assembly: GCA_029814665.1. Classification (NCBI taxonomy): domain Eukaryota; kingdom Metazoa; phylum Chordata; class Actinopteri; order Acanthuriformes; family Acanthuridae; genus Acanthurus; species Acanthurus lineatus. The sequence goes on from JAPZDV010000005.1 coordinate 14,725,423, forward strand.
ATTAGAAGATATGTGCACTGCTCCACTGTGAGATGGTTTAAAGACTTTTTGAGCTTTGCTGGGATTTAAAGGTTGTTATCAAACACAGTGTTAAATGCAAATTTAGGATTATGAGAGGATGTTTTGCATCTGTGTAAAACTTGCAAAATGTGCAAGCATTTATTTCATATTCAGAAAAAGAGTCTCGTTTTTGTATCATTAACATTTGGTATGAAAATATATAATGATTGTGAGAAATAAAATATTCACTGGAGTATATATGTGTATTTTTGTGTTCTGGTTATAAGTAGTCAACTGAATAAATTCCTTCTCTCTTACCTTTATATTTACCTATTGATATTTCTCTCTTATTTCTTCGTTCCTTGAAGTGATGAAGGTGATTTGCTGCATCTATCAGTCACTTAGCTTCCTTCATGTTCTGCAAGGTTCCATTTGGGATTAATGCTTCAGCTCCTTTACTACTTAAGCATTTTGTTGCTTCACTTGTTGAAACTCATATTCCACATGATTTTTAACTTAAATGGGTGCTTAGGTGTCCACACAGGAGCTGTTCAGGAACCTCATATACATGAGCAGGTCACGTAATGGGCCTACACATCCCTGTGATAATCATTCAGCAACCAAGTCTGCTTTTCCAGATGTGCTTCAGCACATTTTAAAGCCAAAAATCAAACAGTTCTGAATGTAAAGTGTGTTTTCTTTTTGCATACATTTATGACTCCATTAGAGACCTGACTGAGGAAACAAGGGTAAACTCAGACTTGGACGTTGTAGCCCTTTTTTTTTTATTTGAAGGCCCCCAAAAACATTTTAACAGTCCCTTAAAAAATAAATTATTTGTCAAGCTAAGCTTTGTAGAACAACAAAACAACTGGTCTGTTGAACTGTGGCAGTCCCTATCCTAATCTGCCTGACATTATCTGAAACCGTTTACAGCCTGATTGATTACATCTGCAGTTTTCTCTGTGGAAGAGAGATACAGTGGTGAGATGACATTTTGTTTAATCGTTTGTATTGTTGTGCTTTGTTCTTTTGTCTGGAGAGAACATTGGGGGTTTATGTTTTGAAAAAAGTACATTTTTCTATCCATCCAAGATTTATCCCAGCAACACCCCACAACAGGCAGCTGAGCTAATTGCCATTAGCATCTCAGCAAACATACACTCCCATGGGGCTTTATGGAATCTCTGCTGCTTCCATTAAAATATCAGGATCAGAGTTTAAACTTTATTCTCTGTTTGTAGTCTGCACTTACTCAGCTTGGTTACAACTTAAATCAGTTATCAGCTCTTGGCAATAAACCACAGGCCTGACTTGATGTTGTTAAGAGAGTGTTTCACTTGGAACACCTAATCAGGGGTTTTACATTTTACATCCTCTATAAATCCCCACTTGAGCAATGTTACCTAATTTACTAAACACAGAGACACTGAAGCATAGTTCCTGCCCAGGGATTACAAATGCAAATTCACTTGAGTTATTTTTCGTTGTACCATATCATTGTTTTTCATGCCCCACACTAATTAAACATTAAACTGTGAAGGTTAAGGTTAAGATGTCCAATGAAACAACATCTGTAATTACAATAATACCAACTAATAATCAGTCTAACAAAGTTATGTTCTACCTTTACCAACTTTTTTTGGAAAAAAAAACGCCCTTTACCAGTACTTTTCTTCTTCTTTTATTTATATATTTTCTGCAAACAAAAACACAGCATTTTATTGGCTGCACAACAGATTTATTCATTCACAGAAGAATAAATGACAAAAATACAATCAAATTTGTGCAGTCCCTTTAATTCAACTTAATGCAACTGAAATAGGGAGGCCCACCTGAGGCCTTATTTTTGGTGCTTGAAAAATAATCAGCAGTTGTATGCAATCAACTCTTTTGATTATTTGAGATGAAAACAATGAATACTGACAGGGTGAAACTGTGAAAGTACTGGTATTTTTGGTTTGTTTTTCATGAAAGCTTTCTTCACGTACACCTTTTAAGATGCTGTGCACAGAACAGCAGTATTTTCTCCTGGTTTCCATGGTTAGACTACATTCTCTATTCAGTTCACGAGCTGCAGAACTTTGAAGAAAATTCTACTTTATTCATTCAGTGTGTATACGGCAAAGTCAATGTCAGAGTATCCTTGGAGACATTTTGAGCAGAACACAGATGAGACTTGAGCCTTACGTATGAAAACAACCAAGTTTTTCATGTATTGACTTTGTGTGTAAGTGTTTCTTCTAGTTCTAGCCAATCCTATGTGTATTGAAGATGATCCCTCGGGTCTCCATTTCAAATGTCCTGACCTGTTGAGATAATTCATGAAGTGAGAATATTTATGGTAAAGGGGATCCTTCTCTACTAATGGAGTGGATGCATATTTCAGGTGGAGTGGCAGCATAGCACTTGAGTGGGGAGACTTCATGGTTTGAGACTCTGCGCTGTCATTTACTAGAGTTAACTATTAACCAGCATGCAATTGTGTTTGAGGTATTTTTAAGTTGATTTTAAATTAAAATGATGCCTTTTAGAATTTTGAAAGGATAGAATATTGGAACTTAAATTCATATGTGTTAAAAAATATTTTTTTAAACAGAAAAATTAAAATAAAGTAGGGCAGGTCAGGTTTTGTTGAATATAACAGTGCATTAGTGTGAATTGAAGACTAATGAATAACATGCACAATGTACATGCATGCTGTACAAAAAGACACCAGTAGAACCCGCAGAGAGGGGAAAAAACCCTACAAAAATAGTAAAAAGTGCAGCATGAATGTATTTCTTCTAGAGTAATATAAAATAGAAATACAGCTTTATATTTTGAACAAACATGGGAATAGCAGTTACTGTGGGCTTAACTACCAAACTGATAGAACAAGGAAACAAATTCATTCCACAAGTCAGTTTGTAATTCAGATATCTTGAAGAAATCCTACATTTAATGATTTTGTGGACCAGATGTTCCTCTGGACTGGTGCACATTCTGTTACACCAGTGAGCCAGATCTAATGCTGAGAAATTTCTTGTCATGTTCTTCCACCCTTGAATGGGCAGCAGGGCACACACAGAAATGGTGACTGATACAAAATCTTGGCTGTTTAGCAACACAAAACACACTTGCAGATGCTAGATGCAAGACAGAAAATGAAAGTGTAACCTTTAGCATCATGAATTTGTAATAAACAGTATGTCTAATAATACACATTCACAGAATAGGAAGAGTGTATTGTTTTCCCAGACTTCTTAACAACAGAGAAAAAAATCAAATCAGTTTTTTGAAAAGAGAGAATTGTACTGAATAAAATCCAAAGAAAAGAAAAAAGTTAATTAAAAAAAGTAAAAAGGGGTGGATTTCTATAACTCCTATTTTACAGGCTAGAATACTTAAGCTTATAAACGGTCTCATTCTCCAGCACCTAAATGTGTCATTATGGATTTTATTAAATAAATTTACATGTCGATGTCGAACCACTGGAGAATAACTTCCTTGCCATCTGTTTATTTTTTTTCTTAAGAATCTCAAGAACATACTGCAAATAACATTTAAAACCAGCAATCTGCTCTTTCAAATCTGAATTATGAGAAGCTGAAAGCCTCAAGTTGCACACTGATGATCTGCATGACGATAGCAGACAATTGCAGTATTGATTATCAGAGCACTGATCCCAGAGCCTGACAAACAATTGCTCTGTCTACGACAGCAGGCTTATACGTGAAGTAACAACAGCAATCTGTCTTACCTTGAATCAGCTGTTTGCTCATTAATCTCCCTCTGGGAAGGAAACTAACCACAGCATTTTTCAAATCCTTTTCTCAAACAGATCAGATTGAAATATCATAAACCAAGATTCTAGGACCTTTGAGTTGATGTCATTTAGGCTGTTAGGTTGTTTTTTATGTGCTCCAACTTTGGACACACAAACTTTGATGTCCGTTCATCACATTCGTGATTTCTGCAGCTTTCTTCATTGATGCGTGTCATTTGCTCTCACCACAAGCACTCAATTATACATCAGTGTTTTGTTTTTTTTACCTCCTCTCTGTGCACACATCTCTATACTGCTGCTGCGAGAAGCATCTGTTCCTAGCCACTGTGGTTTTCATTGTTTTGCCAACATATTTACATGGCAGCACATTAAAAATCAGGGGGAAAAACTTAATTACAAGTTTACTAAGACAATATAAGTACTCTGACAATGTAGCATTAGGCTTCTTTCAAAAGAAGTTTGACTTTAAAATCAGAGGCTTTTTTATATTTCCCTCTTCATTTACTCTAAAGTCCGTATTATAAAGAGTTATTAGTTCAACATTGTGGAAAAACACATAAGTCCTTGTATAAGTTAAACTAAAAATATTACTACCAATATCTTGTCTGTTATCAAAAAATGTAAAAAAAAAATTAAAAAAAAAAAAAAAGCAATGCTAGTTCTCATGGTGAGAATTTTGTGCTGGAGCTTTTTCTCTTCCAAGAGCTGTGACTGTATGCACTGACTCAGAATCCTGTTGGCACAGTGACGTTGCCTGGTTTGGTACATCAGGCCCAAACCAAGACAAAAACTAATACCTGTTCGTCCTGACCATATCAGGCAGCCCAGACTTTGACTAAAGATACTTGTTTGTCTGAAATATGTCCAATATGTAACTCGGTCTAAACAAAGAAAACAGAACACTTCAAAATTTAAGATGACTCTCACTTAATGTATCGAGTTGTGTGCTTACATGATCCAGAATTCCAACACGTTTAAACTCAGAGAGAATACTTCAACACATTACCTTGTCAGTGCACATTTATGATTCATTCAGATAGATTTTTATCTGCAGTTGTGGCTGATTAACAGTGAAAAACACAAATAAACAATGTCTCGATTAAGGGACATGTAGTGGCAGAAGTTTTATATTGTGCTTTCAAATCAAAATTTGTCGCAGTCGGAGGCTAAACAAAAACATTGAATTGAATGAAGAAGATGGTTTTTGTTTTGTCTCCAACTCTTTAGTTAACACACAGGCGTGAGATTAATATTCAACTAATTCCTTTTGTAAGATGTAATTTTAGGACTTTCCTATTGTGTCACGCTCAGTTTATCCATTTGTTCATCTGCAGCAAGATTATTTAAGTGAATTAATTAGGTTACATTTTTAACCCCCAGCCCAAAATATTTAGTAGGCAAATTAATACCTCAGGGTAAAATTTTAATCAGTAGCTATTTTAATGAAACAGCCTTCTCAGTGATTTTTGGTTCACAAGAAGACATGGCTTTTTGAGAGCAATGTTTTGTTCAAGAGGAAATTTTTTTTCGTAGAGACCTTTTTTTTCTTTTTGTGATTATTTGAAATCACTGTGTGCTTGTCATGTTTGTGCGTGTTTGTGTGACCCTGTAACACGCCCCCCCCCCAGAAGGGAGTAGCATCCTTCAGCCAGGCTTGAACTGCATTGCATCAGGGTAAATGATGCTGTGCCCTTGAAAAAGGCCTGCGTGATAATCCAAGATTAGTGTGTCTGCTTGTGTGTAGAGAGGAAATGAGAGTGTGCATTTAGGCTATTTGTGTGCATGAGTTTGGCTATACAGAGTTTGCATGTGTGTGTGTGTAGTCTGTGAATCGGTATGCAGCAAATCAGCACACATTAGAAATGTGAACCAGTTAATGTTTTAATGATTTATCAATAAAATGTTATATCCTCTGAGTTATTACTTAATTGATTAATTGTCATAACTGATGTGTAGGCAGTGAGAGTATAATTTAATCTGTGTTATCAGTGCCCTCTGAATGGTGCTATGGTGCTTCAGGAAATCATATGCGTTTCTCCTCCATCTGTCTTTCCTATATTTTCACCTTTTGTTTCTGCACATTTTATCCCCTCTTTACAGCAGTGGAGTTCATTTGTATGCAGACATCCTTTGTAAACAGAAAGTCTGTCCTGGAGTCACATAACTGCATCTTTCATCAGACACCTGAGCATGTTAAATACATTTCTAAAGGTCAAATGAACTTTATGTTAAAGTAACACACAGTTTTGTTGTTTCACAAGCATTTCTCTATTGTTTTACATGCCTGTTAATTCATAAGTAGATTAAATATCGTCACAACTGTATTTATATGGTGAAGTACAGTTGGTGCAATAATCCTCAGTCCTGCTTTCATTTATATTCAGTGTAGTAGATTTTTTCTCTCTTTTCAACATTGCTTGAATTATAGTGTCATTTAGTCAGCAGGTGTTCTTTTTTTTTACCAAGTAATGACAGCATGACTAGTATTGTTTTACCCTGTTTCTGTGTGTGTGTGTGTTCAATGTGTGTGCGTGTGTGTGTGTGTGTGTGTGTGTGTGTGTGTGTGTGTGTGTGTGTGTGAGTGTGTGTGTGTTTGTCATAATGGCGAAATATGCTCCTAGATACACCTGTGGTAGCAGAAACTACCACAGAGAGAATTTTGAGTACTTTACCAGGTGTTTATTATGTTTGCAGCCAGAATTTATCAGTTCAATATTATTAAGATGCAAGATGCACATCCGTGCAAGATGCAGTTATGTAAATTGACAGGTATGTAGTTGATGAGATGTAAAGGCCAAGTTTAAAGATGGGTATGATGTGACCACTGACAGTAAATTAAACGGCAAACGGAGCCACTGTAGTGTTGCCCACTGGTTTATGAACTACCATTTCAAAGGCTGTAATCGTATTTATTTCTGCAGCAAAGTTTGTCATTTTATTATACAGCTGAAGTGGCCATACGAGGAACTGCAGTTTTTGGAATGCACAATTTAACTTCATTTTTAAGTTACTGCTTGGTTCTGACGCACAGTGCTGAATACTCATGTTAAAATGCAGTGCTTACTTCTAAGCACTCATGGGTCGGAACATCAACATGTTGACAGATGTTCCACCTGCTGTATTCCCAATGCAAGATAGGTTCTAGTTTTGTATCTTATGCATATTTGATGGTATAATTAAATGTATTTTTAAAGTACTGTGCAGTCTTTGAAACCAGAGTTGCAGCTCTTCCTCAAGGGCTAAATGGTTGCATCAAGTACTCTTTTCATTTGAAGAGCCTTTCTTGGGAATACTTTTTTTTACAAGATAAAAGAGCACATGAGAAAAAGAAGGAGAATCATTATTACTTTATTAAAGTCCTCTGAGGACTCGTCCGACATTGTATTAATCTGCGTTTGTGTATGTGTGACTTGTCTTTCAGGTGGGAGGGATGAGCAGGAGGGTCTGGCAGCAGTCAGAAGGATCCGTGAAGAGTACAAGGAGGCCAAAGGTAATGGGTGAACACGTCTTATAACACACACACAAACATGCACACACGCACACGTGTGTAGTTGTTTTCATATGCCAGTGTTTGAAGATAAAGGGCAAAGCAGCAGCAGCATGTCCCTCAGGCTTGTTTTCACAGTGTTTACTAGGCACAGACACACATTATTGCACACTTGCAGGTACACACACACCCACACACACACACACACACACAGCTTCCATGCTGGCTTTACAATGTCAGGCATGCTGTTGATGAACCGTGAGGAAGATGAGGATATGAGGGAGAAAGCAATAAGAAGAAGATGAGAGGAGATAAGTCGAGCAAACTGTAAGAGAGGAAGAAGTGAGACAGCCATAGAATGAGGCCTAGAGCTTGAGGAGAACATGACGAATGGGCAAATATAGGAGAATAAAAAAGAAAAAGGAAAGATGAGTTGGAGGGAAAATGGAGGTAGAAAGAAGGTGATGAGATGAGAGGAAACAGGTGATAGCAGTGAAAAGATTTATTACTTCATTGACTAAAGCTTACAGAGTTTTCTGTAACTCCCATGTTGAGAAATTGATTCGGCTGACCTTCGCAGCATCATAAATTCCACCATAGTCTCATTACTAAAAAGCCTCATAAGTTTGTTTCCCAACAGCCTTGACGCTCATGAGTAGTTGTTAATCTTAGAAGGTGTTCAAAATTCTGCCCTAATGCAAAAATAAGCCCTTATTTAATTATCTGTGATTTTAAGCTAAATTGAAAAATGAGTTCTCTTCACTTTACATGTAAGTAAATATAAGATTACTTTAACATACTGACACCTCATGTTCAGCCTTTTTTTTTTTTTTAATAAAAAGTATATCACTATGGGCAGACATGTCTGTTGAAACAAGAGCCTCAGTAGTTCCATGACATGCCTTCACACATACAGACTTAAAAGTTTGGAGAGCAATAGGGATGGAAATAGAAATGTAAATGTGAATGGGACCAGGCTTTACCACTTGCAGTCATCTATCAAACATCACTAATGTAAAACGCACCCAGTGGCATAACATAGTTGAAAAAAGCTCAACTTTGTGCAGATCGAAAAAACCAGTCAATTTCCTATCACACTTGTTTTGCTGCACCTAAAAACAGAGGCACGGACTCTTTCCTCGGGCACTGTTGTTATACAAAAACAGGTCCAATGTTGCGTACTGCATTAAAATAAAAATTGGCGTCGACCCACTAATCACTACTGCACGGACTCTGGCTTCAAAGGACAATGTAGGACTGCAGTGTCTGTTAGGGGTATTTTGGCTTCATTTTTAGACTTTTATACAACTCGTTTTGGCTGTCATGGGTGAAAACTTACAGATATCAGTACGAAAATGAAAAAAAGTCAATATTTCATGAATATTAGATGTTGCTGTGTTTGTAACCTGATTTTAAGTTTGAAAGATATTGAAGAGATAAACAGCGTAGAATTAAAAAAAATCCCTTTGTGTTGTGTCAGTTAGTTTTCAAACAAATGTTACATTCCTTTTTTGTATCTTGCATTTTAATAAAGATCTTGTGCCTGTTGCTTGCATAGTAACCAGCTCTTTCTGTTTATTTTCACCGTAACCTGATGTTGATGAGTTTTTCTGCTCTTAAATGCAGAACTATTTTCTCTTGTAATTCGGAATGAGTCAACTGTCTGGGGAAAGGATGCCTCATTTAACTCAACCTTTAAGTTTTGCTTTGTTGAATGAAACAATGAAAAAGTAAAATTTAAACTTCTACTTGTTGATTAACTTCTAATTAGTGATTACAACAAATTTAAATCCTCTGGGTGAATGTTGTGCCAAAAGATCATTTTGATGCTATTTATTATAACAAGCTCTTTAAAAAGATGCAGATTAGCACATTAACTCTAATTAATTTAATACTTTTAATATAATACATGGAAACTCAATCAATCTCAAATGTGTAAAACACAGCTCAGCAGACCTGCTTTAACTGTATAACTTGATAAATTGTTATTGGTCGAGCTGACAGCAGGTTATGTATGGTGCTGAGAGAAGTGCTGCTCATTGGGATGCTGCAAGCTGCGGTTAGTCTTACTTGGCCTTGCAGTGGAGAGCAGCAGAGAGCCGGCTGGCTGGGTCCCTGCCTGTGTGTAAGTGGCTGTCAGGTACAGAGACAGCGGCCATGTAGCTGGTGTCATTGAAGTCGATTTCCCTGGACGGGGCCGTGGTGGAATTGATTACTTCTTTTGTAATTGGCAGGCACTGAGGCATAGGGGACAAGGGGGGTGTCTGTTGCCAGATGCTTGTGCACTGAATGAGAATGTGTAGATGTGTGTGTGTGCTTGAGAGTGTTTGTGTGTGTTTGAATGAGACAGTAATGGATTCTCATTAGTATGTGAGGCAGGGGCTTTAAACATCTCTCTCCAAACGTCCTTTGGCATCCTTCCTGGTGTTTGCACATTTGTCAGTTGTGGGAAAAGGCAGACAGCTCATAAAAACATGTGGACTGCAGAGGTGGATTCTCCAAATGGGGATCCATGGACAGTAGAGGTCCTTTAGGGAGTTTCAATGTGTCTCCGCAAGGGAGGATCTAATTTCAGAAAGAACCATAGTGGGTATTGTAATATGTTTTATAGAATATAAAAGATGAACCACTTGGGAACACTGGTTATTATTCTCATAATCATGGTCACTCTGGTCAATCAGAATAGTCATTTTAATTTTTAATCTGCCACCTTTGTTGTAAAGGTTCTGGAAATACAATTACCGCACAATAACATATATTTGGGCAAATAATGTGGACCTCCTAAACCTCTCCATATGAAATTTATTTGACATAAATCATTCAAAACATCTGTCTGACCAAAAGTAAACAATTCTATGGCCACCTGAATTATCTCTTGTGGTCAGCTGCATAAGAATCTATAGGGCCCCATGAAATCAATTTTAATTTTCCTTAACAGGTTAGCCTCCAGCTCTGATATATGTGATGAGCTGGTCTGATAGACGACACTCTCATGACCAGAAACAGCATAGCTTTTTTCGTTTTTCCAATACAATATCTGGCTTCACACATACCATCATTGAGTCCCGTCATCTAGCTCTTATGAAATAGTGTTTTTTTTTTATGTCTTTTTGTTGCGGTAAACTTTGGACACATGTATGGACATACTCAATTATAATAAGTGAATGTGTAGAGTTTGGTGTGATGGTTTATTGCCTGGTGTAACAAGAAGTCCCTAGAAAATGTCGAATAAAATCCTGTGGAAATATGCTAATGACTTTAGACTGCAAGTGGGCTTTAGTCAATGAGGCTTAAAGCGTTTTACTTTAAATTCTTAACACGCACACGCACGCACGCACACCCACACCCACACGTTTATTCATACACAGGGTATTTCTGTATTTCTGCCACAGGCAGCGCTGTCTGTCCACTAACTTTAGTCACGGTGCACTTGAAAGTAACACTCTCTGCCTCCAACCATAGGCCCAGATTAACAGTGTGAAGCAGGGGAACATGTGCGTGTGTGTTTGTGTGTGTGTGTGTGTGTGTGTGTGTGTTTGTTTATCTGCTTAACACACGTAAATGTTCTCACTCAGGTAACCCAGCTGCTCCCCTCCTGCAAACTGCTGTTATTTTACCTAAGCTCTTTCACTTCAGTTAACAAAATGTTTACTTGCCTTTGTTTTTGTGCAGATCAGTCATAAAAGTACTTGAACCAATCACTCTTAAGTCCAAAGTTTACAGAAGACTGACCTTGTCAGTGTGTTTGTACTTCAACAAAGACACTGTCAAAATGTGAGCTTGAAATTTTGTGCATTTATGAAAAGAAGTGCTGCAGAAATTTTTAGTGATTATGTGCACATGAAATAGGTATGAGAACATGAAATAGGTTTGAGCGCTTATTTGTTTTAGTGCTGTATTATTTGTGTGTAGATTTGCCACAGATACACTGTATATTTACGGCTGTTTTGAACTGAGCGAGTATCATCCCTCTGACACTACAAGCTGGAGTGGACCGGGGAGTATCAGGGGAATAAAAATGTCTGCAGAGAAGCTAACGCCGGCACGATGCCCAGACCTAACATTCTCGGTTATTACTGTGTTTTTATCAGTCAGCACAAAGTGAAAGTATTTATTCCTTGTCACCTCATAACAGTCGGGAAACAGAGGGGAAAGTCCATTCATCCTTTTATGTTTTCTCTCTTTATTTAGGAAACATTGTGGAGAGGGAGAGAGGAGAGGGTGAGAAAGTGTTGCAAGGAAAATATGACTCTGAGTATCTTTTACTATGTATTATTTAAAACAGAAAACGATCAGATCTGAGGATGATCTGTTACCTTTAACTACAATAAGACCCTGCACTTATTCTCCAACATTGCTGTGAGACCTTTGACTAAGTAAGCATTTGCCAAAAAAAGTGTCAAGTGTCAGTTTTAAGCGTGTTATTACAGCAAGATCTCAAGTATTTTGGCAAGGAAGAGAGAAATTTAACGTGTTCACCAGCGACACATTTTAATATCCGATTTAGGTGTAATCCAGCTTAATCATATCTTCTGTAGGCACAATCATGACACAAGATGCATTTTTAAAGCCATGAGGAAAGAGGGGATTCACGATAAGAGAAGCAAGCAGTCA
>JAPZDV010000005.1:14742292-14754006 GCA_029814665.1 Acanthurus lineatus
CAGCAGGCTCATCAATTAGAGCAATGTTTCCCGGCTTTTATGTCTAACGCACCTCCACAGCCTCCTCAGATAAGCCCCTTTAACACCATCTGTCATCTTCCAAATGTGTTCAATCGCACTGATTGTAAAAGGGATGTTCTTTAACTCTATTAATGATATAAATATGGACGTTGTTGGAATACTTGAACCACACAAACACAAAGATCTGGTGTTGTCAATGTTTTGCCAGTCACTAAAGATAATTCACTAGTATATTTGCTAAGAATATCAGTTGTGGCATACGAAAAAGGATTTTAGCTGTCACTGCCATAACATCAGTAAACACATAGATAAATAAAACTCTCACTAAAACCACCCAAAGGGAAAATGTATTGCTTTACAGTAATTGTTAAGACTAGATTCTTTCCACCATCTTAGGCACATTTTTCAGCCAGCCACTCTTCATATTTATACATTCAGCTTGGCTACAGTTGCTCTGAGAAAAAAAACAGCATGTCCATAACATTCTTCTTTGAATATGCTGTAAAAAACACACACAATAAATATTGTGGTAAAACCGAAGACTCATTAAAGGCACTTATAGTACTGGTTGTTAGAAATATTATTAACCAATTAATGACTGTTTGCACTTTAACTTTGTCCTTATTTTAGATTAAGTGCCCTTTTGTCTTGTGTGTTTGATGCATCACTTTCATTAGACTCACTAAAGAATTTGGATATTAGTGTTTCCAAAGTAATTACACACCATTTTGGGGATATTTTATATCCACAAGCACTGAAAAGTACTTCTGTGTGTTTCAAATGCTATTTTATTTGTGTGTGTGTGTGTTTGTCAAGCGGGCGTCATGCTGGTTCCTGAGGGCCGAACTGAGGATGGATTCGAGCAGCATTTTGGCATCAACTACCTAGGCCACTTCCTGTTGACCTGGCTCCTCCTAGACACTCTCAAGGACTCTGGGAAATGTGGTTACTCCTCCCGAGTGGTCAACATCTCCTCCTCTGCCCATCGCATCGGCAAGATCAGACTAAATGACCTAAATAGCTGGTAGGCTGCCACACACACACACTTGCACACACACTTGTATACACCTCAGCAATCATAGCCATGTGCCCAACTTGTCACCCTCACCTGCACCCCCTCTGTGCTGGCATCACTAACACAAGTGTCTGATTTTCTGTTGGCTGTAGGTGAGCAACTGTTGGCTCAGTCTCTCTGCAGCTAGCAGCGCTGCTGTCCAGGAACATTAGCGGCTTGAACATCTTCATTGTGTTGTTACATTACCTCAAGCAGTATCAATATAAGGGATGCTCTCAAATGCTCCCACAGTTTAGTCTTGTCTCACTGATGTTTGTGTTTCATTGGGGCAAGCTTTACACAAGTGATATCAGTACAGTATTGTAGGGAATCCGTGCAACATTGTTTTAAAAAATAATAACTATATATGTGTAACTTTTAGGACAGGAGCAATTTTAAAATTACAGGTTGCAGGTTGAAAATAAGAACTGTAAACCATTATTAGTCAACCAAAGAGTAGTTATTAAAGAGAAAAAAAAGTCTGCAAATGTGAACTTTTGTTGCTGTTTCTGTACTTGCAGATAGATGGCACAAGTTGGACTGGAACTGCAAGTCCAGAGCTGCAGGTCTTTTTACATTGCTGGCACTGCGGCTCTGCAGTCAAATAATGTTGTCTGAGTCTGGTTTCAGATGCGTCACATCAATGACACTGTGTGTCCTTGTTTGCTAAATTTGCCAGTTGACCCAGAGGATTTAGAGAGGTCTTGTTAAATTTCTGCTGTAAGAAGACCTTGTCCTTGATCAGCAGGACAAGTTCTTCTTTTATGGAAAAAAATGTTACCTATTGAGGCAACACTTGATAGGAATCAACTGAATAAAATAAAGAAAAGCAGGTGTTTACAAGTCTTGTTGTGTTTAAACATATTTAATAGTTCCTTCATTAAAAGTCTGACAGTGCTTCTTGCTTTCTCTCTCCTCAGCCAGTGTTATTCAGCCCATGCTGCTTATTGTCACAGTAAGCTTGCCCAGCTGTTGTTTAGCTCCCACCTCCACCAGCAGCTGCAGCGTGGAGGTTTCCCACTGAGTTCATGTGCTGTGGATCCTGGAATGGTAGACACTGCTCTCTATCGCCACCTCTGGATGCCTCTCAGCCTTGCACAGAAGGCCATTGCTCGCCTGTTTTTCAAGGTAAAACACTGTCCTGACTTTCATCTGCTTCATTCACACAGACACTGAGTTTCTTTTATGTCACCCAGCAGGACGGCAGAGCAGATACAACAGAATTACTGATCTGACCTTAACATTGTCCTTAAAAAAAGAAACTTTAAAGTAAACATGTTTCACCATATTGACAACTAATTTGTTTGAACAATTAAATTTACTAAACACTAAGCACTGATTAGGTGTGAATTATGTTAAAGACTCCCATGGGATGTATAATGTAAATTTCAAGTTGAAATATTGATTCTCTTAATCAAAAGAGTGACCAGAAACAAAAAAACTCTAGTGCAGACGGTGTTTAGGATATCAGTACACAAGATAAAACACGGACACTCCTGCATGTGTATGTGCATGCACACAATCTCTCACATCACTGAAAATGGAAGTGCTGCGAGGCAGGCTGCTCACAGTGTGTTATACTTTAAAGCATTTCTTGCATAGCTTAAAGCCATGGCCGCAGGCTGCTGTTAATGTCCCTGGGATTTAATGAAAGGAGACGTATTTGCGTGTTGGCGCTCAAAACTGCAATTGTCACAGGCATTTGCCTCTGAGCACAACCTCTGGGATGGTTCTGCCCCACATACACAAACACATTAATCACACAAACTCTCACATGATTCTCACAAGTGACAACACCTTTTCATCTCAAGCCATTACATTAGGTGCGCGCAGAGATAGATGAATGAAAGACAAAGAATAATCGATCAATCCTAAATCTCCAAAACAGTAAGCACAATTAAGAAGGTGCATAATCAGCCAGTAAATTAGAATCAAGCGCCAAGTTGGGTTGACAAAAATTCTATTAATCCAAAATTTAAAATTTTTTAATGAGCATAGGTGAATATTTGTTTTATAAGAAATCAAGAAGCTATTTTCCTTTGTTATCTGCAAGTAAGTCTATTAATTTAAAAGCAGTGTTTTTGTTTTTTTTAACACAAGACACATATATCTCTTGAAGCTTCGTTACCTGGGGCAGGAAACGCTTGACCCACCAATAGTTACTTTAAATTTTGCAATTCAGGCTTATTCAAGTGGGTCTCTTGAAGCGCTGCATCATCACATGCCATGACTTTAAATGTGAGATCATTTTATTTCATCCTATGCCATTTGCACTCCATGATAACATTTTAATAGCATTGGAATTAATTTAAAATGCTGATTTTGTGATATTTTTTCTCAGGTTAATACAGGTCAATACCTCTCAGTAGGGGAGAAGGGAAAGGAGGAGAAATGCTTGAAAAAATCCAAACACAGAGACAGACTATAATTAATGGGCGGAAAAAAAAAGAAAAAATGAAAAGGAATGTCATCAACACCACAGGACTAGAGCTGTAAGCACTGCTATCAAGAATTTAAATAAGATTAATAGCCCTTTTAGCGCTACCAGACATAGATTTTAATCAAGAAAAACAGCCAACTAGATAATTGCCAGGGTGAAGGTTCGACACTGTACTACTGCAACTGGAAAGTCACAAGCAATCAAGCTTAATGAGCAATGAAATGAATGTTCTGTTGTCATAGTAACAGGTTGTTTTGCAATAAAACCCTTCAATGTGTGTACAGACCTTGAAACTACAGACAGCAGCATAAATAATAAAGTATAAGTTTTGTTTTCCTGTACTGTTTGTTGTACTGAAAGTTTAGCCCTGCAAGCAAAATAAAACCTCATTTACAGGAACAATTGAAATTCTTGTTTGGAAGTATTGTGGAGTGCTGCAGCAGCACACACACACACACACATACTCATACGCACACTGGCTCACGCACAAGTATGCAGGCGCACTGTTGATGCTTGCAGGATGCGATCCCCCTTCTGCTCTGAAACCTGCTCCTGGTCTCACAGCTGACACTGAGATCATTGTTAAAATGCATCAACACCAACACTAACACACACTCATGCATGCAGACTCACAAACTCACAGGCACACAGCCTAAGCCTTCTTTTCACTGACGCTAACATGCTATGACATTAGCCCTCCCCTGGCATCCACACGCACACACATGCACACACACACACACACACTCAGGCACATTATTTGTTTGTTGCAGGGATAACTTGTTGAACTTGTTATCCTCCAGTTACTTTGTATCTCTGGTATAAGGTTGTTTTCGGTTGTGTGTTTATATATTTATAGAATGAACAACATTTTCGTACCTGTGTGTCTCTCTGACAGACTCCTGCAGAGGGCGCTGCCACTGTACTGTACGTCGCTCTATCGCCGGCTCTGGAGGGGGAGTGTGGAGGAGGCTACTGGGCAAATGGGTGCAGGGAGATGACAACACCACCGACCTTTGACCCCCAGCTGCAACTGAGCCTTTGGGAAACCAGCCTCCAGCTGCTGGGCTTGCAGTAGCATGGGACCACTGGAAGACTGACTGGACGAAACACTCGAGCCAACCAGCCACCCCCTGCTTCTCCCATGTTCTCAGTATTTCTTAGTATATTTCTTTCTCCCCCCGTACCTCACATCGAGTGGTTTCATAGCGATTTTAAGTTGACAATCTCATAATCCACTGCTGAACTGTGATCAGTTATTCGGAAAGGGAGGGGGAGACTGCGTTTTTGTTTCAGACCCGCCAAAGAAGGGCTACAACACAGTATTTTTTTTCTCTACTATGAGCAAGCAAACATATACACACTCACAACTATAAACATTAAGGGTTTAATGAAATATGACTTTGCTGTCAAAGATCCTGCTTACTTCAGCTTGCAGTTATACACAAATTATCAGTCCCTTATATGACAAAGTTTAATCCCCAAATGCAGATAAACTCAGAAGTCATTCCACCGTGTCACGCTCAAAAAACCTGCAATGACACCTGCCTCACTCTGCCTTAATGTCATCAGTCTGGCTTTGGGTGAAGACATTTGTTTCTTTCAGAGGCTTTTCCATCCTAAAATTTTAAATCTAGATAATCAATGAAACGCTTAATGATATTAGAAATACTTAATTCAAAAGATTAATTTTTGCATATTGTACTGGCTCTAAAAGTCTCGTGTCGGACAAGCCTTAGCACACGCACACAAACACACACATTTATGCACCATGACAATGATCTGATATTTCAAACCCGAACTGGCCTTGCTGTGGCAGGGGAACGTGATGTCATCACAGCGATTTCTAAGATCGTCTTCCATCCTGCTTGTCTGACTGGAAGTGCAGCTGTTTTGGTATGTTCACGTGCTTTTACTGGTTATCACTAAACCCTCGTGTAAACTGCTGTAGGTGTATGATAAACTGTGTTTTTCCTGCTGTTCTCATGAAGATGCTGGAAATCGACTCTTCTTTCCTCTCACTCTCCAACGCTCAGCAAACCAACAAAAGACACTCCTTCTGATCGGTGGGTTTGAGAAAAAAACTGAAAAAAGGCTGAGATCTTATGTAAAAATAGGCCTAAATGTGGAATAATTCCCCCCTACAGAACCGGGAGCGATGTGGCAATTGCTTTTGTTCTGGGGGAATTTTCTTGCCGTTGTCATTTTCTGAAAGATTTCCAGACGTTTCTGTTTGCTTTTGTCAGCTCAGAAGCAAAACTGAAAGGGATGGGGAACCAACCGCCACTTCACTCTGTCCCTGTTTTCCTTTGTGATCTGTGTTAATCGGTTTTACTGTGTATGTGATACTTGTGTGTGTGTGTGTTTTTATGAGTTAAGAATTAACTCATGCTGTAGACCTAATTCTCGTTGATGGATAGCACAACAATGACCAGTCATGAAGGAACAGCAATGGGAAGAGAGATTGAGAGGGAATGCACTTTTTTTTGGTCAAGTGTTCAAGCTGTGATTGGTTCCTCTTTGCTGCCGCTGCTGCTTCCTCATTTGGCGCAGCTCCCAGTGCATTGTGGGATTGAGATTTCCCAGTGGTGGGAACCAAACTCCATCTGCTGAGCTCAAACACACACAAACACACACACTCAGTCAGAAACAGTGGAAGCAGTACATTCAGGCACAGGCTTATCTAAACAAGCACACAGCAAACAAGCACGTCTGTTACTCATGCAGGAAAACACTCACTCACACACACAAACACACTGCACCATAACGCCATTTCCACTGTGATAAAACCATTTTAGCTGTGAAGATGAAAGTTTATCTCAATTTAAAAAGTTTTGGATAGAAATCCTTCCCCACATGCTGCCCTGTGGCTGTTTGTGTGCATTGTTGCTTTCAATACTGCCACTGAGCATCCAGCATTCGTTATTATCTGCCGTATGTGAAGCAATAGTATCACTGTGGTAGCTAATTCAGCTCGTAGCACACAGCCAGACATTCAGAATAAGGAGAGGAAGTGTGTAAATGAAAGAAGATACCAGCTTCAAGTTAACCATGTATCAGGAAATTAAAGTGTCCACCTGTATAAATCATTTAAAGAGGACATTGTCAGTGTGCATTGTTTTAAATGGTTAAAGTTGTATTTTCCAAACATTCACTTTTTTTTAGCAGTTTGAAGATGTGTCCCAGCTCAGGGGAGGTCAAGCTCAACCTGCTCCTCTCCCCTAAATAAAACATCAATTCAGATTTATAGAGAGAAAAAAAAGTGACGTGTTCAGGAGTTCTTCGTCAACTTGTAAAGGTCCACATTTATCAAGGCATGATCATCAAACAGACAACAAAATGTGCAGTACAAGCACCAGGCAAATGGTGGACCAGGTTAATAGTTAGTACATCCACATGACTTCCATTTATTTGTGATGCCCTGTGATTAACATGTCCATGCTGCAAATAGTGGAGTTCTTGCCTGGCTTCCATTATTTAGAGCCTAAACCAGTTAATTCAGTCCATTCAATTTGTATACTAATAAAAGATCACCTTAACACATGTACCTGGTAAATATGACATGATCACATGACCTAATAAGTTGACAAAGACTTCCTCAATGCTCCATTGAACAGTTTCTCAGCAAATTATGGATAGCTGAATCTTAAGGGCTACAGATAATGCCCTCCAAAGTTTTAGAACAAAAATACAGCTTCTGTGGAGGAGCCTTTGAAATGGAGCAGGCCTTGTCACTCTGGAGGATCCATCTTCAAAACAGTGTTGCACTCATGTCACATGGGATGGATGGTTGAGGTGGAGAAGACTGGAGAAAACATGTTTGTGTTGTCTAATAACACAACATGGTTGGTCTTAATTGTGTTACACAGTTTGGTAAATGACAATATGACACTTCAGTTTTGTCTTAGACTGACATGAGGCGTCCATGTTTGTTTGGCTTTCTGGTTTGTCTGCATTATTTAACATCAAGTCAAAATTATCTTAAAAGTTTCTGGGTTTTTTGGATGTTTTTACAAGCTGGAGCCTGACAATAATGAACACTCTGATATGTCTTTAATGAGGCTTAACTCCAGGAAAACACATCACAGCTAACCCTGATTGGCTCTAGTTATACAATTACTTAAATCTGTCCAATCAAGAACAAACTTCAGTGTTTAAACTGGAAAAAAACACTAAAAAGGTTTACCTCATATGAATGAGAGTAGCTGATTTAAGTCTTTCAAAAGTTTGGTGTGTTGAGGACTTTATTTCAATTAAACAAATTAATAGCGCTTTTCACCTCATACCATGATTAATTAAATATAAAAACCCAGAACTTTAGTGTGTTAAAAGATATTTTCATTCATTTCAATGAAATTATTTCTCAATACAAACACTTTAAAATATATGTTTTTTTTTGTTTGTTTTTTTTTTTACTGGTGTAGCAGTTATGTGGGAATTAACTCTAAATGCCAGCAATATTCCTCGGCTGTTGAGATCATCTACTCTGTGTTGTCAAACTGCTTGGAAACAAACTGTTTATCGCCTCAGTGCTTCCGTGTTTGACTGTGCGGTTCCCCGAGGAAACTGTAAGGTACTGAATAAATAATGAAATAACAAAGAAAACCAGCTTACTACTCAGCAGGGCTCATTTAGAAAGTATAAGGCTCTGTCCTGTCAAAGAGCTCTTGTGTTTTTCACAATCCAGCTCCTACAGCTGATGTACTAAAACCTGAGCAGGAAAGAGAAGAAGAGCGTCACCGACCGTCTTTCCTATCTGAGCACAAGGTTTTCCAAAGTCGAGGCGAGCAGGGGTGTGAGGGTGTGTCTTGGTGTTCTTGTGTCAGTTTGCAGAAGAGGGCTGCTAAATTATCAATGAATTACCTTGTTATATATTTAGCGTCCTCCTGCAGCGTTCCACACAGACAGGACAGCACAGTGAACTCTCCGAACTTGAATTGCAAATATAGAAAAAGAGCAAAAACAGCTCAAAGTAACCGTCTGTGATATTGTCTGTTTGTGATATTACTCGTATATGATTATTTCAAAGCGTTGTCACCACTGGGCGTGGACCGGTGGAGCTGTATGTAGACGGACAATGTTCTAATAGCCATTCTTCTGTCTGATCTGGGATAACATTTATATTAAATGTTTCAGTCCCAAGTTCTGCAAATTCTAAATGTGTATATGTATAGGAAGAGAGATAATATAAAGATGTATACAGGGTGGATCCAGATGAACTGAGTCCTTGCTCTTGTATTAGTCCAGTGAAGAGAAAACACATGCAAAACACCTCCAGTGGTAGAAGAGCAGCCTCCATCCCCGCAGGGCTGCAAGTGGATGATGTTCCCACCTGAAATACAGTGTAAACATTCAGTTCATCTGGGCCCCTGAGGATTTATGAAATGTGCAAAATGTTTTATTTTCAATCATTACTTGGTTGTTGTTGAGATACACATCTTATTGCTTTTGCCGTGCCTATGAAGAAAATCTCCCTCATATATGTGTAACTGTGAATTTTTCATGTAGAATTGAGCTTGTAGAACTGTGATTACCGTCTTGTCCTGTGCATTGCTGTAAATTTTTTCTCTATTTTGGAGTGATGGGAGTGTGTGTCAGTATGCGTGCGTGTGTGTCTGAATGTGTGTGCGTGTGCGTGAGTGTGTGTCTAGATAAGGGAGTTCATGTCCATGTTTTTCGTCGATGGTTGTGACATTCCAGCAGCAGCCACCACCTTTTCTATTCTATCCAAAGCTTCTCAATAAACATATCATTGTGCCACTCCGGCTCTCTGTCCTTTACACAGCGTGTG
Source organism: Acanthurus lineatus (assembly GCA_029814665.1). Lineage (NCBI taxonomy): Eukaryota > Metazoa > Chordata > Actinopteri > Acanthuriformes > Acanthuridae > Acanthurus > Acanthurus lineatus. Next base: position 14,751,596 of record JAPZDV010000005.1, read on the forward strand.
TGAGTGAGAAACTGTCAGACTGATGACACGCAGCATGAGACAGCGAGCCTCGAGCGCAGTCTGAACTTTGGAGATATTCTCAGATACATCAGTGAAACTAACACACCCACGCGTTTACTCTCAGGTCACCAGCACCACCATCATAAATCTCAGATTTTATCCCGTCACTAACCAAGTGTTTAACCTCTGATATCTTTAAATACTATCATACTCTTGAATTACTCCTACACATAATATGCATTTCCTCAAGTACTGTACTTAAATATAGTACTTTTTGAAGGTGTCACTTTTGGGTTTGAGCAATAGTGGCAGCATTTCTCACTATTTTCTGAATTTTTTCAGACCATTTAAATAATAATTGGAAAATTTATTTATGATAAAAATAATCATGAGTTGCAAAATTATCCTCGACCAACAAGAACAGAAATTCAGCATTTACATCAAAGCCTGATTAATTATCTAATCACCCAATGATATAATATTTTAATATATAATATTAGAGTCACAGGCGACAATTTTCAACATTGCAAATATTAAATACATTTTCTATATTAAATTTACATACATTTTGGTTCCTGATCCTAAGTTTCAGGAATGCTGTTCTCATCCTTTGCTTATGCTGCAACACTTTGTGTCATTAAATCAAGATCAATGCAATACAATGGAGAAATCACAAGTATAAAAAAAATCTTTTTTTTAAACACATAGCAAGAAATCCCTCCTTCCTCTTTCCACTCTTGGTTTGTATAAAAAAAACTGACTTATTTACCAACATCACATTTCATAAAAGTAAGGACCCAAATGCGACACAGGAACAGGCAGGTTGCAAACAAAAAGCAAACTAATATTAAAGCTGTTGGTAAACAAAACAAAAGAAGCCAAAAACTACAAGGAAGATCACAAAACTAGAAAAACAAGAAAAAAAATTGAACAACAAACTGGGAGAAAAGGCAGGACGGAAACAGAACCAGGGAATAATGACAGGACCATGAAACAACAACAGACAAGCTGACAAAGACAAAGGGGAAACACAGAGACTATATACACACCAGGATTAATGAGATATAGGTGGAGCAATCAACACAGGTGAAACACATCAGGGCAGGTAATTACATGAGGGGAGAAACTAGACAGGACAAGGAGAAACGGTAGAAAAGACAAGGTTCCCAAAATAAAACAGGAAACCCAAGGGAACATGGACAGCAAATATGAAAATATAAGAAACTTGACAACCAAATCATTCAATCATTCACCAATCATTTTTTTACATTCCACCTGTGTAAAAAGTCATATACTTCTGAAGGACCTGAGGGACCAGAGCTGAATGCGTTTTGGTTTTTTATTTCCTGGCTTGCATTTATGAACATCAGGGGAGGATAATAACATAGCAGCAGTGCCTTTGCCTTGGATCGTATTTAAGGAAGGAAAACACACAAATGTGAGCAAAACGAAGAACCTCTTCTTTGTTTCCCACTAAATATATTCATAGACCTTTGACCCAGTCAGGATGCAGCAAATGAATCAGATCACTCACTCTCTGTGTGTCTGACAATAGAGACAATTGAGTGTCTGTTAAAGGAAGCAGAGAAGAGCTACTGTCATCTTGTCTTAAAAGAAAAGTGCTATTGAGACACTTGATTAGGCAGCTGAGCCAATACGACTGAGCAGCGCTGCAAAGCCCGAATCAAAACGATGTGAAATCTAAAAGGCAGCTCATCAAGGTGCGATTTGAATGGCAGGCGAGCAGCGTTACATCATGTACATGCCGCCTTGTTAGAGTGACTGACACAGTGAGGAGAATGAGGTGCTGTCTCACTGTAAAACGAGGAAGACACATACAATACTGCATGTTTGCACTCAACTGATTGTCTGAGCTCACTCAGGCAGAGACACGGAGAGAGAAGGAAGGAACAACCTGAAATGACAAAATGATCATCCTCATTAACGTCTCGGTAATTGATGCTCATATACTTGGGACAGATTATGGTTTATAACAGTGAGAATAATCCACAAAGCGTTCTAAACACACATAATAGGCCCTTATTCAACCATTAAGTGGCAGCTCTCCTTCCATAAAATCCTTATGGGAGATTTAATGAACTCATTGCATGCACGCTCACAAACTAGGTTGTCGCTAATAAGCATTCATCTATGTCATTACTGTCAAATGAGTGAGAAGACATTGTTATTCATGGGAATATTCAAAAAGGAGCCGGTTGTACACAGTCACTCACCTGTTTACCTCCACTAACAGCGTCATAGTCAGAACTGTAAAGGTCTTCATAATCTGATTCAAGATGTTAAAAGTAGTATTAGAAAAAGCAGTAATAGCAAATACATAGATAGATAGATAGATAGATAGATAGATAGATAGATAGATAGATAGATAGATAGATAGATAGATAGATAGA
>JAPZDV010000005.1:14767521-14799903 GCA_029814665.1 Acanthurus lineatus
TTGTCTGAGCTATTTTTTTTTTTCTCTATAGTTTTTTTGTGAGTGTCTGTTTCTGTGTTGTGTGTGTGTCTGTGTGTGTGTGTGTGTGTGTGTGTGTGTGTGTGTGTGTGTGTGATTATAAGTGCTTGAATGAGGACATGGCAGAGCTAGCTTATTTTTATAAGTAATTTTTTTTCTTGTGTGCCTGTCAGTAGTATAGTGCTTTCTTTAATTATATATATTCTGTTTGAGTGTAGGTTCTAATTGAGCGTGTGTGTGTGTGTTTCAGCCCCCCCATGGTGCAGTAATGAGACATATTGGCTAGACAGAGCTTTGGGAAGGTCACGCTAAATTGAGGCATTGAGGACGAAGGAAAGATGTGACTTGTGTGTCTGTGAGGCGCTAATGATGAATCGGAATAAACCTGCACCGAATTAGCAGGCAAATATCTTCCTGCGGAAGAAATAAAGGGAAAAAATGAGAGAAAATGGGAGGATATGTGAGGAGCAACAAAACTAATCCAATTCAATCTGTCATCTCTCAGTTATTAACACCTCCAGGATCTGTGTTCTTTCCAGACTGGGTGGGTGGGTGAGGAAAAATACAAGACAGGTTGTTATTATGAACAAGTTATCATCATTGATGTGAACCTCATGACACGAGGTAAGGTAAGTTCATTTATATAGCACCATTCTGACACAAAGCAAGTCAAATTGAATTACAGAGGCATGACAATACATTAAAAATTAGACCAATAGACAACCTTAAAATTGCATTTGAATGACAATAAATGCAAAAAAGCTGTACTTTAATAGCGGATGAACCGACAGGTTTAGCAGACCTCAGGTATTCAGGAAACATGTTTTACATGTGGAGCATAGAAACTAAAAGCTGCATCACCTTGCTCGGTTTTGATCTTGGAAGCACTGAGTAAACCTGTTCAAGATGACCTGAGGCTCTGGATGCTTTGTACCCTACAAGTAGATGCATTTTGACCTGATACCACTTGGTGCTTCACTGATATCTAAAGGGTTTTGAAATCCATCCTTTGACCAACAGGAAGCCTCTGCAAAAGCTTAAAGACATGTTTAATGTAGACCACTCCTTTGGTGTGAGTGAGGCAGTACACAACATGATGCAGCCGTCAGGTGCATTTGAATGACTAAATCAAAGGTGTACTGGCCATTTTCCAGCCCCCTGGAGATCAGCCCGTCTGGCCTACAGCCTTCACCGTATGGACCAACAGCCTTCAGCCAGACACATTTCTTTTTCTGCCGCAGATAAATAATTAGCATATTCAAATATGTTTTTGTTTTGTGGGAAATGTAAGGCTGCCTGCCTGGGTTAGGAAATATTATGTACAGAATGTACTGGGACAATGTTCACTGTCAGAGTATTTAATTAGTTTTCCTTGAAACATCTGCTTTACATAAATACACTGGTTGGATATTGTGATTAGATGGGTTAGGGTTAGAAATGGTTAGGTGAGAAAAAGTCCATTGATAGACAGTTTTTCATTGCAACTCAATCATTTGAATAAGGGATTTAAAATTTTTCTTAAAATTTTTCACCTTGATTAATTCGGGATGGCACAGTGGTGCAGAGGTTAGCATTGTCATTCTCACAGCATGACAGCTCTGGGTTTGAACCCACTGGCTGTCTCAAGGTTTCCTGTATGGAGTCTGCATGTTCTATGTTCTATGTGCTACAGTTTCCTCCAAATAGTCCAAAGACATGCAGGTTATGTTAAAGGCAACTCCAAATTGCTTGGCGGTGTGAATGATTGTCCCCATGTGTCAGCCCTGCAGCAATCCAGTGACCTGTCCCTTTGTGTACCCTGTCACTCATCCAATGTCAGCTGGGATTGGCTCCAGCACCCCACGACCCTGCAAAGTGATTAATGATAATGGATGGAGGGACAGTCATCTCGCTGTCTGCACCTCTAAAATCTTCTCTGCGGCTATGAGCCTACATATCTGTGTCCACACTTACCTCTACAGCACTCGCCACCAGTTTTCATTTTAGCCAGCTGTCTAATGGATCCTCTGAGTGGGATCATCAGGAATTCAGTTCACACCAATCCACATCATCAAAACCCTGTGTGTTAGAATCACTCTGGAAACCTCTACACTGCAAATCTGCAACAGCCAAAACATATAGAAAGGAAGCATTTTGCTGCCTGAGTTATTTATTTTGTTCAACATAGATAAAACATTGTTAATGGGGCATATATTGATATGATGAGTATCAATACAACAACATTTACTAACAGTGGTGTGTTTTCCTGTGGCTTTCTCTCTTGGGATATAATATCATACAACTTCTGTTTATTATAGCACTTGTCAGTGTACGTAAATCAGACTATAATTGATTCTGAACACCATCCTGCCAGCTGTCAGATCACAGCTGGACCCCCACAAGTTTGCCTATGGGTAAAAATGAAGGACGCTGTGGCATGTCTCCTCCACTCCCACCTCCACCATCTGGAATCACATCTGGAATCTTGGCTCAATTCATTTGGTTGATATAAACTCCGCCTTTAACACAAGTCAGTGCCCCCAGATGAAAAAGTTAACTGTCTCAACAGTTCAAAATTTCACCTGTAACAGACCACAGGCACAGTGACATGTGGTGTACCTCAGGGCTGCGTCTTAAGTCTCCTTAAAACACGTGTTTACACATAGGGACTAAAACAGCCCCTCACTCATCTCCATATACTTTAAACAGCCTGACAGTGATATTTGGACTACTCCATGACAGCAACTCTTTTCCAGTTTATGAAAACTTTGTTTCTTGTTTCACTGACAGTTACCTGCAGCTGAATGTGTGCAAGACAAAGCAACTGCTCATTAGCACACTTCTGATTCTGACTCACAAAAGCATAATTTATCCATCTTGTGCCTTTCTCCCCACTTCTTCACCATGTAAACCAGCTCCAGCAAAAAAACCTTACTGAAATCACAGAACTCTGCCTTCAAAATCACTTGCCCTCCCACACCAAACATTAGATACAGAGACATCAAACAACATGCATTTACAATAGCAGATGAAACTAATCACCTAATCAACACTTCACAATACTACCATCTGGAGACACAGAGCTTAAAAATTTAGTTTTGCTCCATGTACCAAAGCAGCACTGACATGAAAGTGCATAGTCTATCTATTGACTATATCTTTATGTATCTATGACTATAACTGCATGTTTCTGTGTTGCACTGGCTGTGAAAATGATTCCCCATCTGGAAAATAAATCTAAAAAATCTATTACTTATTACATTATTACATTCCCTAAAAAACCTGTTTGTCAAAGCAAATTGCTTGTGTACAAACGTATTTGTAGGAGATGGGTTTGCTCCTGCAATATTTGGAAAGTATTAAACCTGCTTCTAGATTATTGGCTTTTTATCTCTTCAGTCATTGAATGATTTATGGACTAATTCTATGATGAGTCATCTCTGACCTTGGAAGAAGCCGGCCAGTATGAGCGAAGCCAGAAGACAGCCCATCTTTTTGTCTTTCTCCTCTTTAATTTCTCGGCGGGGGGCAGCAGCAGCAGCAGTAGCCGGGAGCCTTGAAGCACTGTGGTGTCGATCCTCCAGCTGCTCCACCGTGCAGTAGCTGCTACCCACTGACCAGGGGAGACAAAAGGGGGGTTGAGGGAATGTAAATAAGAGTGCAGTTGACCCTCTGTGTGATTAAATTATCATTGCCAGAGGCTTGATCATCCTGAGTTACTTTAAGTCCTCTGAATGTGTCTGTCAGAGTTTCTCTCCAGAATAAGAGGATTTCCATCTGTGGGATTTCTCCCAGCATGATGAAACTGCTTGCACTCGCCCTTCGCAGCATTAGTAGTCTCTTACAGGTGATGAATCAATGGAAGATACAACAGCTGTCTATCTGGGGTCTTGTTGCTGATAAAGCCACTAGCTTCGGTCTCTGTCAAGGTGGTTGTAAAGATTGGTTGTAAAAGAAAAAGAGGCTTTCTGCAGTCTGTGTGATTAATGCCAACCCAGCTCCCTCCGGCCCAGTCAAGTGCTCACCTTTGTTTCTTTAACAAAGAGGTCAGAAACTGCTTCTACGGGAGCAAGTAAAACAATTCTCCAGCTTACCAGAAGGTTGCAACAACTGTTGGGAGAAAAAGTTGACTTTTAATGTGCACCTATTAAAATACTTATCTTAAAAAAACGCATCACAAAGGATATTAAGATTTTAAGACAGTTTTTCAGAATGGCGAAAAGTAATAAAAAAAAGGTATGAGAAGAATACAGACAAATTAGATGATTACCAGAAGTAGTAACCATAAAATATAGCTACAGGCATCAGCTTCTAAACACCAAAGTTATTCTCTTACAGTCCAAACAAAATAAGGAAACACACAGACTTTGCAAAGGAGCAGAGTTGGGGGTGTGGGAAGTGACAACAGTGTGTGTTTTTAAAGCCTCACTCATGTTGAAGATTCAAATTGCAAATGCACCACAGTTTGTGTCATTTGTGCCGAACTTTCCCCCTTTAGAACATCACAGTCATGCTAGGCTTTAACAGTGTGAACCTTGGGGGTGAATTCATGGCGCACAACTCTGCAACAATGAAAGAAACTACCAGCATGCTCTCTTGGTTGTGGTTGTGCATCCTAACATGATGCACCTCTTTTGTTCTAGGAGACTGCAGGCTCTGACAGTTTCATCCTCAAGGTCCTAGTTTTAAACTTAACACTCTGCGCTGGTGATGATCCCTGACATAAGGTTGGTTTGTTAGTGGCCTGTTGGCAGAGATCAGGAGTTTAGGAAATCATAAATGTTTACATACCAGTGTTCACAAAAATGTGTGTAACACAGGCGCAGATGTTAATCAAGCAATCAAAATTGGAAAAGTAAGGAAAGTTATTGCTTGCACCTGTCTGTGTGCAACAGGAACAATCTCAGAAGTTTCTAATCGCACTATATTTGCTGAAATATCCCAACAAAGACAGGGAAGAACAGCCTGCTACCAGCAGGTAAACATCAATATAAGCCATGTCAGCACTTAAAATACTCAAAGCAGCTTTCAGGGTTGTAGAATGGCAGAAATTTTCCAAATGAAATCTTTTTTGTCTTGAAAGCAGTTTGGTCTGTACGGTTCAGCGTTTGTATCACTATAAAGCCATAAATCACCACAAAATCAGTTGTGAAATACAATAGTGTATTGAGGAGCCCACATGAGGCACCCACATGAACTACAATAAAATGCTTTATAAGACATGGCAGCTGAGAAATCTCTCTGGGACTCAGATTCATATAGCCGTCAGCAGGAAAGCAGAAACCACATGTGGCATGAAACTGAGCATCCTGGGCTCAACAAATGCTTCTTTCTCTGTAACACTGCAAAAACACAAAGATTTTCATTTCCCCTCCCAGCCATAGGCCTGAGCTTTACTATTAAATTATTGCATTCTGAGGTGCAAAGTGGTATCACTAGACAGGACATGCTGAAGCTAGCTGGTTAGCATACGTGCTAGAATAACTTCAGTAGACACATCTTAGACATAACATCAAAACTGTTTTTATTTTATGTTATGATGATTATTTTAATAAGTTTTTAATTTTTTTAATTAAAATATATCCATAATGACTATGGCTCTTTAAAAATAACATTTACAAATTAATACTGAGACAAATTAAGCTGAATTGAAACCAAGAGGAATTGCTGCAGTTGTGCATACATTTTTTCTAACTTTCTGGGGACAAAAATACAGTCCAAGTGAATATGAGACTTGTTACAATTGATATTTTTTGCAGTGTGCCCCCCCTCCTTTCTCTTCTCTAGTTATTATTCTATTCCAGTCTGCCAGGCTGTGCAGTGCACTGCCAATTATTATGGTAATGACTGAAACAGATATCAGATGGGTTTCCCTGGAATAAGCTTTTCATATTTCACACATATTACTCTGTGTGTGTATGTGTGTGTCATGTCCACATGTGTGTCTGTTGTTGGGAAAAAAAGAGGAATTGCAACAGAAAGCAGCAGGGAGAGTTTCTCCATGTGTAGAATTGAGTTTTCTCACCTTAGCTGGCTGAATAAAACCTTTATGGGGGAATAACTCGTAGCGAAGTACTCGCCACTGCTCATCAAATGCACATTCCTTTCAACACGTTGGACATAAACTCTGGATTATAAAAGGTTGGTATCTGTGCCAGTGACAGATATTGGATACATATGAGAGATGTGATGGCGGTCCCGTTGCCAAGGTCATTGCTTCATATCCTTCCTGTTTCATCTCCTCGGCCTATCTCTCTGCAGGATGGGTTCATCTGTCACTCACTGTGATCCTATAATGTGTTTCATCTAATGTGTTTGAAAAGCTCAGGGAAAACACTGAAGTTCAGGTGCATTTTTTTGTGATATGGTTTGATACGTAACAAAACATCACATTTTATAAGCTATGCATATGTTTTGTGTGAAAAATCTTAATTTGTAATCTAACAAGTAACGATCAGATAAATGTAATGAAAGAAAAGTATAATATTTCTCTTACTGATGAAGTAGAAGTAGAAAGTTTTATGGAAACAAACAACTTGATGAGAACAGTACATGAGTAAATGTTCTTAGTTACTACGTACAGGCATAAAATCAACATTGTTAATTACTATGATGATGTTTTTGTTGGTTGTAGTCACTCTACTTTTTGTACTATAGAAGTTTTATGTCTTTTTAAAATTACTGAGGCTACAACTCTTGCCACCTTTGTTGTGTGTAGTTACCATGGTTACAGGTGTCATTTTTCATCTATTGTAAAGTTAATGGAAAAGCTTTCATTTCTCACAGTGTTCATGTCACTCCTCTGTGGTAATACAACAGGCTGGCTGTCAGCTATCTGTGCTCTCTGCTGCAGAGCAGTGAGTCATTGAGAAGGTGGATTTACTCTCTTTTGACCGCTGACATCAATCCTGCACTCATTTACTACTGAAAGAAACACAAAAGAAAGTCCACTGAAAGTAACATTTAAGTATCTTCCACTACTTATAATTCCTTTAATAACGAAAAGCTACACTGCTTGTATCCAGAGATGAACGTGTTGTTAAATGAGACTAATTTCATCGTATTTGCATCCTTTTCATTGTGAAAAAAAAGGTTGTAACAGAATCCACTTATGGCAAAACCATTTTTTTTAATGAGACTTCATGAAACTTTGCCATCTTGTTTGTGGCAACAAACCCAGGTATTTTAGGTGGAAAGTTTTCCTAACCCCAGCCCAGTGGTTTTTGTGCCTAAAATACTTTTGTAACTAAATTAAGGTTTCTCATTTGTCATGTTTGCATTTTGCCTCGTCAAAACACTAAAACTTTGTTTCAGTCCATTTAAGTTTGTGAAGTTTAAATCCTGTATTGTTACCTCATTCCCACATTTTTACTTTATTTTCAAATATTAAACAAAAGACTTGTTAACTCACCAATGTCAGTTTCCAAGAAGGTACGGTGCAGCTGTTGACAGATGCAGTCACTCAGGATAATGATGACAAGTAGACACTGTACTGAGGTCCCACAGTCACATAGTGAAGGACAGTCTGTTTACTTTCCAAAATTGTGTTATTAAGAGTGAAACAGTGGCATTGTTTGGTTGTGTCAAAAAATCATCGTGTCTAACTGAAAATCTGAGAAAAGTCATTTAAAAACTGCTGCAGTATCAAAACTAATCTGCCTCTCAGGTTTTCTCCTCTGAATGTGAAGTGTTGATCCTCAGATGAAGGGAGAGCTGAGCTTTATTGATGAAGCTGGATGTTGTATTTTAATGAAGTCAGATACTTTCAAGGCACTTCTGTTACTTTCAACAAATCTCAACCAATCTCAAAGCCTTAACTTTTGTTTATTCCCAAATCCACACACTTTAAGACCTGTGGGAACCCCACTTGAAGAAAACTGTGTGGCTGCTAAATGAAACTTATTTTTAGCAGAAATAAGTTTAAATTGTTTTTAAATAATTTTCCATTGAGCAAATCCAAATATATATGATATGAATAATATGAGAATGTGATATCTAGGCAAAAAAGTTGCAGTATTTTTATAAAAGGCTCATTAAGCTTCTCTTTTACATTAAGAGTTATGGGACTCTTTACAATCAGCTTTAATAAGCAAAAGTTTTTTTTTTCATATTGTTTTATGACAATGCACTTTAAAATATGCTGAAAAGATCAACCCACAGCTGAGATGGTCAAATCATTCTAATTCACGTTGTGTTTAACTTAACATGCTTTATTGCCCTCTATTTATATGTGTTTATGTTAAGAATATTAGGCAGATAAGATACATTACATTACTATAAGATGGGAAACCTGGATGATAACAAAAACCCTTTAGGCTTTTTTTAAAAAAAGGTATTATTACTGATAAAAAGATGAATATTTCATGCATATAAAAACAGAATAAATCTGTTTTATTGTCAGCAACGCATTATTGTAGCGTCACATAACATATTATATATATACTATATTAGAGATTCAGAAACACCTCCCACTCATAAAGCACGAAAGGATGTTTAAAACATCATAAATGCAAATTGAGAGGGAAATTAGACCAGCCATACAGAACAATAAAAAAGTTGGTGACAGAAAAATAAAAATAAATTATGCTAATATATTCCAACTAAACTAGTAAAGAATTACTTTTTTTTTAAAATTCATGCTCTCATTTCACAGAAAGCCTTTGAAAATTTAGCTTTAGGTTTGAAATGTCAGAGAAGAGAGTTGTGATTGAAACGCCAATAATAAGAAGAACCAGAAAAAAGTGACAGAATTTTGTATGTTGATTGGTTCATATCAGCATTTCCAAGTGCTTCCTGTTCACAAAGAAAAAAATACTAAAGAGAGTATTTTATTCAAGTGAACCATAATGGGAGGAAGTCAAGTTGCACCCCTGATAAGAAAGAAAATCATCCTGTACCTCCACATGGACATCTTGCACAGCAGCTTTGTTCCTACATACAAAAAATGTATTTTACATTCAACTTAAGGCTTTTGAACATAAAAAAAAATGTCAGGGTAAATTACAAGGAAACATGTATAAAAAGGACATTATCTCTGGAGACGTTTGAGAGCCAGTTTGGAGAGTGCAATTTGCACTTCCTTGTGCAAGATTCTGCAGGTTGAAAATGTAAGTTCAAAGGCGCTCGCTTCTTTTTCATCATTTGTGAGGAAGCCTCAAGGCAAACAGGGTGATTGCAGCTATAAGTGTTCAAAAAGAGGAGGAGGGTGATTTGCTGCTCCATTAGATTATCTTGTAATTTTGTACCAAGAAAACATCATTGAGGTGTTGTGGAGGAGGACATAACCAGACCGTTTATGTTGTACGGAGATACACATTTTATGCCAAGAACAAGATGATCAGCTGCGGTGTTATTAACCCAACATAAACCTACCTCTTGTGTAAGGATGAAAATGACGAGTGCATTGCATCTTCATACAGCCTGTCAATTGCAGCACAAGCACAGGTCAGTGCTGAGCCTTACCCTTCATACAATGATACAAAGAGGATTACATTTTTATTTAAACCTGTGAGTTTTCTGAGATGATACCATATTAAAGCAACACAACTTGTATATTTCTCTCAATTTCTCAATATTCTGATTATTGTTTGAAGAATGGTGTCAAATCAGAGGCTGCAGAGTCTTACTTTTTATAGAATTTCAATAAATTGCAACCAAATGGCTCCGTCCTGCAGCATTGTCCTTCACTGGGTTTTTGAAACCATCAGCTGCTTGTAACTTAACTAGTATGAATTATTGATAATAAGAGTCTTTAAACCTGCAGTCACTGATTTTATAAGACTCTTGAGGGCAGGGCAACAACTCAAACAAACAAAACACATAAATTGGTTTCGCTTTATAAAGTTATGGTGGACTTGTTTGCTCATTAACATATTAGGCAAAACACTGAACAACCTTTTTCATTTGTTGGTCTTGAGAGTGAACCAAAATAGAAAGCTTAATACAAAAAAACAAATTTATGAGCTGAAAGACACTAGAACACTCCACAGAGCTGAGGAAAACAACCTCCTTTACATTACACATGATAATTTGATCCACTGTTAATACGAAAATATTGAAAGAAATAGATTGCATTGTCTTTATTGATGTGTCATTATCTTTGAAATGTGTTATATATCAAGCTTAAAAAAACAGGTTTTCAGACACACCCAGGCTTTATCCTGAGGGTGATAAATGTTTGGTCCACACAAGAGGCAACCAAGATTAACTCCATCCCAACAGGTGTATGACATCCCAGCTGTGAGCTGTATGAGACAACATGATAACATCTCACCAGAAGATGGAGGGTTAGTGGCAGCAGAGCAGGAAAGATTTCCTGTCATCTTTTCTTCATATGGCTTTGAATATCAATGACTGAATATATAAATTATTCTGCACATTACTGTGCATAGTTTAATATAGAGGGACAAAGAGATAATAACGATCTCATGTGCTTTAAATTGAAAGTGAGATGCAGGGGGTAACTAACTTCATTTAGCTTGAATAACAAACACAAACACATGTTGGTTGTTTAATTAATTTACAAACACAGATGAAAAAAACCCAAAATGTTGTGTCTTTAGATTGAAGTAAGTAACTTGGCAAACCCAGTGTGACAACAAGACTGACAGCAGCTGTTTGCTGACATATATTTACAACACCTAACCGAGACTCTCACCTTCATCCCATTAAGATGCAAGGATATTGAAAAACAACATCAAGAACGAGATGTATCTCTGGATGAGGATTTGACTACAATTAAAACACTGTCAAATAAAATGTATTAGTTGTTTGCAGTCAGTGTGCAGACATTACTCTTACCACCATTATAATGATTTTCTGCACTAATCCATCCACCTTTTAAGGACAAACAGGACACTGAACTCAGTTTGGTTCTGAAGTGCATAATAAAAAGCAGAGCTTGTTGAATGAAAACTCTTGAAGACACACAGATTCCTTGTTCCCCTTCTGATTTATGTTTTCATGCTATTATTTCCTTGTTTTGACTAACATTCTGAAAGTGGATGATGTTCTTGTAATGATCTTGTAGTGTCTGAGTAATATGTATAAACCTTGGTAATAGATGGAGTAATAGAAATGTTGCATTTGCACCTTGTCCTGAACAGCAGCTTCTGAAATATTCTGTTCCAATTTAAGCTCACTAAGTAAACAACATTTTTCACAGTTTATTTTACTCTTGATGTACTGAATCAGAGGATGAGCACAGGAACAAAGAGTTGGATTGAGCTGATATCCCCCGACATTATGTAGACACACAAGGGAGAAAGAAAGCTGTGTTGTGTGACATCAACCTTCTGGCATACATCCTGCATTAAACTAAACCTTTTGATTTAAAGTTTGATCATCCCATAATGTTAGAAACCAGTGATCTATCATCTGAGTCCAAAGTTTGTGTCAATGCTTTCAGAGTAAAGATATGTTCCACAAAAATTTTTACATTTTTTTCTGCAGCTGCTTCCTGAAAACACAAACTTCCACGGATGCAAATATCACTATTTTTCATAGCTTGTTTTCCTTCTCTGACATTTCAGTCCCCTCATTATGCTTTTGTTGGTATTATTGCAGATAATTACAAAATGCCTAATCCACATGATGATTTTTATGAGCTGACACCTGTGCTCAGAACAGCACAGTCGTATTATGGCTTCACAAAGGTAATCACCAAGACTTTGAAAGAATGCTCTGCACAACTAAATGTAAACCTGATGTTGTATTCTGATGCCAACCCAAAACTTCTCTGTGCTCAAACTACAAGGAAATTGCATTAGAAATGCATCAATGTCATATCACACCCTCTTACTGTGAATGATAGGATGAGCAGACCAGCAAACAACTAAAAATATCCAAAAATACAAAGAAACTGCATGCAAAATACTGATTTTTTGTGCTTAAGTGTCACAATATTTCTCATTTAAAACTGACAAAAAATATTTAAAAAACTGAAATCATGTTCAACAAGAGAGAAACACCCTCCTCACAAAGCCCATTCCTCATTTCATAATGATAAAAAAAAGAAGCCGTTTGCTTCCTCTCTTGTGATGCAGGCTGCTGTGTGTCTCTTTGTTTTCTCTCTGCTTCTCATGGTTAACAGCAATGACAGATCCCTTCCCTTTGTTTTCTTGAAGTCACTGCGATGATGAGCCGCGCTGCATCCATGTTCTTTTTTTGGCGGTTTCAAGTGTCAGGAATGTAGATATTTTCACACAAAAGACGGATGTGGAACTTCAGTTCTTTCATAGAAATCAAATCATTTTCACATACACCTTTTGTGTATTAATAATCTTAAGGAGGAATGTGGGTGCATGTATGAGCAACATGTTGTCTCTGCAATGTTGTTTTTTCCTATGAGAGAAAATGTGTGCTACTGTTGAACTGTGTGTGTTTTTGAGTGATTACATTATTCACTGGGAATTTCATTTCTTAAATTTTGGCAGTCAATCGGATCGTTTTTTTCTATTGAAGGTCGATTTTAAATCAAATCATTACTCCAAGAACTGAAATTGAATTGAATTGTGAGATTCTCTACGATTAAGAGCCCTATGTGAACCAGGCCAGAGTTAATAATCTGTTTTAAAGGGTCAAATACAGTCTTTTGTCTCTTTTTTTATAATACATTTATTTTTCAGGATTATTTTCCCCTCAACAACAATTACTTTGCATTCCTTTATTTTTTATTTCTGCTGGTTCCTGACATGTTGACATTGTCTCTTGTTACTTCCAGCCTCCCATCTGTTCTATTATTATTAATGTCTTTAGTTTGTGATGAATCCTGTTAACACCTCCTGCAGCTACAACCCAGTTTCTCTACAGAGATCAGTACGTTTTCATCCAGTCTTTAATGTCTTTGCGTGTATCCTGCTATATTCATTCCCTGGCACATCTGTGATAGTGTGTGTTTTGTGAATTTGTGGGATGTGAAATGTCTTCCGACAACCCTGAACTGAGTATTGCATTGGGAAGGCTGACTTGCCCCGGTTTCATAACCAAGTAATAACAAACTCACCAGAGCCCCCGCGATGCATGACTCATAAAGATATGATTTTTGAAATGCTAATGAGGTGAAGATTATACAGAGTGGAAGAGCAAGATAGAGCGCGGAAGAGTGAGATAGAGACAGTAAGACAGAGCGGGAGATTCTCCGTATCGCTGGGTCTTTTTGCTGAAGTTGACATTCACAGTTTCCTTCTGAATGTATAAGATAGTTCTTAAATAATCTCTCTTTACCAGCTTTAGTATTTCATGACTTTGCAATGAGTCAGAGAGGGAAAGAGAGAAAGAGTGAGTCAGAGTTTAGACGGTAAAGCCTGCAGCACTGTGAGAACGCTCTTCTTACTTTTTTCTCCATCTCCCTCTCTCTCTCTCTCTCTCTTTCTCTCTCCCTTCATCCTGTGTGGATTCATCTCCAGTGCAGTGAAACAGGGCTAAACAAGGTTAAAGAGAAGGTCAAACACACACACATGGACGCAGTTAATCTTCCACCTGTCATTCCAGCCACATGAGACAGTGCTCCTCCAAGGAAGACTCAATTATCTTTGTAGGAAGTGCTGTTTCTTCTGAGTCACTGGATGATTTCAGCTGAGGTTTTTTTTTTTTTTGCTTTAAAATGCTTTATTGAGGTTAAAATGAGAGTGATTCTGCGTGATTGAAGCTGGATCAACAGGGCTGCCGAGCCCCTCAGTACATGTGCAGAACAAGGATTTCTTTTTCTAGGTGTGCCATCATTCCAAACACTATAACACTCATCTTTTTTTCCCCATTATTCATCACACTGTGCTTCTGTTTCCTCCCCATCTTGCATCTCCTGTTTTTTTTTTTTTTTTGGTTCCCTGCTGTCACTCTCGCTCTCATACAATTTTCCTGCCTCTTCTTCCTCATCATCCTCCTGCACATCTACCCTTCATCTCCTCCTTCTCTAGACATTTCCATCTTCTTTGCCTTCTTTACTTTCATTTACCACATCTCCACCCTCCCTTCCCTTTTTTTTCTCTCCATACCATTCTGCGTCTGTCTTTCCCCATCTTCCGGCATGTTGAGCTTGTGAAGGTCATTTTAGTGTTAGAGACGGGGGGGATGGGATGATGCGGCTATGCAATTGCTGCCCCGGATAACTGCAGGAGGACGGATGGATGGACGGATGATAAGGGTGGGGATGTGAAAGTAGAAAAACATAAAAGACAGAGAGTGGAGCAGACAGGATTTCCTCAGACATTGGTCTGAATCCAGATGAGGAAACACTCAGCTAATGTTTGCGTGTCTGCTGCTGACGTAAATCCGTGCCTATATGTGTGCACCAATGCGTGCTGCTGCCATTTGTTCTCATTAGTCCTTAATGATGGTCACCTTTTCAAATTACCCCAGTGTTAATGGCAGAGTCTTTATTTGCATTTTGCAGTTAGCATTAAAAATTGTGTCCCTATAACCCCAAACTGACTGTTTGCCAACTAACAAGATGTTCTATTATAGTACACAAAGAGTTTAGAGAGCGTTTTTTTTCACCTCAATGTCACAGCCACTAAGTTTCCTATAAAGCTGTACTACACATTCATTATTCCTGAATAAGTTGGAAAGTTTGAGTCGGAGTAGTTTTTAAGAACAGAAGTATAAACATTACAAAGCTGTAAAGAATGCTAAGTATTGTAGGTAGAATAGTTACCATGTTCAGCATGTTGATGTTTAACATCCCAGACATTTATTTAGCCATTTGCCTATTATAAGACATGCAATCAAAATAACAAGGTTTTAAATGATGTGTTTTGATGCTGCAGAACAAATTGTGAAAGTCTCCTATAAGCTTGTGTTAACCAAAGATGTTATTTCAGGCATCCAGCCAAAAGCCCCATTTTGTCAGGGCTCATGAAGATAAAGACCCAAATGCAGACAAAATTCAGAGACTTAACAAAAAGTGAGCTTTATTGAAAAAAACAAGCTGATAGTTCCAAAACCCAAAAAAAGCTAAGTTTAACTAAACAGAAAAATCTAAGAAGACACGAAAACAAATGCTACAAACTAAGAAGATACAGGGAGAACAGGAACAATGACAGGACCAGGGGATGATGAAAGCTCAGGGGAGCAACAACAGACAGTCTGACAAAGACAAAGCGGAAACACAAAGACTATATACACACTAGGATAATGAGACACAGGTGGGGCAATCAACACAGGTGAAACACATGAGGGCAGGGCAGGTAATTACCAAAGGAGGGAAACTTGACAGAAAATGGGTAGACGATACAGAACAGAGTGTATCAAAATAAATCTAGAACACAATGAAACAAGGATATGTATACAAAAACCAAAGGAAATTTACACTCTTCTTAAAGAACTAACTGTACTAAAACTACTTTAATGATGGATTGTGACACATTTAGACTGACTGATTGATTGATTTCAAGGAAACAGAAGTTCATGCAAACTAATTTCTAAGTTTTGGGACACATTCCTGCACCACTCTATAGGGACTGTGGTATTTACATTAATTTTGTGTTGGTGGTGTTAGCTTTGAAACAAGTGAAAACTGCATTGGATTGCAACTATAGGTTTGTCTTTCATGCTCAATAAGAAGTTTGGGTGTACAATGATAAAAAGCATCCATTTAACCCTAAAACTCCTCTCCCTGTCCTCTTCTATGGGCAAGATATGATGTTACTGCAGGAGTAAAAAATGTTGAAGAGCAATTCATGCCCAAAAGGGAAGCAAAATAAAGTATCATACTGAAGGAGACCAACAGGCTGCTATAGGAAGTAAGGCAACCATTTAGAGATTCATCGGGTTTGCATGAGACTGCTCTATGAATAAATTTTTGGTATGAAAGCATGTTGACAGGCGCTTGTGGGATTGCATGCAAGAAAGGTTTTTCAGTCTGAGATAAACAGTTGCAAAAAAAACCCACAATGCTGCTCGGATTTTGCCAAAAACGTCAGTCCCCTCCCCTGCTGTGTCATTGTCAAACATCTTGCTCCTATCCCTCCTTTTTTTCCCTTCACAGTCTGTGAAAGAGTCTGGTTGTTACCGGGGTTTAAAATTACTCACATTTTGCTAAAAAATCGAAACCATTCCTTTCCTTCCTTGGAAGGTGTGTGAAAAGAGACGGAGCTGAAAGAGTGCGGCGACAGAGCAGAGCCTAACCTCAATCCCTGCTGCTCAAACTGACGCACTGAATCAACATGAGTGGAGGCGGCTAATAATCCGTGGAATTAAATGAATGGGAGTCATTTCCCCTCGTGGATGTTCTAACTTGAAAGTGCAATGCAGATTAGTGGCACTCTGTAGATAGCATGTAGAAGGAGAAAGTGCATGTTTTTGCATGTGGGATTAGACTTACAGATATACCTATGTCTTATAAATATTACTTAGCTTCCCCCGCAAACAGGCAGTGTGTTTGCCTGTTGTGATTCCCTCAGGGACGGGAGCTGGGGCAACCCTGGCATTTACACACTAATGAAAACAATCATGGGAAATATGTTAATCTGCCCGGCTGTGGTCGGCTGAGACAAACTGTGCTCTTTCAAAAAGGCCAGATGCTCCTGTGAGTAATCACCTATGGCAACTGAATCCATTTAACCATAACCATTCTGACTCAGTTTCTGACCCGTGCATGTGATGTACTTTACATACTGTGCAGCATTAGAGAGATTGATATGTGCCTTTTTTTCGCCATAAGGTCACAAAGCTGAGATTATCCATTAGTGTCTCCAAAACAGCATTTTTTAATCACCTGGGTGACATTTACAGGTAACGACCTCTAAATGGAGAAAATGTATCTGTGGTCACAACACTTGTGAGAACATCATTATCAGGTGTGAATGACTCTATATAACAAGCAAAATGCTGATAATTATCAGTTATACACAGTGGACTAAGCCTGGTGAACCAGAGTGAGTGATAAAATGAGTTGAATCTTGTGCAGAGCAGTTTATTCACTGTGGCTGCTGGAACTAGGCTGGCGAAAGCTGCGGGGGAAGGAACTTCTTAATAATAACATGACTAATTATAGAAAAATACATAACAAGGTACACATAATATAGGACAGCAGTGGTTGCAATGTACATTCTATGCTCAGCTTTATGAGATAAATAAGAATGATAATAGAATTACACTCAGAAATTTTTTTTATAGCAAATGACTGAAAACTTGACACTGCAGGTAGTATCAAATTTAGGCTAAAATACTTTTAAAATGTTTTATATATGCAATAGAATGAACTTCTTATCGTCACAGTTAAGAAGCGCAGTTAATTATGCAGCAATAAAATAAAGAAACATGAAAATAAATGATACACTGCTTGGAATTTTTTTTTTTTATTTCCCAATTTTGCCTTTTAAGTTAAAATGTTGCAGATGATCAAATACAGTAAAATTCAATGATACTGATACATTAAATATGAAAAGAAAAAATGTTAATTTAGAAAAAATATGTGTAAATTACTTCTACACGTATAATGTATATATTAGTGATGATCAGTGTGGGAAACTACTGAGTATCTGCTAAAGCAAGTCCAATCACATCTGCTTTCTTTACACATGACAGTTAACTGTCATATATTTGAGGAGGATTTCAATGCTGTTTTTATTGCACAATAAATCTACATGATTCCAAGTTTTTCTTGCTGTAGTTGCTCAGTTGAAGATAATAAATGATTTTGTCCAGTTCTTTGAGATGTTAGTTTTGAAGATAAAGGTATATTTAAGAAACCCAGTTCCAAACAATTAGCCCTTAATCATCCTGTGTCGTCTGAGGACATCTCACAGCAGGATAACTCAATCTACACTTTGGTTTTGACCCAACATCAACAGATCTCTAGGCTGAAAAGAGATAAACAGAGATAAACAGACAAAGATAAACCACGAGAGAGTATTTGGTTTATGTAATCATGAGATGCATTTAGATCTTAAGATAGCTACTGTCGTGAAATTAGATAAGGATTATTTTTAATTGATGACAGACTCAGAGTATCAGATCTGTTTGGTGCAGAAGACCTTAAAAAA
This sequence comes from Acanthurus lineatus, assembly GCA_029814665.1. Lineage (NCBI taxonomy): Eukaryota > Metazoa > Chordata > Actinopteri > Acanthuriformes > Acanthuridae > Acanthurus > Acanthurus lineatus. Next base: position 14,785,503 of record JAPZDV010000005.1, read on the forward strand.
GCACACCTTCATAACCAAACACACAGAGACATCAAGTCAAGCCTGTGAGCCTCTCAGTGACTAGCTTTGTATATGAAATGCTACAAAGCAAAGGACTCATTCTACAAAGTAAACTGGGAAAAAAAAATCAGTGTGAGGTGTGGACCTAAAAGGTAAGGGGAGTGTTTGGGATAAAGCAGCGCTTTAGATCTTTTTTTTTGGCTGGGCAGAGAAACTTTACAGACTCTTGCTATCATTGTGATGTTGGCAGGCAATTAGTCAAGACTCCAGGAAGTTGCTGATCCCAGCTGAGAAACAAGCAGCACATAATTCCCCCTGCAAAAGCACAACTTTACTTTTTAACACTTCTGTTTTTACAGATTAAAGAAATTGGACATAATTTTATTAGGGACTTTTAAAGGTGCTTGTAGGGGTGATTGTTTTTACCTTTAGACAGACCTGTGAATGCTGGGATTGTTTTTAATCTCCTTTTCAAAGTCCAAGGAACAAAACAAATTAATGTCATTCACAAAATGAAAAACTACAGAGAAATATTTGTTGGAGTGTCTTCGATGAAAGATAAATAATCCTGAGGTTAACTGGTTAGATATTTCTTTACACTGATCAACTGCATACATAATTTATCACTAATTAAACATGAATATAATAGTTAATTTGCTCCTTGCCTGCACTATGTGTGTAACCTGCACTGTTGCTTAACTCATTTTGATGAAATCACCCGGATCCACTTCAAAGAGTCTCAGTCGTTTGTTGCAACTTCATACTGCATAGTTGATATTTACATTTACTATGGTTAATTAAAGGTGAATCTTAAAATAGGAATGTAAATCACAGCAGATGACATTTTAACTGTCAACTTGTATGTGGGGGTCCTGTAGTCATAAAAACAAAACGCCATTCTTTTTTATTGGCATTATTCAGGGGCAGTGTGGTGGTTTGTTGTCCTGTTGCCATTTCAGAAGTCATTTCAGGAGCCTAAGTGACCAAATTTAGATGCAACTTCCAGTGTCAGCTGCTGCACAAATGTGGCGATTACACGTGTCACGCCTTCCATTCTTTTCCTCCACTTAATGCTGTGAAAAATCACTTTAATAAAGAGAAACAGTTGGGTGTGTGTGTGTGTGTGTGTGTGTGCGTGTGTTCCACAGCTTGGCTCTGAGGACTGACGTCAAAAAACAGGACGTGAATGTATTTCTGTCGCTGCTCCTTTTTTAAGGGGGTGGTGGGGGGGATATGTGGGTGGGTGACATGTTGCCAGGAGCAGAAGTGACAACCTTGTGTCTGAAATATGTCTGCCAGTTTGTGTGTGCGTGTGTGCATGTGTGTGCGTGTGTGTATGACAGACTGCATTTAGACATGCTAAGGGGCAGGACAAAGATACAAAAAACAGAGGCAACCATAAGTGACAGAGAGAGGGGAGGGCAAAATTTGAGGGATTAGTCATTATCAAGGAGAGAAGTGTAATATGAGCACACACACACACGCAGACACACACACACACACCGTCCGGTAGAGCTTCATCACCTCTCCAAAGGTCTCCACTAACATGCATTCTCCATTTCTCTGTATTTGTAGCTCATGAACATCTACAACAACCTTTGTGTGTTTGCGTGTGCGCGCACGCACGCACGCTTAGCCTACAGGCCAGACATCTTTGTCCTCAGTTCAATACTGCTGTCACCGGCCCATGAATTATGGAAGTGTTTGGAAGTGACAAAGCACGGCTTACAGCCAAGAGACATTTTTATTGAGTTGTGGGATGTGATGGGTGTGCTTGTGTGTGTGTGTGTGTGTGCAAAGGTGTGTGTTTGGATCCTGTAACCATGGTTCTAATGAAAAGACAGATCAGCTCTTTTTTCTACTCATCCCCACTTTTCCTCCATGTCTCTAAGCTGAGGTAACACAACCTCTGCTGCTTGTGCCTTGACATACAACAGAACTAATAGAAGTTTGAATGATGTTTCTTCGCTGACAGCATCCATGTGACACTGTCTCTTTCCCACCCCAGTTTATTCTCCTCCAAACTGGTTTTGTGCTGTCTGTAAATCCCTCACGCATATAGTTACTGCTCTGTTATGAAGCCTTTAGTCTGTACATTGCTTGTGCAGAGTGCATTTGCTGTGAATATGAATATAATACCAAGTATGTAATGTTTCAAAAGGTAAAAGAAACCATTTTAGAAGTAGTTTGTTTCTTTTTTATGGCAAATTTGTGCCACATCAGTTTAGTAATTCTGGTGGATTTTATTCACAAGCGAATTTCTCAGACATTGATAATATGACATGGAAACAACTATATGAAGACTGATTTTTGCCATTATTAAAAAACTAACATAATTACATAATTAAATTAATTACATAATTACATACATATTGGTAAAGCTTTGGGCTATGCATTGTTTTACATGCACAATTTTCATTTATTGCAAAGTGAGTGAGAACTTTTTATGTTTCTGTACCACACGAATTCAACAATTAATTAATTAATTAATTAATTATAAATTAATAAATCTTTAGGTTAAACAATGATTAGTCAAAATGTTTGTTAAACCCAATATACAGTATGAAATTTTTAACTAAGAGAAATGTGTCAGATTAACTGATAGATTATAGTTGATTTTGAGAGCACAGAATTCCAGATTTTTCCTCAGAATAACTTATTTAGGCACAAACCGTTAAGGAAAAATCTGCAATACATACATTTAAAAAGCCCAAATAAAACTCAAAACTGGAAGACGGCTCATTTCTGTGGTATATTTCAGTGACTCTTCTGATCATGTTGACATTTTCCAGGAGATGGGAAGCTCTTCACCGTCTGCAGTTCCAAAACTAAAAACACTTCTTAACTTTCGGTTTTCTGTGAAAACTTTGGAATGAAAAAACACAACTGTGTCAAAAAAAAAAGAGCCAGGAGCCCTAATAAGCACCACACACACATACACACACATACATACACAAACACCCTCACTCACACACACAAACACACACAGAGTCTTTGGGCATAAACTGAATGTGTTCCCTGTTACACCCTGAAGTTGTTATCTTAAAGTGGCATCCTGCAGCTTGAGGGTGGAGGGGCTTCGTGACTTGTGGCTCAGATTTGGTGTCTCTAAAGAGTGTAGTACAAACACACACACTCTTTCTTTCACATACACACAATACAATGTACGCACACACATATTACAGACAGTTAAAGAAAGCACAAGAACACTGACAGGTAAATAGAAACAAAGGTGAACACATTTACCTATAAACCAATTACAGATGTGCATCAACACTTACACAGCCTGAAAACACACACTGGCACACAAATTGCCCTTAGTCGTAATTTCTCCTTACTGCGCCTTAATTAATAGATACTCTGGAGAGTTCTTGTTTTTATCTTTCTGTACTTTTCATTTATTTCCTGCTGGGGAATGTGGTTCAGATCACAAACAAACATTTTCTACTCATTAATATGAAACAGTTTTTTTTTGCTTTGTTATAATAATTTATTCTGCCTTTATCTGATATTCCTTAGGAAGTATGCTATCTGGCTGGAACCAACCCAAAAACACTGTGGTTACACGACACGCATCATAAACCACTTGGCAGCAAGGACATCCTGTGTCTTTATTTTTGGAGCGTGTGTTTTCTCTGGTCAGACTGTCCACTGTAAAGAGAGCAGAAGACGTCCTCAGCTCACCTATCAACCCTCTTCTCCATCACAGTTCCCTATTTTTATAGCTCTAACTTTCTAGAACTATCCATAAAACCCACTCAGGTTGAACCTGAGGCGGGCACAATAATAGCCTAATGCGATGGAGCAGTAAATGGAACCGAAAAGAAGAGGGGAAAAATGTATGCACCTTTCTCCACTGGAGTAGAAAACACTGACCTGGGTCTAAATCATTGAAGAAAAGCAAAGAAAAACTACTTAAAGAGATACTCCAACAGAATTACAGCTGCTTTTCTGCAGCAGTGAAAAAAGGATGGCGAAGATTGTGAACACATTATCCTTTCTGAGCTTTTACCTTTAATGTGTTTTATAGCTTTTTTGTGCATGTAAAACCTTTGCAAAGTTACAAAGCCCAGAGTCCATGCAAAAAGGAGTTACATTTTCCTACAGGAAACACAGTGCCTGAACTACCTGAGATGCCTTGTCAGCTGTCCTGCTTTTTCTTCTGTTATAGATCTACGTCTCTATATCGCTCAGCACCACCTACAGCATGGTGACCATCCTCCACCTATAGGTGACAGCCCATCCACGCAGCTGCTTTTGTTATAGAACATAGTATAGGGAAGACTGCATGCAAGTCACCAATATACAGACAGTTAGAGAGCTAAAACATGAGTAGACCGCTGGGCAGTGAGTCAGAGGCTAAAATAGGTCATATTTCTGCCTTAACATGTGCAGAGATTTTTGGTTTAGGTTCTTACGGTGATATTCATGTAGAAGTGCAGCCAGCTGGAAGCTGAAAATGCCAGCAGAGCCAGCAGGAGGTCAGATTCTAAGTTTTTCAAGATTAAAGCATTTAAACACATTCTAGTTAGACAACTAAAACTGAAGCATGAGCCTAAAATTGAGCATAAATGGCCACTTTCAAAACAGACTGCAGCAACATTGTTTTTTCACATCTTGTTTAAATAGCAGTTCCCCTCACTGAATAGCTTTAAATGATACTCCCTGTTGTAATTCTTCACACAGCTTTTATATTTGTTTTTTTAACTTTGATGTCCTGAGCTGCTTTTCTTTTATAAATCAAGAAAACTATTTTTTCCCTTGTGAATAATTACAAAAATCAAACAGCGTTGATATCCAGTGTTTTTTCTACTTGTGAATACACAGAAGTTGGGTACTTTCATCTGGAGAAAGTTAACTATTTTTCTACCTTCTTCTTTTTTCTTACCTTTTTCAAGACTTAGAGAAACTTCAAACTTTAATCTGGTTTTAGTGTGAGGAGAGGATTAGTAATGACGCAGAAGTTCAGTCAGGTTATAGGGATCATTTAAGATTTGGATTTATTTAAACTGATACTTAAAAGGAGTGAGATGAGTTCTGACTTATTTCTTCCTATATGTTTGCTTTTTTTTAATCTGAAATTGCATTTTATCCTCTAGAAGAGTTTTATTTCTCAACACAAAAAGATCCGCAGAGCTACTAACCACCATAACATTAGTATTACTGCTCCGCGTCAGTGGGCACAGTCACTGTCTCCCCACAGGTCAAGCTGTCTCCAGCCTCAGCACTTCATTTGCTTTCATTAGGCAGATTCTCTGTAAAGCCGTCCACAAGGGTTTGACATCAATTCTAATTTGTTGCACTTTGAAGTCTGATTAATTCACAATTACTGCAAGAAAAAAAGGGGAGACGAGGACCGAGAGGGCAGTGAAAGTGAGTGGGTGTATAGAAAAGGGATGGAGAAATGAATGTGGTGGTGCGGTCCTCTGAAAGCAGAGCGGGGTTCAGACAGTCCTGGTGTCTGAAGGTTGATCACGATCTTTTTCAGCTTGAGAGTCTGACAGCTGATATTTTGTCCAATCATCTTTTGGCAAGCCCATTTTTATGTCCAAACAAAAAACAGTTATTATTAGTTTAACAGAGTATAAATTATATCCACAAACACTTTCTCAGTGACAACCCGTGTAATTCTCATCAGTTTAATAATATTTTCATGCAAATTACGCCACATCAGAGGTGGAGCACAATGACTGAGTTTTAATAAAGGGCCGATATCTGAATTTTGAGTATTTCCTGTGCAGGGAACAGGATAGGGGTGAAATAAAGGATGGGCCGAGCCAGTGTGCAGAAGATTTATTGACACATCCGTCATGACAAAGAACATAGTACAAAGAACGTCTCACCAGGCTGTTAAGAACAGTAAGAGGCGAGGCATTCAGGCACAGGGCTTAGGATTGAGATATAAGAACAGATATGCAAGGAAGTTCATCTTCTTAGCAATGAGATGAGAAGCTCATTCTGCACACCATCTAACAGGGGTCGACCTTTTGCAATGTACGACGAATCACTTACAGCAGAGACATATTAAACTTGGCTGAGTCTATTTCTTGATTGTATGGATTTAAAACAGGGTTGGGTGCAAAATTAGTAAAATTAGTAAATGTGCAACTTTTGGTAATGTATTGTTAGCAAAATGTTAGTATGCTCACACAGGGAACCTAAGGACTAAAGAGAGTAAGGAAAGTGAGTAATTGGTGGTAAAGGTTTAAATTTGCCATAAAATCTGTAACACAACACAAATGCCAGTTTGCTATTCTACAACACATTTTTTTACACGATGGAGTGCAAGCTGGCAGTTATAAGGGAAGGTTTTGACAGCATTTTGGATACAAATTTAAGAAGCTCATAATTCTCAATGTCAAGGGAACAAACAATATAAATCAGACATATGTCATTAAATTCATGTTGAATAATGACATTGTTTATCTCATGGTAATGCACCACATGAAACATCGATGTGTGGTGCGATTTTTAACTCCAGTAAGGTTCCCTGGTAATCCTCATTCCAGTAAATAGGGCTTATGGTGAAATTTCTGATCAATTTGGCTTTTGGCGGACAGATATCTGTATTTTGTTTTAGTTTTAGCAGTTTGAAGTATTATGTGTCTCACAGACTCTCACAGAGCAGCATGCAATGGGTCCAAACTCATTTTCAGATGTTTAAGATGGCTTTAGTAAGATTTTTCTATTTAAACATTCAATGAAAAGCAGCCCTGATCATACAAAAGGGATGCTTATGTCAACAGGCCCACCAGGAATCAACACACCGCTCTGCAGCTCTGAGCAGCTTTCAGCCACTTACAGCTCTTTTGTTTGAAAATCTGGACCAAAATAAATTTGCTGCAAACTGCTTCCAGTACAAAAGCTGGTAAAATCAGACTTTACCTGTTAGGCACAAATTAGCAGCCCAAATAAAATGACTGAATGGAGAAGCAAGTCCCAAAGAGAGCCATCAGGGTTGAGGTGAAGGAAAATTACCTTTAAAATTTGACCTTTGTTGAGTAGCAAGAAAAATGTGGTCAGAGGGATGTAATTTTAGTAAAAGGTTCATTTTAATGGCTAATTTGCCTTTTTCATTGGCTGCTATTCAACAGCTTTGTTTATTCAAGGTTGCCAATGGACCAACTGGTCTGTTTTTAGCCATACTTCTGAGCATCAAACAACAATTAGGTCATAGAAATTTCAACGTCATCTTCTCAAGAAACTTGAGTTTCTAACCAAACACATTATTGTTTTGTCTTTCAAACACAGAAAGAATTGTGAGATTGTTGTTTTTGTGAGAATGTGAGAGATCAAAGGAGTCTAACAATTTTACCTCAATCCCAAAACTTTATGAAAACAGTGGATAAAGATGGTTTGAGAGAAAAGTCTGCAGCTTTAGACTGTTAAGAGTACATTGCACTGCCATCCACACATATGATTTAATCTTGTTGTCCTTTGATTCTTACAATAAATGACTAAAGCACAACTCTGACTGTAAAAGAGCAGACTAGAAGTTTTATTTTGAGTTAGGCAGCTCTTTATCTACTAACCACGGGACTATTACAAACTGATGTTTTGAGGTCAAGCATTATTCACATCAGAAAAGTTCATATTTGTTCTGAACTCGAAGGCTGGCAAACCTGCGACCTAGTGCCTTTCCCTGAATGTTGGGCCAGACATGAAAATATGACCCAAATTTCCCTGGGTGAGTGTAACCTTTTTTGTGTGGAGGAGCAGATGTGTGTTTAACTCGGTGCCAACTCACTGTCTTCCTGCCTGTGATCAGCTCAGGCGAGCTCTCTTGGCTTCCCTCAGGAGCCACTCAGTCGGTCTTTCTGACGGCCCCCACTTCAGATTCAAAAGGGGAATATTTACATTTCATGAAGGGTGAAACAAAGCCTTGTTGTATAAGTGCCCTTTATGTATCTTACAGTTTGCATCTGTGTTGCATTGGTCTAAACTCAAAAGCCAGGTATCTCTCTAGACTCGTCAAGCTGCTGATGGCTAAATGAATCATGAGTACAAAATATGTTAAGTCACAGAAAATTTATTTAAAATGATGGATAATAATCCTTAACATGAATTATGCAGAATTCAGTGGTCCATAAAAATGGGCCTTGCTTTGAATATATGATAAATCATACAGATTCGATGATAAGGCAGATACAGAAAATTGATATACTGTCACACAGAGTGACAAACTTTTAAATGAAAGAAACTTGAGTTGAAACTTATAAAGGAATCCAAAAATAAAGAATCAGAATATTTTTCTTGGATGTTTATTCTGTTTTTAGTTCTGGTATAAAAGCACTTCTATCTACCGTCTCGTGTCTCTTTGTGGCCCAGCACAGCGTCGTAGATCTTCCCAGTGAAGCGGTGCTGGATGTTGGTGAAGCCGGCAGCAGCCAGCAGGGCAGCGTACTGAGCAGCTGTCCTCTCTCTGCCCTCCGTCTGCACCAGCATGTTCAGGGAGTAGAGCTGCACTGTCAGCGGGCCAGAGCCGTCCTCATAAAGCAATGCTTCAACCAACAACACAGCGCCTCCTGCAGGGCAGACCAAGAGGTCAACTTTGTTTGTTTGCTCCTTTGTCTTTGTAGTTTTCTTCTTTTTCAAGGTTTCTTTCTGTCACATTTTTCGACTTATTGTCAAGCGTCCTAGCAAAGCTCAGCTAGGTTGTGTTAGTTTTTGCTAATTTTACTGGACCAAGACTGTTTCCCCTTTCATGGTGAATATATTGACTGAATTCAGACTAACTGGATAATACGCATCAAAACAGCATACTTCGCTTGAAGTGATTCTGAGCCATGCAGGACAAGCCTGTGTTCTTTTAGAATTTTTTGAATATTTTTTTGGAAAGTTTACTCATATTGTCTGTTGAAGATAGGTTTCCATCCAGATGTTCAGCAAAATTCTAACCATTTTAATCATTGAAAGAATATATCATTAAAAACAACACAAAAACTGGTGGATGAAAACACAACTTCAGTAAATGATCAAAAATTAGCATGATGGTTAGAAAGTATGCACAAACTGAAAAATGGAAATGTATGTTAATGCTCAGCTAGTCAACAGGACAGCAAACCATATTTTATCATTCATTTATTGTGAAAAACTAATGCAAATGGTTGAATTAAGTGTTTTTGTAGAGATTTTCATGGACACTCTTCATGACACACAACTTGATTTGTCAAACACAGGTGTGACTAATACCATTGTAACTTACTGCATTGCATCGCCACAATGGCTGGAACAATGGCATTGTTAATGTAATTGCAGTTCTGACATTTGTGCTTTCACTGCTACAACAGGGCAAGTCTGCTGTGGAAAAGGTCTACAGTTTGTATTCTCTTTCCAAAAAAAAACTAGGCTTTCCTACTGACTGTTTTTGTTTTTATATACTCACACACACACATACACACACACACAGATTCACGGACAAAAACACATGAGAGGGTTTTCTGCCTCCTGATAGCGTCTGCTGCTTTTGTGTGTGTGAGCGTTTGTCTTTGATCAAAGTCACAAGGACAGATTTCTCTGGGATCAGCTGCATTGTGGGATACAATCTGCCATCTCATTTCGAGCAGGGAAGAAAAAAGTACTCATCCCCGTCACACTCAGAGACACACATACACACCCAATGACACACACACACACACACACCCACAGACCTGGTTTGCAGGCTTTGTAGACTCTACTGAGTAGCTCTATGCAGCGTTCGTCGGTCCAGTCATGGAGGATTCTGGCGAGGATGTAGAGGTCACCCTCTGGCAGGGGGTCTTTGAAGAAGTCTCCTAAACAAACAAGCACACACCCACGCATACACACACAAACACACACACACATACACAAATGTCAGTTCAAATGCACTGAATTCCAAAGACACTGCTGTATTTGATTAAATCATGTCATGTGATCATTAATTATGTTTACAAGCCTCCCAGTAAGAAGACAATGATTCTATGAGGAGTTTAGGCTACATAATCAAACATGATTAATACAAAAGGGAAATGTCTCTTGTAATCATATTATGCCAAAAATATGACCTAACAACATATTTCCAGCTGCTGGCTAATGCTGCTGCCCTGTTTAAACAGTAGTATAATGAGTTTATATGTTCTTGCCCTCCACTTAATTCCATATTCTGCCCATATTGTATGACCACAGTATATTGATTTCATTGAGAAGAAGCGTGTAAAAAGTAAACAAAAAAAAAAAAACAGTCAGAAAGTCAGTGCATTTCATTTTCCATGGTTTTCATGTTGCAGCTTCCATTGTGTTGCACACCGTCATGAGAACAGCAGGAGAGATAGGAATTGATTTTGGCTCTGGGTTTTTAAAATCACAAACCGCTGAGATCTTTTTTTTCTTCCACATTAGCAGCTGCATTGCAGAGCCGACACAACAAAGCATGACATATAAACTGACAGTTTTAAACGCAATGTTTTCAGTCCAGCAGCAGAAGCTCAGTGGGAGCATGAAGACACGCATGTGACAGCATCAACAATGTCCTATTTGGCAAACCTCTACACACTGTGAAATTTTTCCTTATACCATTTCAGTGATGCAAAATAAAAAGAACTCTTGAAATAATATTTTACCAGCCTTGCATCAGGACCCACAAAAAGCAAACAAACTACACTAACCTTTCCACCTATTACTCATCACTGCAGATGTGTCATTGCTCATTGACTAGCAAGAAACTTCCAAAAAGCACTTTATTTTTGTTTGTATCTGTGATCCTGGAGACCAGGAACATATAAAAAAGAGTAGAGTTTGGTAATGTTCATTACTGATAAAGAAAAAACTTACTGGCTCATTGCTGCACTGCTTTTTTGTTTTTTGGTAAAGTCAAAATGTTTTTCAAAAAGTTGAAACTTAGTTCTTTAACATCATTTTAAAGCCTTTTTAAGCCATTTACTTGTGTCCAATAGAAAATGAATGAATTCAGACATTTGCATTGCAGCATTATTCACCAATTCAAGTAAAATGTCTCCTAATTCTTACAATTTTAAGTAAGCATGGCAAAAACTCACAGACAAATCCTCCCTTGGCAAAGCATAAATACATGGAGCATATACACCCATATTGCTTCCCTCCACCTGGTGACAAGCCCACCAACTCTGCTAACGTGATTTGCATATTGAGATACAGTCATGTGGCAGGCAGAATTTAGAGCAGAACAACATTTATTAATTAATACCAGGTTTAAATGCCAAGGCTCAGATATCTTATCCAGATAGAGGCTGCATGTTAATATCAGATCCAAAAAAACAACAAAATGTTGCATGTTAATTAATTATTCAGCCCCTTTTCTTAATGTCCATTTTAAAATGCTGTTATTTTCAAGGCTTGTTCAAAACTTTATCCTGGCAAGATTACAGTTCATTCTACTTTTGAATATAAAGATGATGATGGTGTTTGTCTTTGTGTGAGCGTGTGTGAGCGTGTGTGTGTGTGTGTAAAGCACTGCATTTGCTGTATATGACTATAAATGTCAAGTGATTTGGCGACGACGTTACCTTCATGGAAGCTTATCCTCTTGTCAGCCTCTTTGACAAAGTGTTCCCTTGACGTGTGCACCACCTTGGGGAGGTCAAAGATCGTAACAGTGCATTCTGGGTAGGCTGACGTGCACTGCTTGGCTAATGCTCCACTGCAGCCTGGAGAGAGAGAGACAGAGAGAGATAGACAGAGAGAGAGAGGGGGAGAATAACGTTTAGTTACGGTGCAATGCGTACACACAACCCTCATTACAAGGTGGTGCACAAACACACACACACACACAGCATGCAGTGTAGCACAATTGGAACCGATGCTTTAAGGTATATACCCATTATAAATTTGCGTGATTTGTATTCAGTTGTATGTGGAGGCTTTGGGAATGTAGTTCATCTAAGATTCAGGCCAATAAAGCAGACTGACTGAAGCGAACTGAATTTAGAGTGACTGAGAGAAGATGCTTTACACAGAAACAGGGCAGAGCTTGCTTTTTAGGAATCCTACTGAGGAATCAAATCTTACAGAGAGCAAACACAAACACACACAAGTTGATTTTAGGGCTGAAATTGCCTTGACATGCATATATTGACCTTTATGTGTTAATGCATTTTTTTTTAAAGGCTTGTTTTTGGCTCCAGGAATTGTGATGCCAGTGTGTTGATTAGTTGACCAATACTAGAGGGTTGGCAATGAAATATGGCACAAATATTCATGATTCTCAGGTAATAAACCATACTGACCTTGGTGATTATCTGACTTTACCTCTAGCGCCACCATGTTGACTTTCTTAGTTTTAATTGACATATCTCAACAACCATCAGTTTGATTGCAGCAGAGTTTAGTTCGCACACTCATGGACCCCAGAGGATGAACTCTTGTTGCTAATATCATCCCTGTGCATACGTTAGCATGCTCACATTAGCATTAAACTCAGACTTATAGGGCTACTAGTTGAGCCATGGACTCTTCTTGTTCTACTTACTGTTCTCTTAGAGAGAACTGTAACTCATGGTGTGACTCAGACCTGTGGATGTTAATGGAAAGTAAGGAAATTAAATGAGCATATAAACACATAAACACACACACAAGGGCAGAAACAAGGATTTAATGCGGTAATATGAATATTTCAACTTGATGTTTTGGCAGCATTATTATCGGAGTTCATGCTTCATCAAGCAATCTGAATATAAAACACAGAGAGAGAAAGTGTGTGAGGCAGGTACAGAGGAGAAGATAGATGAAGGATGTATGAATGGGGTGGAGTTATGGGAAAGCACTGAGATGGAATACAGGATCAAAGGATCACACTTTGACAAACCTACAGAGCTAGTCAAATGTAGGCTTGTGAGTGTATGTGTGTGTGTGTGTGTTTACAGGGCAGACTATGAGGCTCAGAAGTGCCTTCCTCTAAACATGACCTGCTGCTACTGTCTGTTTTCTTACAAAGCTTTATCTTTTTCACACACACACACACACACACATATATGCTCTTTGTCTCTCACGTCAAGCCGGGGTCAGCAGAGGAGAAAAATCAAACGGCAGCAACGAACAACACACCATGCTGTATGAGACCCCCAAGCTAAACTGGCTGACTTAGTCTGTTAATGATGGGCAGTTGTGATTGTTACAGTGTGTTATACTTGTTAAACTGATGCATTGATTTGTGCATATGTGTGACTATGTAACCATTAATCCAAATGCACCATGACTAGTATGTGCTCACATTTGAGTGTTGTCTAAAAGTCAGGTTTATTTTTATATTTTGGGTTGATGAATCTTAATGCATGCTGGTTATGCAGAGGCTCTCCATGTGTATGTATAAATGCATCTGCATCTGGTTTATTCAACTGCATAAAGGAACCACTGACAGGAAAAACACCAAGATGTGTTTATTTACAATGCAGAGTATTTCTCTTCCTGTAAAACAGTTGTATATACTGCCGTGGCTCTGTAGGAGCTTTGACGGTGCTCAGAAGGTATAATGAAGATTATCTCAACATGGCTCAAGATCTAAAATTCTAACATTAAAGCCTGCTTTGCAAACTGTGATGATGGATTTTGAAAGACATGGAGGAGGGTGTAAGGAAAGATAGAACAGGGTTGCTTTGTGAGGAGTGTAGTCTGTGTGTATGTACATAATAGTTTTATCTGTCTTTAGCTGTATTTCTATTTCTATGTTTCTGTAAATTATTCTGTGGCAAAATTTCTTCGAGTGTACACTTACTAGGCAAATAAAACTGATTGATTCTGATATTAGACCCAGAGATGCAGCATTTTTGGAACTCAATCCACTCTTGGGGCGAAAAGTCAGGATATCTCCACCTCATGCTGCATATATTTTGATTATTCTTTGTTTTTTCCTCCATGGCCCCCATGTTTATGGAAGAGCAATTGCTTGAGTGCACAGTGACACAAAAATGACAGAATGTATGACTTTTTTGGATGAATTTTGAACACTTTATTTTATAGAACATCTAAAAGCAGAAACCTTATCAGATATGGAACTCTGGAACAAACTCTTATCAAATCGTGGTCCATGGTGTCATTTTTGACTGTGTAAGGGTTCTAAAGTTTGAGAACCACTGAGCTACATAGACTGATTGTTTGATAAATAGCTGTATTGATAAATTACATCGAGGATTAAGATTTTACTTGCAAAACAACGGATATGATTTTAAAAATTTCTACGGATTTAACAGTCTGAATATGTATGTACCTGGGAACCATGTGAAACATAATTAAAGTACTGATTTTACATGGAGATATGAACAAAAAGACTTTTCGGTCTATCTTTACAGTCTCTATTTATTGTACATTCTCTTGAATATTTCAGTGCTATTTACTAGGGGTGTAACGATTCATCGATCTGGATCGATATATCGATTGGTTAAGCAACGATCCAATCAAATCGATGGAAACT
>JAPZDV010000005.1:14800003-14858213 GCA_029814665.1 Acanthurus lineatus
CGGCAAATATTGTATCGTAGTCCAAAGAATCGATATAGTATCATATCGTCATGAAACTAGTGATTTACACCCCTACTATTTACCACTGCTGGTTTACTCTGATCACATAGAAGTTTGAAGGCATTCTCTGAGTGTGATATCAGATTGTGATGTAGCTTTTTAAAATGTAAATGATGCTAATCCTTTTTTTAATAACTATTTTGTCACATGTAGAAGAATGAAGCAGATGGCTAATTTACATTAAAAGAAGAAAAAATCATCATGCTTCAGAATCAGGATTATAATGTTCTTAGAGTTGCAGTAACCTTTAGGCTCATTATTCATTTTCAAAACAAAACATACAACTTAGAATGTGTGCTAAATGTCACATTTAAATAAATCTAGAGGAACGGCTTCACACACACAGCCATTAAAATCTCCTTCATCATTTAAATAATGAAGACTGCATGTGGACCGGCTGACACCTGGTTTGGATTTAAGTCAGCTTGTCGGTAGAACGTTGGATAGACAGGCAGGAAGACAGACAGGAAGACAGGCAGGAAGACAGACAGGGCAGCTGAGCAGCAGGTGTGTGCAGACACAACAGATGCTGTGTGAGAGACAAAGTCTTACAGGGACACTGCAGTCGCTCCCTTCACACTCCCGGTGTCGACATACACACTCGTTTTGGTGATACACGTTAATGCATAAACATAAACACACAACCCCTTGCTGAGGACGTCACACAGGAAAGAAAAGGCAGGAGGACTGTCCTGAATGTGTGTGTGTGTCTGCGTGTGTGTGTGAATCTGTGTGCTTTTAGTGGCTTCACAGCTCCCCTGTGTGGTCAGCTGAGGTGTCGCACACAGGAGCCGACCACCCGTGGGTGTAATCTAGTTTACAGTGAGCCACTTGCTGTTTCTTCGGCTGAATGAGTCCAAATTTAGGTTTTTCTTAGATCATCAATTCGGAAAAGCTGGAACTGTCTTGTGTTAGTAAAATCAGATTATTTTCTCTTGGATTTTTTCTTGATAAGTGTCGATGAACATATTTATCAATTTTGAAGTTCAACCAAAAGACATTAATTCAGTGTTTCTGTCTCAACCTGTAGCATGATTGAACTCAATGAAGATTCTTTGAAGGACCGTGCATTCAATTATTCAGCTCCAAGAACAGTTATTTATCTTCACACAGCTACAGAAGCCACACACTGATTCATATATTCTTAGAAATGACATTACATTTAAAACAACAAATCCCATGAACCCAGGCTACTTTATTGTTTTGATCGTTGATTATAAATGTACTATAATACTGATTGAGAGATTGTGAGTTTTAGAAATTACATGTGTATTTGAGTTTTTGCTGGGAGCTGAAAACTCTTGTTTTAAAATTAGATTCATTTCAACCTTTTTTTGTTTTATCTTCCCATCCTTCTTTTTATGCTGCTCTGCTCTCGACTCGTGTCTCTGCATTTCATTAGAAGCTCTGTCCTCACATCGCAGAGTTCATGTTGTCTTCGTTCCATCTTTTCTTTCTTTATTCCTCACCATTTTGTTTTCTTGCCCTTTGCTCTCTGTGTAAACTATTTTGTAACGGAGCTGCTGTACAAAAACACTTTATAAATAAACCTGATTTGACAAAGGAGATTACACCGCAGAGAGCGCTCAAGGAGGACACCATTAACCTTTATTCACAAAAGGATGACTGGGCTGCAACATCTCGTATGAAGTTCAACCAAAACAACGATTTATATTCAAAGCCTTTTCTGTTAAACAATGGAAGAATGCTAAACTAGTTTGTAGCCAATTGGAGATTTATGTTTTTTTTGCACCCTTAAGAAAAATTTGGTGTTAGAGCATCAGAACTGAGCCGTGCAAAAATCAAAAATTTATACCAGGCTGACTTGACATTAATTCAAATTTATGACAAAACACTGTGACATTTCTTTATTTTCTGTGTTTATAAACTACAAAGCTGTGTTTTGTATTCATAACCTGGCAAGAAGAAGTGAAATAAACA
Organism: Acanthurus lineatus; assembly: GCA_029814665.1. NCBI lineage: Eukaryota > Metazoa > Chordata > Actinopteri > Acanthuriformes > Acanthuridae > Acanthurus > Acanthurus lineatus. Next base: position 14,802,005 of record JAPZDV010000005.1, read on the forward strand.
GACTGTTGGGACACACATGGCTGGATTCTTCACACTCAGCAGGTTAAAGCTCTGCTCTGTTGCCTCTGACTCTCTGCGAACACTTAGGCTGTTTTCAGTGAAAAAAAGCACACTGATCAAATGTTTTTACTGAAAACGCTCTGGTTCAGCCTAAAAATAAATGCAAAATTAAATTTTGCAACACTGGCCTTTTTCTGTTTGTCCCCTCAGGACATTTTTACACAAAGCCTGTGGTCAAAATAACAGACTCTCAAATAGTCAACAAGTATTTTAGGGTTTTTTTTCCTCACAGATTATTTTGTTGTTACGCTGGAATCTGAAATAAAATGTAATAAATCATGGCATTAACACTAAATAAAAACTCAACTGAAACACTGACCCCTTAATTGTTTTAGGTCCAGTGTGTAGGATTTAGGGGGATCTATTTGTAGAATGTGGCATAAATCAAATGTAACTTGCAAATTATGTTTTTATTTGTGTATAATGATGGAAAAAAAGAGTCGTTGTGATTTTACTACTTTAGATCGTATCTTCAAGAGCTTCAGAGGAAAGTCCTCTTCCATGGTGTCCACCTACAGCAGACAAACCAAACACCTGCTCAAGACTGGGCTCATTTCTATCTTTCTTTTTTCTTCCTTTCACACACACCAAAGGTTCTCCTGCATGTTTTTAAGGGGAGGATGAGTGGAGGGATATTCAGTGTTGTGCAATCTGCAACCAACCACTAGATGTCACTAAATTGTACACACTGGATCTTAAAAAATTAGTATCAACTCCATCTTTTTTTGTAAATTAGAATTGTTGTTTTTTAATAAACATTTGTTTAGCTTCAGATTAAGAAAGGACACAGTTATATCAGTTCTTGTCGACAGTGAAACAGTTAATCTCTGACATCAGGGACTTCAGGTGGAGGTGACTTTGAGTTGTGTGTTGGGGAAGGCTGACTAATTTACTTAAAGTCATTAACTCAGTGAGGTAGGGGGCTGCAATAAAGGTCAGTTGACTGTGTGTGCTGTGCATTTTTTAACCCACCCTCCACACACACAATTACACAAACACACACACTGTACTGTTTAAATATGTGTGTGCGGCTAAGCCAGCTGTCTCAGTGAACGCGTGACTCCAACAATTTTAAATGTTAATGACTGTCAACATTACCTTATGGAAATTAGATATGGTGACTTGATAAACACCCACACATATACACCCTGTTCCACAAACGCACACACACACGCACACGCACACTCTTACCTCCGAGGTCGCAGATGACCTTGAAAGGCGAAAGATCGAAGGCTGTGACCACGTCTTTACCGCAGATGTTCCAAATGGAGTTCATTAGCTGCATAAACTTCACCATCTCCTCATCTGACCTACACACACGCAAACACACACATAGACGCACACACACACAGACAAAACAGTCGGTAAGTCAAAAGTCAGGACTGCCTGTCTTTCATTTAAGTCGCACTGTATTGAGGCAAAACTTTCTTTGTCATTTTCTGTAAGCTGTCACCTAAGGGACTGTTTGTTTATGTCCACAATAAACAAACACACACACATACACACACACACACATGGAGTGCTTGTCCTCATCTACAAAGTGTCTCCCCATGGCGACATAGTGTGTGTGTGTGTAAGAGAGACAGGGTGCAGCAGAATAGAAGAGCCTGTGGTGACTGCTGCTGCTCTGAGGAATCTCCACCTCATCACCCAGCACTCTGCCCCGCCATGGGGCTACACACACACACTCACACACACACACACACACAAACACATACACTACAGAGTATCCTCTCTTGTGTGACACTAGAATTTCATTATCCAAACTGGTGATCAGCCTGATACATGAACAAAACTTCGGCTGACACAGTGACCTCCAGAGGAACTTTGAAAGTGACTCACTGTTGTGGCTTCAGACTCTGATTACATCGAATGTGAAAAGACGAAATGACTGTGAGGCCAAACAGCAGCGCTGTCAGCTTTCATTTGAGGACATTCTAGACATAAGTTATTGAGTGGCCCCTAATGATACCAGCTGAAGTGCTTTGTGTCCTCTGATTGGGTACATTAACATGCACACTTTCTCATCCAGTCTCCAGTCATATTGAGGAAGAGATGCTCAGCCTGATTTTGTCTCACTGGGATTTACAATCTGTCTGCTCTCTGCAAACCGGTCATCTGCTCCTTAACATCCCTGTAGGTCTCTATCATATCTATACAGACTGTCAGAGTTTGGTTCATGGCTGCCTGATGCAACTGTGTGTTTTACCAGTGTCTTGTTGCTTAAGCCTCCATATTACAAGGAATAATAAAAGAAAACAATAAAAACAAAGTTCTGCTTAGACATGTGTCAATATTAACACTGATGTAATGATGAAGATCTTTACATCAGTGTTAATGTTGTATTGTAGTTTGTTTTTGACTCCTGTCTCCACAAAAATTACCTCTTGATTTCTGAGTGGGTATTCAGCATATTAATCCTGTGAAAGTAATAAAATTGTTTACATTTTAAAAGTATTAATACCAGATTTCACTTATTCAAAAATTGTTGCTGATTGATGCTTTTGTCTTAACTTTCGTAGGAGAAGCAACTCACAGCTGCTGTGACACTTCAGGGACATTTTGAAGAACAAATAATATTGCATGAAATCTTAATAACTTTTTGTTTTGGTGGAGAAAATAAAGAATTCTAAGAAAATAAAGAATTCTGTTGAAAATTGCTGCAGTTCATTTTCATTCCTCTCAATGTCCTTGGCTAGGATCTGTGCCTTTTGACAAATTACAAAGTAAGTAATGAAGCCAATTATAAAGATTAGTTCACACTTTGCAGTTTACTGCATTTTAATCACCCAGGTTTCATGTCTATAATTAAAGCTTATCCAAGTGTGTAACAAGGACAGTTCATCATATATTCAGTCATGTAAAGTTAAAGAATCCACTCTTACATGCTTCTGTGTGTCCATAGACCAGTCAATAAGAAATATTTTGTATTTGACATCATTAATTATGTCTCAGATTACAGTCAATGAACTACATTTTCCACATCCACATCAAATAAAACATTGCAACTATTTCAATATAAGTCTAGAATTGCCAATCCTATCTCCACAGCACTGTCTCAGAGCTGGAGACAGAGCCCCTTGACACTGAGTATAATTATGGCATAAAAGAAAAACAAACTGTTGTGGCTTTTTTAATGTCTTTAAATCAGTAATAACCATCTCAGGATGCGGTGACAGTGCCCTTGCAAAATAGTACCGCACAGGTAGCCAAAGGGGAGAGAGAATGGTGACCAAAATAGTCCCCCAGTGGCAGGGTTACACCAGTCTACATCTGGTGAGTCAGGCTATTTTAGTATCAAAGCCCTTGCTTTGTTTGAGAAGGAACATGCATTAAAAAAGACAGACACACACACACACACATCTACCTGGTTTGGATAAAAATGGCACTTCTATGTAACACTCTGTGTAATGTCTTTCATGCCTTTGGACTCCATGCTCTATTTCCACTTTTTTTCCTTTTTTTTTGCGCATTCGAGTATGAGAGCTCAAGCTGTGGATAGAACTTGGCTGTAAATTATTCAGGTGCAGTACATGGCTGGTTAAATGGTGATGAGTAAACAGGAGTCTGAGTCATCCAGCCGGCTTTGAATCATCCTGCTTCTTCTCCGATCCTCTAAGAATGCAGTGAATGACTTCAGTGGTTGTTTCCTCTTGCTAATTCACCCGCACTCGTATTCACAGGGGAAATCAGCAGGGACAAACAACTGCTACTCCACATTAAATCAATTGTGCACAGGTGTTGGAGTTTTTCTAATTGTTTTTTTTTTTCATTTTTAACCAATTAAAGCTGAATTACAAATTCATCAAGGGTGCATTAAGTTGTGTGTGCACAGTTTGTACTTTGAATATTGTTGCTTTGTATACATCTTTTTTCATAAGGCAGTTTCTGTGAGATCATCAGCTATTTTTAGGATGGGTGGGAGAACAAAAATGGCAAATATAGAGATAACACAGCCTGCACAATTTCCATAAACTAGAAATGTACAGAAACATAAATTGCATGATGTATAAAAATTAAAGATAACAAAACAGAGCAGAGAAAATTGCAATTTCATATATTCACATGTTGTGATATATTAAAATCATAATGAAAATGCACATTTTAAAATCTGTTTTATCTCCATTTGTATGCATCAGGGAAGTCTTAGCAAGTTTTTTCCCCACTATTTCAGTATTGATGGCCTCTGTTCATTTGGGACCTGCAGTGTTTTACAGTGCAGAGCCTCAGGCAGGCCGATCAAAATCTATTAGTGAACAAAGTGTGGAACTTTTAGTGTTGACCCCTGAAAACTGCTGACCAGCAGATCAGTGAAGCGTTAAAACTGTGGGCACTAGATACTTTAAACACACAAGACCTCAAGGACAATGGCAGATATACCGTCTCTCTCTCCCTCTCTGCTCGAAGCTTCCTCACATCACTGCCCACATCCTCGCTCTCTAATACACACATGCACACAAACACATCCCCTGCCTCCTAACAAATCCCACAATCCCACAAGTCTGTTTTTTGGGAGGAAGAGAGAAGAAAGTGACAGACAGACTTAAGATGGAGGGACAGAGATGGAATGTAAATGAGCAAGGATGTGTGTTTGATCTGTGTGTGTGTGTGTGTGTGTGTGTGTGTGCGCGCGTGTGTTTGCGTGTGTGTGTGCATGTTTTAACAAAGACAGCTTCTTACCTGTAGAGAGCTTGAAACAAGTCTTTCGAGTTGACTCCAAAAGCCTTTTCATATTGGTTTCTTCCCTCTCTAGCACCACACAAAGACAGAAATATGCACACATACATGACGACTACATTATATGAGAACAAGGCGCATGACTTCTTTCAGGATTTTTCACTTCTATTTTCTATGTGAGTGTAAAAATGATGCTGCTAAGCATTGATTCTCTCACTGCTTAAAATCTGCCTCAGCTTCATCTCACAGTAGAAGTAGATGAAATCAATAAGTTCCAGCATGTTGACATAAATTTAGGATCATGTTCTGTCTATTTTTCCCATTTCAGTTGCATACTGCCACACAGACGTGTGAGTAAATTAGATGAGGGTGCCTTTATCCTCTAACTGTCCTCTTTCCTCTCTGTGTGTTTGCAGTGTTTCTCACAGATGGACTTCACTTGTCAGCTGCAGTGAATCCAGTCACGCTGTCTGAGAGCTGCTGGCTGTTCTGCCTCAGACATTTCAATGAGACTAAAATCCATCTTGAGAAGCTGTTACAACAAAAAAAGGAGGATGGGAATCCAATATTCTCAGGCTAAAAAATCAAATCGGCATCCCTAACAGCCCCTTACTGTCCACCTGAGTGTGATTCAACTCTCTACTTGCTCATTTTTTTCAAAAACATCCTACTTTTTCATTATTTACATTTTTTGATTGCCTTGAGCTATTTTTCAAAGCAAAGTTATCAGTTATTGCAACCATGTGCTTATTTATTGTTGCTTACTCTTTGATTCATCTTCCCCTTGAAGCATTTTGTGTCCTTAAGTCACAATTTTTGAACATATTATTCACTAACAAATTTTCTCATTTAAAATGATCTAAAATTCTTACAAGTCATTTTAAAGGTTTAAGGTTTAGTACCTGTTTACAAAATGTTATATAAATTTAGAAAAATTAAAGGAAGATGACTTCCCTTTAAGTTTCTAAAAATCTTTCATCAAGACAAAAATGTGAGTATTAGCAGTGTTTAAACTGTTGTAATTGACACAGACATTGAAAATCTCTGAACTATTGCTTGCACATATCCTTATGCCTGTGGTAGTCATTTTTCACTGTTATCTGACATTTTACAGCCTGTTTGATTTAACTTGTAATTGAAAAGTCAATCAGCGGATTAATAGACTTCAGCTGCAGCTGAACTGACACCACCTATAATACAGGGATACTGGGAAAAAAGTGGTGGCACCGAGCACACTGAATATGCAGAAAAAATGTATTTTGACACAGTTTGCCATGGATGGTGACTTGGGACATGAATGTTGCATAAACTCTTTCTGCTGTGTAATTGTGTGCAAAGTGCAGGCAGGGAAGTGACCAAGCTCAATGTACCGACCTGACAGCATCAGTAAGGTGGTGCCAGCAGAGGTAGATGGTTCTGGAGCTGTACTGGATAGACTGGTGGAGGGACAGAGGACTGGACTGGGTCAGGTAGACACTGGCCTGCTCTGTGTTGCTGTAAAGCACTGAGCACAGGTGGTGAGAGAGGGTGGAGGAGGAGGAGACGACTGTGAATGAATCACTGCAGGTGTGAAGACAAAGTTTTCCTTTTATGTCTTTGTAAGAGACAGACAGACAGACAGGACATGGGGAGGTGTGTATGTGGGTGGTGCAGCACTTGATAATGTGGTGGATGTCTGATATTATGACAAATGAACAAAAATTACAAAAAGCTGATAGTATGAAGAACATTAATATTAAATCGTAAAAGCATAATTAAAGGAAACCCTTCAAATCTACTAATAAATGTGATCAGATGGACAGATAAGAGTGATATTTCATTTTTTTTATGTGTGGGTGTGTGTGTGCTGACCTTGTCCATTGTCCTGGTGTGTGTTGAGCAGCTGAAGGCTGACACAAGCAGCCAGCAGTCTCTGTGTGCCATCCAGACTTGCTCCAAGTGCCAGACTGATCTCCTCTGCCGACAGGGGGCGCTCTGCACCCAGCAACACATCAAAAACACCCAGCTCGCAGGATGAGAAAACCACCTAAATCAAACAGATATCAGTCAGTGATCTATCTGCAGTAACTCCACGGAGATCAATTTGTCTCCCTAAGCTCATTGATTTAGTTATCTGATCAATTAAGATATCAATAGACACCAAGGGCACTTTATCTTTACACTGATCAGGAAAGAAGTGTAATGAAGCATTACAATTATTTCAACATAGAGACCAAGAGTATCTGTGTGTCCATTGTGGATCAGTAGTTGGGATGATTCATGCTTTTTATCACAGAGGTTGCTATGGTAACTATCTCGGAATAACTATCAAAAATAATAAAAGATTTAGAAGACTTATGGGTTTTTTTAAAACTGGTAAGTTATATAAATGAAATAAGTAAAAATTTACCTGAGAGATCTAAAGTAAAAAGGTAAATTCTTGGAGAATTAGCTCCTATCAATGGTTTACTATCATATGTGATTTTTTTTATGAACATTTCTGATGCATCAGTTTATGTTGCATTTTACTGCAGTAGATGTTCAAGGCTGAGTTTACTTTGACTACTTCATACTCTGCCTGGTAGTTGTAGTTGACTCATACATCTGTACTTGTACTGTAAGAATCTTATGTCTCAAAAAGAAACAACTTTTCATGAAAACAGCGGCCATATTTGCAGCTTTGTGTCAATTGCCTGCTTATCCAAATAATCTAATACACTTAAGAAGTAGAAAAATTTTTCTTATCCCAAACAGAAACACCTAATACTTCACTTTATGAAAGGAGTCATTACAAAAAAACTAATTTAGGCTGACAGACAAATGAATTGGACTAAAAGGTAAAATCTTTGCACATCTCATCTGGGATGCAGCAGAATAGAGGTAGAAAGTTGCATAAATTGCAAAAAACTCAGCTCAGGGCAAGAACCACAACTTTGTAGGCTACTTAAGTTCATACCAAAGAAAATGTAGTTAGTTTTATTCCACCACTAGCCTACTTTTACCACCAAAACACTTTATTATCCACTCCTTCAATCTATTCTAGTGGAGGTGAAAATAATTCTAAATAAAGTGTAGTTAAAAGGAAAAAAAGACCACAATTAGAGCAAACAATAAAAGTATATACAAAAATATACAAAGACTTTGTGTAAGTATATTTTTGATACCTTGAGCTCTGGCTAACAGTATATTTTATTATTGATTAATCTCACAACTATTTTCTTGATTTGTCATTTAATCTAAAATGCCCATCACATTATTTCAGAGAAAAGATGGCAATATTTTTCAATGACAAACATTCTTTGACCCAGAAATATTAAGCAGCAGTTGTCATGATTTATAAATAATTAAAGCTGGTATTTTTTACTTAAAGGATTACTTTATAATGAACTGATTTAAAAACTAGTTTATTATTTGTTGATTGACTGATGAGTTAATTAACTGATAATTTCAGCTCTTATGAAACTACATCCTTGTTGTTTTAATGTGTTTGATGTGATTACCATATCAGCCATCAAGAATGCTATTAAATCATTTAACCTTTAAGTGTCACTGCGTCAATAACCTTCACAAGAGTAAACTAGTATCCCCATCCATAATCTGTAAAGATGTGTGTGCACTACATGTGTACATTACCTTGGAGATGAGGAATCCTTCCATATACTCCAGTATCTTTCTGGGGTACATGTCTGCAGCAGGGGTCCCCTCAGATGAACCCACCTCTCTGCATGCAGCCATGGCCACTTGTACTCTCTTAAATGTTGAGTTGAATGTAGATTGTGCTTCCCAGTGTCTTTGTTCTTCTCCAGGAGACACTACAACAGGTGTATGTATGTGAAGACAGAACCAGACTAAAGCTACACAAAGTGCCCACCCAGCAGCAACAGCAGCAGCAGCAGCAGCAGCAGTGAGAGTGGCGGTGGGCTAAGCTGATTACAGCCAGATAACCCAGATTAGAGCAGGGGCTCAGTCTGCATGGACAAAGAAATAACTCTGTGGCAATACACTGCTCCCTTGTTCATTTTCACTCACACTTCAGCGCACTTGGATGGAGACTTTGACTCAGTGTGTTCTCATACCAGAGAAGTTTCCCACAGTTTACATGACCCCAAAATATGATGGACACATTTTTCAGTGTTAAACCTTTGAGAGGAAACTGTGCCTGATGAAGGATGTGCTCTCCTTATCTTCTCCATATGGCCTGACTGCACTTTTGCTGAGAGAGTAATGGTTGAATCAGACCTAATGACACAGACTGTCACATCACATGGCTTGATGAGGTTACACAAACACTAATCAGTTTGACGATAAATTATTCATCCTCACAGTTTATCAAACCAGCGGTTTACAGACAGGATACAGATATGGCAGCTGGAATTGGGTATGTTGTCACCTTGATCATTCACACAAGATTTGGAGGACATACAAAGAAACAAATATGGGCTCCATCAGCATTGAATCCTTATAAAAAAAGGTTTTTTGTAGAGAAACAACAGAAAGATCTTTGACACAGAATTTAAACTTTGTAGATCACATGTTGAACAAGAAAGTTTTAAAGAAAAAAACCTAATAACTTAATACTATAGCCATGTCATAATAGCAATACGATTGCATAGTAGATCATCACCAAAAGAAAACAATATTGTCAAAAAAAAATTTCAGTTTGGATTTTTATTTCAGTGTAAGCAAGACATGCTCTAAAAGACCATGAGCATGCAGTACACAAAACAAAAGAGTTGCCATGACAAGTAAAAATGTTGATGAAGCAGTGTCAACAGAACTACTTGAAATATCCAAAGGCTGAAGGAACAGTCTGTAAAGTTGCACGAGTTAAGGCCAAAGAGATGGATGTGGCATTAAAACTCTGAAATGTAGGCAGGAGTTAAATTCTAACATCCAATTTTTACTTGGTGCTGAGCCGGTTTGAACTGATTCCCAGAAGCTGGCTTCCTAAACAATGACTAAACTTTGTCCAAAATTCTGAAAACCGTCCCTTGTTACGCATTCTAAATATTTTTCTAACTTTGTTTTTATTATTATTATTCAGTGGATTTTATTTTTCCCCTTATTAATAATGGCATTCTATTCATCTTTTTTATGCCAATTCTATCTTTTACACTGTTGTGTAAAATGTGTGATTGTTATTATTATTGCTACTACTAGGATTTGAGCTTCATACAACCAAGAAGACAAAGAGTTCACTGCTTTTTGAGTCAGATCCAATATGTATGTATAAGTATGTCATTATGATTTTTTTAAGATCAAGTCTTCACAAAAAGACTCACACATTCGACAAAACACTTCATCTTTTTTAACTACACTCTTACAAACATGAAATTTAAAAAAATCCAGTAAAACTAAAATGGATCAGTCCTTATCAGCTGAAACAGTGTGACCATCATGTTGCTGCATGGTTGAAAAGGGTCCTTTGAAGAATTCAGTTGTGTGTTCCTCCGACCTGCTTATCAGCAACACAGTCAATACTGAATGAGTATTTAAAAAAAAAAAAAAAAAAAATTGAGGCCTTCTTGAGTTCTACTAAACACAGAGGTATGTTTCTCATTGTCTGTGGAAATTTCACATTTGTTATGGAACAGCAGCCATTTATGTTTTTTGTCCAGTCATTTAGTCTTTCGTAACTACGCATTCATAACTTCATGCTGATTTAAATGTCAGTACAGGAGAATATTCTTTATTTTGCTGTTGTAAGTGTGGATGAAGCAGCTGGTGCCACATCATATACACCAACACAATTTGTTCTCTGTCTTTGTCATTTTCCACAGCTCACTGTCATTCATGGTGAAAGACAATATGACTTACATACGTGGTCTCAGAAGATTCTGTGGAGTTTATTTTACTTTTGTAAAGGGTCAAAAATATTTTTTTTCTCCTGAAACTTGTTAAACTTTAGGGGCAACTTCTAAAGGGAATCAATCAACCAATAAAATGATCATATTGATAATGAGATTAGCGTCGTCTGGAGTGGCTCCTCTCTCTGCTGTTGCTGTGTCTCCTGTATCTTCGACTACCATGACTGTGACTCCTCCTGTCTCGACTCCTCTCGCTGCTCCTGGAGTTGCCTCTGCTGTATCTGCGGTGGCTGTGTCTGCGGCTCCTCTCTCTGCTGTAACTCCTCCCACTGCTGCTCCGGCTCCTGTCCCGGCTGGAGCTCGTGCTCCTGCTGTAATGGCTGTGACCGCGCCTCCTGCCGCTGTGGTGACTGCAGCTTCTCCTGTGACGACTGTGGCTCCGCGAGCGCCTCCTCCTCCCTCTGCTGAAGGAGTTTTTCTCTCTGTGGGAGCTGTATTGGTCTCTCGCTCGCTCCTTGCTGTGCCTGCTCCTCACCACCTCCTCCCTCTTTTCCTCCCGTTCTTTTTTCTTGTCCTGTCCTCCCTTCCTCTCCTCTTCATTCCGAAATTTTCCCAAAACTTGTGAGTGCACACTAGATTTGGACACCTGCTTCTCTTTGCTCTCAACCGCTTTCACTCCGTTTACCCGGCCCAGGACTTCCAACATCACATCACTGTCACCAGGATGAGAGGCCTCCTCAGCCGATTCAGGGCCGACCTCGTCCTGTGTGCCGGAAGGTCTTGTAGTTTTACCGCTGCTCTTCTTCAACAAGTTGCAAAGCAGTCTCTCCCTTAGCTCCTTCTCTCGGCGCTGGAGCTCCAAAGCACGCTCCTTCTCCGCCTCCACCCTTCGGAGCTCCTCCTCCTGCTTGCGTCTGCAGGCTTCCAGCTGCTGCAGACGAGCTAGCTCCTCCTTCTGTCGAGACTGCTCCTGCCTTTCCCGTTCTTCGCGTTCTGCCCTCTCTTTCTCTTGCTGCTGCTGCTTTAGTGCCTATATAGAACGAGGACACAAACAGGTGAAAAAATAACATAATAGATATAAGGTAAAAACCCAAATTCACTACAGACAGTCAAGATGAAACACCGCTCTAACCTTTTTTGACAACATGAAACACCAATGCAGGATCCAGTATCCCAGTAAATTTCTTATCAAGCAGTCAAAGCAATCAAATTAGTAAAAGTTTTTAATCTTGTAAACAGCTTATCTGGTTCTGTCCGAAAGGTACTAAACCACCTACCAGAACCAACAAAGTTTAGCATTTCTTAGGTTTAATCTCGTTTGTTTAACCCAAACAAAAACTGAAATCTAAAAACAACAAATTACAGTTTGGGAGCTGGTCATCATGTGCCAGACTACTACATGGAGCAGCAATTTCTTGGACAAATATAAGAGTAGTATTGATATCATTTAATTTCCTGCAAGGAAGAGAACAGGTTCATTTCTCACCGTGTAAAACTATTCCTTTAATGATGAACTCCAACATCAGTATCCCTTTTTGAAGTCAAATACACTAGGTAAGTAAGGTTAGCTAAGAAATGCTCAAACTAAAAACTAGCTTAGTAACCTGTCAGGGTTAGACAGTGAATTTTGTATACATTTACCCCAGAATTGGTGTGTTGGTGTGTTAGATGTGTGTGTGTATACCCATTCAGAAGTGTAACTTTGTTTACATGCTGTACCTTGGCTCTGGCTAGCAGCTCAGCAATGAGCCGAATCGATTCCAGGTTGCGCTGAGCCAGCAAAAGCCTCCTCTCCTCCATGGCGATCTTCATCTGCAGCTTCTTCTGCTCCTCCTCCTGCTGTCGCCTCACCCTCTTCAGGTTCCTCCTCTCCTCTCTCTCCCGCAACTTTTGCTCTCGCTTTCGCAGTCTCTCTTCCTTCCTCCTCTCCTTCTCCTCCTCTTCCTGCTCTTTCTGTTTCCTGAACAAAAAGTAAGTTATCCTCAGTCAATCTGTTAATAGTGGGTAACTTCTTATATTTTACAAGGAACTTTTTGCATTCAGGGCTTTTTCATGCATTGTAATTTAGCAAAGCAATCTTTCATTCAATATTACTCAATATCACAGTGAAACTGAAGTATCAAATCATATTTTGTTGTTCCTCAAACCAAATGAAAAGAATGACTGTACTGTCAAGTTAGATAATTAATTAATTAAATACAACTTAGTTCGGTAGAATGCATAAATTACACAGTGTTCTTTTCAAAGCTGCTACTTTATTTGCTTCCTTGATGTTTATTGTACAGTCAGACTCTAGTGTCAGTTTCTCAAAAAAGGCAGAAAAGTGTGAGCACAAGACACATCTACCCTGCAAAAAGTTTATTGATAAGGCCCCTTAAATAGGTGGGCTGGTGATAGATACAGATATAAAAGTTAAGAGAGCTTTATGAATGAGTAAAACAATCCCAGTTTCCATCCTCTGAGCTCTATATATTTTTTTAGCTTTCCCATCTGCAAGCTACTGTGAATGATACTTTTTAATAAGAACCATTTCTTATAAAATATGAATGCAGAAGTAAAACACCATGCATAATGGATCAGTGATTAGCAGAGTTACATTAATCTTCTAGAGCTTTTGTTCATCATAAACCAGCTCTCCATCTCTTTTTTGTGATTCATCATACCTCTCTTCCTCCTTGCGCCGCTCCTCCTCTTCCTTCTCCCTTCTTTTCTGCTCCTCTCTCTGCCTCTCCAGCTCCTGTAACTTCAGCCTCTCCAGGCTCCTCCTCTTCAGAGCTGACTCACTCAGGTGTTTGCTAGTGTCAAAGGTCACCTGAAAAAAATACATAAACACAGGTACCAGGCTTACAAGAATTGCTTTCATTTTGTTCTAATAATTGCTAACGTAAAAGCTATTTCATGTGTTTGAGCACCTATGATGTTCTATCACAGCGTTAATGGGTCGGTTTTGTAATGTGCTGTTCTGTGGTGATGTCAGTCTGTCCAGTCAAACCAGACTCAGCCGTCTTCTCAAAGGGGATAGCGAGATATTTTTGTAAGTCAGATCCAGTTCTCTGATGCTTGTAACAAATGAGAGTTTAAAAAGATTTGGGCTATTCTGCCATAGCAGAGCATTCCCTTCAGTAAAGAAAAGATAATGAAAATATTTATTCCAATATTGTCCTTATAGTCTAGAGCAAATACTTTCTGAAAATGTATCCATAACTTTTCAGTTGGCTCCCATAGTGTCTTAGAAAACCTACTTAGGCAAACTCAAAAATGTCTACATTTACAAAATACTTATGTCATATGCAAGTAACAAAAACCCTCAAAAGTTCAGGTAAAAGCTGGTGAGTCTATAAAATGCATCATCTTCCTGTATTTCTGTCATTAATTAACAGAACCTGCTAATGATACTTTTTTTATTCCGTGTTTATTTCATGCAGATCTTCTTTTGCTTTCTCCACCCTAATTTAGCTTTCACACTGAAGCCTTATTCTGTGGATTAAGAGACCTGGCTCTCCCCTACCCTCATTACCATGGAAATAATAATGACACAGCTTTAATTCTCATTCCACTAAAAGGTCTTAAAGCTGCTACGTGACTCTGAACAACACAACCTAATTGCTAAAATCTGCCTATCTGCAAGATCACTAAAGCAGATGCAATTCACTGGTGGCCGCACACACAAAAAGAGGCCTGCAGATTTCTGATACACCCTCAGTTGTCAATGGTTGTAAAGGTGTGTGTCTGCAGGTATCAATGGGCAAATGGAATATAACACCAGAAACCCAGTGAGAGAAATAATCCATAAGTTTGAAGGTTTATCAGGTTTAAACACTGCATGGAGGCTTGTGTATAATGCTATGAGAGAGAAATTTACAACTGTGGAAAGTCAATATTGCACTGTAATAAAAGTTGAGCCTTGGTCAACTTTTTTGCTCAAGTTTTTATTTATTTATTTATTTATTTATCTAGGCCTACTTTTTTGCTGAGGCTCTCTTCGCTGACATCCCACTGTGTCAGCACAGCATTCTCACTGACAGCCATAACCATTAAAAGGGATATTGCAGTATTTTACGATCATTAGAGCCTGTGGTACCTTGATGTTGCAGGCCACAGCCTTTCCATCGTCTCCTTTCAGCATTAGCTTCATGCTGCGCAGAGTGTCCATTGCTTTGGTGAAGCCGCAGTACTCCTGGTACTGGACATAAGCCTCAAAGTTCAGATGACCACCAAAACTGAATGTGTTGAAGTTCTTGTCCAGCATCTCCTCCCGGTAAGGGTCCAGCATGGGGATGTCAACATTCCGCACCTACAGTCATTGACAAAATCAAATTCAATGTTATTTGGGGTACAAAAAAAAAATTAACTCAGATGATGTGAAAATATTACATGTGACTTTAAGCCATCTTTTGCAATATTTACTTTAAATATCATGTGTGCATAAATATTATCAGTCAAACAAGTTCATCATACAGTTACAGCTTTTTGAATTTGACTGTTTGAGTTAAATTAAGTTTTTAAACTTTTGCCTATTACTAATGTAAATATCTGCAGAATTGATTTAAGTTTAAAGGGGGACTACAGCTCAGTTTTTACAGATATACAGCAAAACAAGCCTTGCTTATGCAGGATAAACAGGCCAAAAAAAAAGAAACAGGTCTACACTTGTGCTGTTGTTATGTTTGCAACAAAGGCCACAACTCAATAATTATGTCTTAATGCCTACTGGGTCACTATGTAATTTTAATCTAACAAATAAGATACTGTGGTCTCTGTGTTCAGCTTTGTTTCCTGATAATTATGGAAAAGCAAAAAAACACTAACAAGTACAACCTTGCCAAATGTCTGGAAAACAGCAATGAGGACCTCTTCAGAGGGTCGGTCAGGGAACTGACTGTCTTTCTGGCTGAACCAGCGGCAAGGAAGTCCCTCTAAATGGATAGTGTCAGGCCTCTCTCCTGGCAGAGTCTCATTCATGTCCTTGGCATCACGGAAAAAGGAGTCCCAGTCATGACGAGTAGGGAAGTCCACCTTATTCTCTACGGCACGAACCTGTGGAAAGATGGGAAGAAAAGGGTTGGTTCACACCCATTTTCTGATTTACATAGAACTAGATCTAACTAATGCAGTTTCACTGTGGAATTTGTGATCCACTATCATATCAGTCTTACCTTTAATACATCAGTAAATCCACTAAGTTTGATGCTTTTCCCATCCAGACGGCCAAGCAAGTTCTTAACCACTGTCTTGTTTTCCACCTCTCCCTCAAAGCGTATAAAGTCCATGGTGCTCTTGGAGATGCGCAGGGCTGAAAACTGCTCTGGAGCTACCATGGCCTTTACCCTCTCCATTACCTCCCAGTTAGAGATGCTCTTGCCTGGCAGCTTGAGTTGGGGCAGAGCCACACTGATTGTCATTTTGGCAATGGGCTTGAGGTACAAGTTATACTCAGAGGAGAGGCACACTGCCTCTGTGGTATCATGGACAATGGTAGTCATTGTTGCAGAGAGGAGGGGAAGCTGCAAGAAGGTTAGAGGAACAATGAAGACTGTTAGCATATGTCACTATTCTTACAATAACTCTGGATTAGAGAATAATTGCAGTTTCCACTCTATTCTATGATATCAGTTAAGTGATAGTTTACAACTAAAAACTAAAAAAACCTCGGTTAAACAATTTTAAAGCTGTTGTATTGTCGGATTGCAACCGAGTATGCTTCATACAAGTTTGATTTGATTTTTTTATTATATTAATTCATTTAAAATCAAGTGAATCGTCCAATCGTAGCGTATAATGGAAACATACTCACCCAAAGTCGCGTTTTATTTTAAACAACTTCAGCTAATCGTTTGATTCGCCTGTTATTTTAATGAATAATTATGACGAACACCTCAAATTTGATGATCGTTGCCTTTAGGGCCTTGTCTCACAAAACCTTCAAGCTGCAAACAACTGGCTAGCTTAACTTTACTGACGTTAGCATGAATCCTGCTGACTGTTGTGTTACTTAAGCCCGAGCACTACTTCATAAACGCCGGATAATTCGCTGACGACTTCTTCAATCCAAGGAAAAGCGTCTTAGTTGTCTGCTTGAGTCACCCTATTGTGATTTAACGCTACGAAACTTTAGTTGAATGCTTACATGTGAAGGCTGTAAACTGTAACGTTAAACTAACGTTGCTAGTTCAGCTAACGTTCGCGTCAGACGCTGATGTAAGACCAATGCGAGGGGTGTTTTAATGAAACAAATAACCAACGCTAACAGGTAATAGACCACGCTGGGCAAAACGTTAACTAATAACGTACATCTAAACTATGTAAGCAACAACAACAGCTAACGTTGCTCCTATGTGTGACTAGTTTGTTGTCGGCTAGTTAGCTTGAACTGCTTTGTGACTCCATTACTCTATTTTATAAACAAGGTCCGAGTGCTTTTACATGAGACATGCTAAGGTACCACAGTAGATTTGACCATAACCTACCTAACAACAGTTAGCCTCCTAGCAAAAATAAAGATGCATCAAATATCGTTTTGATTAAAGGAGAGCCTCACACATCTGGAACAAATACAGGAAAAAAAATCCATCTTATTGTCGCTTCCGCGTGCAGTACACTTTGACCTCAACAGGAACAACGTGCAGCAGCAATATGGTGACGGTCTGTCAGAACAGTGACACCATGTGGTAGATGTAGAGTACTTTTGGGATTTCAGGACTATTCTTGATAAAAATAATGCATCCTTTTGGTTTTACATACGCACATTTCCTCAAATGTTGTATTTGAGCGAGCTAAAATTTTAATGTATTTCTTCTTAGAACGAATCTTCCTGTTTTACACTTATTTTTAATTCCAAATTTTTTGTGGAAAATATTGTATTCAAATGTTTTTATGTGAAAGCTTTTTACCAGTTACTTTATAAATTTGGATGATTAAAGAACAAAGAACAAATTAATAAACTGATAAATAATGATACATGTACATATTCATTCTAATATAATATGATTAAGCTACCCAGCAGTATATAAAGTAGATAAATTAGGTCCTCCTTTGGTAGCTACATTAGAGTGATTTTTACAGTTTTATAAATCAATGATTGTAATCCACTAACATATATAACTCTTTAAGTATTATTTTGATTTTATACTTGTGCAGTTGCAGGACTTGTACTTATTACAGAGAGTTTTACACTGTTGTAATGCTACTTTTACCATGAATTAGTTGCTTTTTCCCTTAAAGTAGTTATATGACTCATAAAGTGGAGATCACCAAAGTGTAAACAACCAGTAACAACTTCAGTACAGATATACAGATATATCTGCAACCAAGCATTTTGTATGTCATATTTAAAATCAAATTAAGTCATATATAGATATCTATTTTTACTTAGATGTTAAAAGGTCTTATCTGTCAACTAGCTTTCAAAACATCACAATAAATCTTTTTTGATTCAGTATTGTAAGACAAGAAAGTATATTTCATCATTAAAGGCACTGTATGTCACAGACCAACAAAACTGCTGCCTGACAGTGCACATTTGTTACAGGCTCGATAGCTTTTTGGCACTTTTGGAGCAAGATTGAGAGATGGGGATAGATTAGACGTGGATTAGTCCAACAGCAGAGGCCCCAGGCAAAAAAGTTGGCACAGTTTCCTCGAAAAGATGGCAGAGGAATTTACATAATAGGCATTACTCCCCTCACTTTGTATGTAGGTCAGTAGCTGCAGTCAGACAGCCTCTCTACTCTGTCCCGATCAGCAGCCATCTAACAGATAGGCTGCCTGAGGCAATAGACTGTGAAGTCTACCAGCCCAGGAAAAAGCTCATCCTTTCAGTGACCAATGTAAATCTTGTTTGACTAGTAGATAGAGAGCAGCGACAGAGATAACTGAAACATCGAAGTGCAGGCTCTGACTCAAAAACGTTTTTACATTTTCACAGGCAACACATTTGTGACTGTAATGGCAGTAAACATGTAATCCCGCTTTTATGTGGCTGATTTGTTCCAGTAAACATGAAGTAGAGGATGGACAGGGACAGAAAACTGAAAAAACATCACTGCTACAAGATGATTGTCAGAGCTGTGGTTATCTGTTTAGTACCATGTGCTGGAAATATACCATTCTCCTCTTACACTGAATATAATTTCACACATACTTTTTACTCTTGTTTCTTAACCCAACATACTGGAGATAACAACCTCAACATGGCTAAAAACAAAATTAAAAAATGCTTGTTCTCTGTGACCTCTTATAATGTGCAATTTAAAAATGTTGGGAATTTGCAATTATTTTTTAAATATCCTAGTCCAGTCAGCATTTTTGACCCAAACATGAGCAGTGTGGACTTAAAGGTTAATCCAGATCACTCTGAATTTCATTTCACTTAATGGGACGTTTCATCTTTTTAACAACTGCAGTGCACACAGACATGCACAAATGCACACACAACAGGTGCAGAATGAGGACTGGCTGTGAATTTATTGGGTGCAGCGTTACATGGGCAGCTTGTGGACAGGAAGCTGTGGATGTACTGTAAATGCTGAGCTGAAGCTGGCAGAGAGGCTCATCAGATCATCAATTATTCAGCATCACCAGACAAGGACAATTACTTGGTGTTAGCCAGACTGGCAAACAAAATTTCCTGCTTCCCTTGCAGCTTCTGTTTGACTGTAGTATTTCTGATATGAGAACTCTGACCATCATCGCTCTATTAATTTGTTACTGATTGTATTGACCTACAAGTTCTGTGTGCTTGTTCGTTTGGATGGTTTTACGGGCAATATGTTACTTCAACCAAGAACTTACTTAAAATATATGCAAACCATTATTGCTTTATTTCATATTCAAGGATGAGAAATGAAAGGAATGATGACAGTGGCTCAGTAACTTTGTCCACATCTTAACTTCACAGTAAACAACGACTCACAGACATAAAATTAACAGTTCACAGCATTTACATTTCCTCTAGTCATGCATATGAAAGAGTGACATCAAAGTAGGTTTGTACAAAACATTTCTACATCAAAAGAGTCGACAGTACAATTACATGAAGCCCTATGATTTGAGTACAAATGCTACAAAGTTTGAAGGGAACATTCATGAAATCTAGGATGTGTCATTGATCCAATAATTAGTTAATAATTAGGTTCACATAATTTGAAAACAGTCAAAAGTCAATGTGCTCTTCTTGTAAACAAACAGCTTATTCTGTTCTGGACTCCTTACTATCCATGGCTGACACAGACATAATGAACAAACAAATGATTGTGTACATGCAAGGTTAGACCAATAAAAGAGCCCATAGGCAATTTAATAAGTGTAAAAATTGGTCCAGTATGGTGGGTGGGTATAACTCATTTTATCTATGGAAAGACCTTAACACGAACAGCTTAAACTGCTCACTAAATAATTTTTCTTGGTCATTCCTGCATGACAAAAACACTGTAATCTGCTATTAGAGGCCTTTTTTGTTTCAACTCCCATCAAAGAAGCAGTGTGACACTGAGTGAACCAGACTCAGACGATTTGAGGTACATTAAAGTCAGTAGAAAAAACCCATATAAACATCAGATCTCTCTGTCTGTCTCCTCCCTGTATAACTGTCCTATTGTGTAACTGACCAGTGCCTTCATAAAGGTACTTAGATCCAACTAAAACCATGGCAGCCTGGAAAAATCCCCCTTAGTTTTAAAATCATTTTTTACCTTCTTTTAATTCTTAGTCAACAGAAGTGATGGATTCGTGGTCTCATGTGTACTTAAACAGACTCAAGACTTATAAATACAAAGGTGCAACAATTTCATCAACCTATTATATTGTTTGTACAATATTAGCTTATAATTATGATGTTAGACCAATAACAGCTGACATGATTTTAGCTGGAACAGTTTCCTCCCATAATCACAAATTATCTCCAAAGTGACAAGTGCAAACATGACCACTGTACATGGTTGTTTTGAAATAAAAGACATCTGTGGTTATAATAGTTTGAACACTTAAATCTGCTACTAATGTAAAAAAAAAAACAAAACAAAACAAAACAAAAAAAACATCTATGTCACAGAAGTTGACTAGAAAAACAGTCAGCACCATCCAATCAAAGGTTAAAATATAGAAAATTAGTTTTGTGAATATATTACTTTAATCTGTAACTTGACTCTGTCTTTGGATCAGACCTAAGTGTTATTTTCAAACCCCACACCGCTGTGAGTTAAACCTAATGTGAAAACCTGACATAATTCTACCTGCTGCTTTTGCATTCGTGTAAACATTGTTCTGGTCTGAGGTCTTAAACTAAAAACAGCTGGTGAAATGTTTTTCTAAAAGAGAGCCTGAAAACAGAATAACAGAAAAATAACAGAAAAAGCAACTCAAAGAGCAATAGTTCAGTGTAAACTCATTAAATTAATGTGCCAAATAAAATGCTACTTGAACTGTGGCCTCTTCTCAGTTATAAACCTAAGCGTAATAACTGCAACGGGAACAAAAATAAGTTTCATTTTTCAGACAAACACACATTCCTGGTTTATTTACTTAAAATCTTGTGATAATAAAACTTTGAAAACAGCCTGACACTCTATATATTAGTATTTGTACTCTGAATTAAGTCATAAAAATCTCAGCTTATGAAGGTGAGTAAACTGTATTTTGAAAATCACAACATGTCAAACTAGTTTGTATCTATACTGCTGGTTCAGTGTTGTGTTACTTTATCCAAACAGGTTAGACAGCGGGCGGGTTCGGAGAGGACTGCTGGGGAGATCCTCTCCTCTCCCCACCTCTCCTTGGTCCCTGAAGGAGGCGCTGTGGATGATCTGGGCTCGGTGGCGTCCTCGATGCAGCCTGGCGTTCAGCCGACTCAGGGAGGACTTCCTCTGCATCCCCCCCTTTGTCCTCCCAGCTGTGTCTGCCTCCTCTGCTGCCTCAGAAGGTGGGTTCAGGAGCCGCAGTGGGTTCAGATTGCCTGGGAGGACTCTGGGAAACCGCCAGCCGCGGCCTCCACCACTGCTGATGTTAGCGTTTTCGTTGTCTGACTCCGCCCCTGGTGAAATAACCACTCCCTCCTCCTGCAGGTCAGCAGCCAGCGGTGGGGACAGGTACTGAAAGGCCCGTCTGCCGCTGTAGTCTCGAGCCTCAGGGTCTGCCTCCCAGTCTGACAGCAGCACACGGACCACCTGTCAATCACAGCACATGAAATGATAAAACCTTTTTTTCATTTATGCATATGGATTTACTGATGACAAAACAAAACTGTCTCACTAAGCATGAAAACATTTGGATGTTGGCTTCTCTGCAGCAACCCTGCTGTCAGTCTTGTCAGCCCACAGTCATTTCTGTCCATTCATATTTGTTGTTTAGCTGCCTACATTGTGTAATACTGTAGGATTATTTATTAATGGATGTGGATGTGGATGTGGATGTGGATGTGGCAGCTGTAGCTCAGGAGGCAGAGCGGATCATCTACTTGTCAGTAGGTCAGCGGTTTGATCCCTGACTCCTTTGGTCAAATTGTCCTTGAGCAAGTTACTATCCTGAAATTGCTCTCGATGGCTGTTACATCAGTGTGTGGATGTGTCGAGTTTCTGATGGTTGGAGCCATGTGACGAAGCCAACTGCCATCAGCACCCTGATGCAAATTAAGAGTTTGAATATGGAGTATATTAATAAAAAATGACTTTACTTGATTCTCCACCTACTGCCATTGTTGGACAAAATTTTCTGTGTAGGTGTTCCCATTCTTTTATGAAACCAAAAGCACACAGTAAGCATAACACGCATCCCCAAACAACCAATATAAGGAGTCATTTCTTGGCAATGAGAAATATTTTTAGCTTTTTCAACTCTTAATGGGCTGTTTTTGATTAAACAGGTAGGAGTGAAAGTTGGGGCAGACAGAGTGAATACTACACTATATTATCTGCTGCTTTGCTGAGCAGATGTAACATACGACACCACACTACCACCACCATGCAACCCACCTGTGTGTGTCCGTGCATGGCCGCCAGGTGTAATGGTGTGTATCCAGCACTTGATCTCACATTTACATTCACGGGTATAGTGTTTTCCTTGGCAAAGTCCAGCAGCTGGGAGAGCAGCTCAGCCTTGCCCTGCTTCGCCGCCCAGTGGAGGCAGGTGAAGCCGGTCACAAAGTCTTTTTTGGTCACTAAGCAAGGTTCCACTGCAAGCAGAGGCTGCAGGCTTTCCCACAGGCCATCTGAGGCGCACAGCATCCACTCGTGTTCCAGTGGGTCCAGGGTCACCGAGGCACAGTCTTCATCAGTGGCTGAGGAGAGGAGGGATGTCGAATCTCCATCGCTCCTCACTGAGTCCCTGAGGCGTGACCCACGGTTGATCAGAGACCTTCGAACCTGACACAACATTTAAAATAGCACTGTTAATAACTGTGACAAAACACTCCACATGTAAACAATTACATGCAAATTCTACTGTCATTTGTGTATGATTGGCTAAAATAAAAGAGGGTAAGACACAAATGCAAAGAGTACCACTGCATCACAATAAAATATAAAAATGAAAAGTTGTATATAGACATCTTTGACAGTAAACAAATGAGCTTTGTCAGTTATTGCCTAATGATGACGCCTAAGAGAGTCAGATCTCTCATTTACATAAGACAGATGCTGTGGAGTCACACTCCATAAATATTTCAAAGTGGTCACACCCCAAATGGTGTATTTCATCAGCTGTCAAAAGGCAGGAGAACCTGCTTGAATTCATCTGTGGACAGCTGTGAGGTATTAAGGGTTTGGAGCACACCCAAGAGTGAAGCACCTGCAGCGACATCCTTTATTTAGGTGTGGCCAACTATTGACATTGATCAAAGGCTGAAACTATAAAAGCAACGCAGCAGCATTTTGTCTGTAACATCTGCTTGCATGCACACTTTCTGACACACTTAGATAATCATTTTATTAACTATAAGTTTAGTGAAGCTGCCATGCGAATAAAATGATGACTCACTGACACTTAAGTTCTTGAATGCCAAACAAACAGAATATCCTACCTGAGGAGAACTACTCATCATCAGCTCTATGAAGTTTCTGCGGCTTCCCTTGGGTGTGTTGATATCACAAACAGGGTCCAGCCCCTCCAAGGCGCTGTCCTCAGAAAGGCAGCTGATCAGCATGGCCCGCTGGGACCCCTTGGACACTCTGCGCGCCCCCCTTGCCTGTTGGTTGTGGGACCCTGCAGGGTGAACCTGGTCCAGGTCTGACACACCGATCACAGGCGCTGACTCTCGCCTTCTCCTCTCTCTCAGCTTCACCTCCCCTCCTCCACCAGAAGCAGGAGTCACTGTGTTGCTCTCATTATCCAAGGAGGGGGCTGCAGGTTGCTTGTTGGCATTTGACTGTTTGTCATTGTCCAGGTTACTAGTCAGTGAGCTGGATCCTCCTGTGGGAGCATTGGACATGTTTGTTTTCAGTGTTATCCAGCTTGTACACTGCGTGATGGAGTTGTCTTTGGCATGATCCTAACCTGAACTGACTCCAAAACCTTTTCATTATAGTCCCACACAGGCGTGCACGAGGTTAGTCTTGGTATCCTCTTTGTATTATTGTTACCTTGAAGTGTTGTAAACATTTTCTGATATTGTGGTGAGAAAGAGGTCGAAATCAAAGGTTCTAATCACTGGATTTTTGCTACTTCAGTCTATGCCCATGTGGAAAACACTGGCCTTCACAAACAATGGCCAAACAATGATACTACTGAATGTAAACAAACAGGTAAATAAGAAGACATACGTTGCTGATTACACTAAAATACATGCATCCTAAATTGTCTAAAAATACTGAAATTTGAATAAACCTAGATGTGAAATATTTAAACACATAAATGGTCGTTTAATCATGTAAAATGAAATTAACTCAAAGTGGGTCTCCTTTACCTGTTTGGTTTCCGTTGTCAGGGTTGCCGTTCACACAGCTGTTGTCGTCCAATGTCTTGTGAATATTCCCGTTGCACTCCGCGTGATCGAGGCCGTCTGTGTCCGTAGGCATCGCCGACTCTGAGCTGCCCGCAGCATTTAAAAACACAAATTTCACGCCGTTTTCCACCCTCACGAAACCCACGTTGTCTACGATGCGTGTCAGCACCTCACGATCCACCCCTTCCTTCGACTGGTCATTTTCGCCCAAAATTGATAAGAAATGATCGATCAGCTCCATCTGTCGGACCCTCCCTCCTCTCTCCATCAGGAACTCCTGCACGGCTTGCTCCGTGCACTGGGACGCCATCATCATCCTGAACGTCCCAAACAGAGGGCAAAGACTGCTCAAATAAGTTACACAAGCACGTTACAAAATGAGTCCATCTTCATGCTACTGTCATTTACTGAGGTCGGTGACAACGGATGACAGCATCTTCTTCACGGGTCTCCTCCTCTCCACCATGGGGAGTGTCGAGCTCCAGCAGATAGGGGTCGCAAGTAGGTGAGGCAACCAAGCAAATGGCTCAGCACGGCAAAAATCTCGTTGCATTCAAGGGTTCCTCGTAAATTCAGGCTCCCAATTACCCATTATCCAATATTTGGTTTGTGTGTTGTGTGTGTGTGTTGGGGGAGTGGAGGGGTGGTGGGAGGAGGGGGTCACGGCAGTAAAAGATGTGAAAATACACCATGAGCCTTTATGGGATGACTCACTGTTTCTGATATGTGAATGCCAGCTAAAACCCGTTTATTTACTAAACATGTTATTTTAGTTGGTTCGCTACATTGATACGTTGTACTTTTTAAGAAGTACATTGGTTCGCTAGCCAACCAATGTACTTATTAAAACAGTGTCACAAAATTTTGTAGTCAATTATGAGTTTTCAAAGGTCAAATCTCAAGTTTAAAACCATGCATAAATATCATCATAATGGAGAAGCTATTGGATGTAGATGTTGCGCCGTTTCAGTTTAACGACTTTTCTGACGGTCCGCAATATGTCACTTGGGCTGTACCATTATACGGCAAGTAGGGGGTTAGTGCATTAATACTGAAAATTCAAATTGGTTAGCTGTACATTCTTACAATAGAACTGCATTTTATTTCTCAACAAATTTGGGTGAATGAATTTCAGCGACAACTTGCCCTATTTTTTGCTGTTTTAATTGTAAACACAATTACAAACTACAGATTTCACCTAATTCCTTTCTTCTTTCGAGTAGTCTGGTCTGTCCAGTTGTCGACGTTGGGAGCGGTGAGGCGGTCCCGGTTAGAGTTCTAAATAAAGAAGTCGGTCGAAAGTCAGTTTTTGTTGTATTATTTATAAATCTTACAAGGGTAATAACTTGCGGCTAAGACTATGGCTTCATCGGATGTAGCTCGGCAGCCGGTAAGTATTTTTCTCTCTTATGGTTGACAAATGACATTGTTCTTGACAGTTAAGCAGGGAGTGTCCGGGGCATTAAGTTAACGTTAGCTATCGCTAGTTTGATAACTAACTTCTTCCGTCATTTATTGAAAACACGGCTGTACAAGCGTAACTTAGACACAGTGTCGAACAAGAAACATGCTATTCATAACGACATAGACCCAGGACATCAAGCGGGGCCTTTCAACTTTTATTAACAACTTTTGAATGTGATTTCATTTCATAAAATCTTCAACCAAATTACTCCGCGAAGGACGCTAGTTAGCTAACACCAAGCTAACCATTCAACAGTCAAAAGTTCTATGTGAGGCACTTTGTTGTGCCTGGACTAAATTACAAGAACAATATTGCCTTTAGGCCGTGTTTTACTGCGCTAGGTTGATAAGCGCCACTAAATCTCAGCATTTTTAAAGTTAGATTTGGTGTTCAAATAACATATCTGGTGTTTTGCCGTTGTAAAACCGAGTGTTATTAATATAAACAGCAGTTTCTAACTATTATAAGTTGGACTTGTGTCATTAAGAAGTCAAATAATGTCAGCAAATAGAACCAAATCACAACTAGGTCAGTGTTATCCCTCTTTTTAGCTGACTAATGATATTGGTGTTACTCTGGATTTCCCAGTACAAGTTCAGACGGGGGCAAGTCAGAGGAGAACAGTGGAGCACAGGAGGATTTGTAAACCACAGATTTTATATAATGTGAGACAGGCTTTCGAAGTGAAATTTTGAAATTAAAATACCTATTTCTAATATGTGAAATGATTTTTGGAATGTTTCTGTTTGATTGACATAGATGCAGATTTCTAACAGTATTAGCGAGTTTTAAGGTTAGATTGGTCAGGCTTTGGTAGTAGCTGTCAAAAGCCACTTGTAAAAGAAAACTTAAAAGAATGAAACAGTTGTTGAAATTCCAACAAACAGATGAGTGCATACTAAAAAGGTTATTTTTTGTAATTGTGCATACCTACAAGGAAACTTGAAGATATGTGGCTGCAGGTAGTTGCTAGTGATCAGTTTTAAAAAGCTTATAGTTTACTTAAGCTGCTGAAATGATCCTACATCCCTGGGTCTCATTTTTCTTATTTGACAAGAAAATGGCTGCTACACATATAGAATGATCTGTCTGTGGGATTTCTTTTTCAGGATAAAGGAGTCCGGCCCCTGTCCCTGGCTGGCCATGTGGGCTTTGACAGCTTGCCGGATCAGCTTGTCAACAAGTCCATCTGTCAGGGTTTCTGCTTCAACATTCTCTGCATCGGTACCTCGTCATATACACACACGCACACATGCATAGATACACACAAGATGCTACTCTTAAAATAAAACAAAGTAAAATAAATTTTTCAGTCATTGGCATTACATTCATACACAATCACATTGATTTACTTAACCTCCTACTCCTTAGCTTATTCAAAATGCAGTGCTTGATTATTATAATAATAAGCATTAGGAGCTAAGGTAGGCAAGGGATCTATGAAGCATTACTTACATGTACTGGTAGTCTGGGGAACAGCAGCCATTATCCTTTCCCCTTCAAATGAACTTTTGGAAATATTGTGTTTAAAGCAGTTTGTTTTTGCATTGGATTGTAATCTCTGATGCTCACACTAAAGAATTATCTCATCTTTTTCTGGGCTCAAGGTGAAACTGGCATTGGCAAGTCTACCCTGATGGACACTCTTTTCAATACCAACTTTGAGAACTTTGAGTCGTCCCACTTTGAGCCTCAGGTGAAGCTGCGGGCTCAAACCTATGATCTACAGGAAAGTAACGTCAGACTACGTCTTACTGTGGTCAACACCGTTGGCTTTGGGGACCAAATGAACAAACAAGAAAGGTAGGAGGAGGAGATTGTGTTCCAGGGTTATCGACAGTGAGAATGAGTGACAGGCTCAAAGTGAATGTAATTGAGAAAGAGTGTAAAGTGAAACATTCAGTTTTTGATTTACTGCCATTGTGAACTTATCTCTGTTACTTACATAAAAACAAAAAACAAATATGTAATCAGATGTGTGTGTCTATTCTGCAGCTATCAGCCGGTGGTGGACTACATCGACAGGCAGTTTGAGAGTTATCTGCAGGAGGAATTAAAAATCAAGCGCTCTCTTCACAACTACCATGACTCGCGAGTCCATGCCTGCCTTTACTTCATATCCCCCTCAGGCCATTCACTTAAATCCCTGGACCTTGTCACTATGAAGAAACTAGACAGCAAGGTAGGAAAAACCCTTCTGGTGTGTGTGTGTGTTATAAAGTGTTGACTGAAGCACTAGTTTATCAATACATCAGGTTACTGTTTAATGTTCTCTTTGAAATGAACTTTCTGAAATAAGGGGAAGTACTGTACAAGGCTACACATTCCTACATTTTTGTCTTAATACACATAACATTTGCTGTGTTCATGCCTGGCGTGTACACTACTTAAACATTTTCAAACCCTCTAAAATGAAGACTTTTGGAAAGGCTGCTGACGTAAACGTACTGGGATGCTTTTGAATATGATAACATAGACACCATGTTTGCCTCTTGATTGGGTCTTAGTAGTCATGACATAGCTGTCACTTATTTGTCACACACACACTGAGGTGACCATTTTCTGGAAGAAAACAAACAACCTGTAAATGTCTTTGAGCCTAGACTACCAGTGATTCATTCAACATGGGTACAAAATATAGGTGTTGCTGACCTTGTTGTCTTTGCTAACAGTTCCACCTCATTGCCGGCAAGGAGAAAGAAATATCTGTTCTTACTTTTTTCCATTTCTGTTCTTCCTCTGAAGTCTTTTCTGTAGCCAAGCAACCAGCCCTCTGCTTCCTGTTTACACTGGCACACACATGCACAGTGTTACATGATGTTTGTTTTCAAGTGTGTAGATATGGATGGAGATGATTTGTGGAATGGTGCTAACATGCTTGTCTTGTCAGACAGACATCGTTTCAGTTTTCAACTTGAAAAATGTTGGAGTGTGGATATAGATGTAGGGACTATGCTGTGGTTTTTCTGGACTGTCCTTTAAGTATTTTTCATGCCTGACTGTTGGGAAAGGTTCTCTCTCCAACTGGCTAAAACCCCTCCCTTCACTCTTGAAGTGGTCAGAAACTTTCCCATACTCTCTGTGTGTAGTGAGTTTGTGTTTTTTGTGTGTTTGTGTGATTTTGCTGCTTTGGAGTGTCAGTAGCCCTGAATTTGCTTGTGAATAGGGAAGAAAAAGCAGTGGAATGCTGTAATCACCTCACGCACACACACTTGAGTTGTTCTTTTGTGTCACTGTACAGATACACACAAAAAGAGCCATTTGTTAAACTGCAGCACTGACGGAGAGACAGTCAGTCACTCAGACAGTTGTTGGAACAGATCTTGTAGCATTGTTTTGTTTTCTCTGCTGTGTGTATTCTGTATGTGTGTATGGGTGTGTGGTCTGGCTCAGAAGCTTGTCTAGCGACAACAACTCATTCCAAGCCTCTCTTTGGTACAACGACATGACGGACAGACAGGCAGGAATGGAATGTGACTTGGACAGTAGAGGCAACTGCTGGGCCAGAAATAACATCAGCAAACCTGGTTTATATAACACTTATCTAAAAAGCTATTTTAAAAAGTATTTTAGATATAATAATGAAAACAAATACTGTTGGAAATGGACTCTTGGTTGTACTACCAGAGTCAGATTAATGGATGCCTTTGTAATGTGTCCGAATGTTGCTTCATGGCATGTTGATCCATGAGATGCGCTTTAGCTCTGTTTCCAGGTGTCTATTGCACCAGGAGCAGCTCTGCTAAGAGTTCAGGAAAGGCACAGCTACCAGTTTAATCCTGAGAAATGTTTGTTTGTATGAAACTACATTCAAATTTAAAAAAATGCCATCACATTACAGTGCCTATAGGCAAAGTGGATAAGACCTTGATTTACTTCTCCATGCACACAGATTTCCCAGACAGGACATCAGCAGGACCATGCAGGTCAAATAGAATGTGCTGGAGTATGTGTGATATCAGATGTGATAATCTTACACTTTAATCATTTAGTCATAGTTTTGTCATGCCCCTCTCTTTTAGTATAAGAAGTTGTGTTCCTACTCAATGAAAAATATTTGCATGTTTTTACAGATCACATGAAAGATCACTATAACTCTGAAGTCTTCAGATAATAAAAATGTATATTTTATGGTTGCTATGGAAGAAAATTCTACTGTTTTGGAGCTGCACATGAGCATGTATTCTGTCTTGTTTTAGGTGAACATCATCCCAGTGATCGCCAAAGCTGACACCATCAGTAAGAGCGAGCTGCACAAGTTCAAGATCAAAATCATGAGTGAACTGGTCAGCAACGGCGTCCAAATCTACCAGTTCCCCCTGGATGATGAGACCGTAGCAAAGGTCAACACTACAATGAACGTAAGAAAACACACACACACACACACACACACACACACACACACACACTGCTACAGCTCCTTGAACTAGAGTGCTTTCTGAGGTCTATTTTACACTTAAGAAATAATGTATTTCAAACCAAAAACTTAGCTTTAAAGGTTTGTGGTCTGTTTGTTTTTCAGTTCAGTCTTCAGTCTCACTGATCTATACTGTTTTCCTGTAGGTTTGCAGTTTTATTTTCAGAACTGTACCTGCATTTCTTTTCAGCATCTGCAAGGTTTTGAAAATATAACATGCAGACACTGTATTTGTGTAAGTGTGAGAGAGTATTGCTGAAGGAATGTGTTTTAAACAGCTGTGATAGTAACTAAATAAATAAATAAATGCATTTTTTAAACCTAACTTGCATAGAAACCGGCCCAGATTTCACTGCAGTATTATAAATCTAGCTATGTTATATCTTACATTAAAATAACCTGTTTTGTAGGGTCATTTGCCATTTGCTGTAGTTGGCAGCACAGAAGAAGTCAGTGTGGGCAATAAGATGGTGAAGGCTCGTCAGTATCCCTGGGGTGTAGTACAAGGTAAGATGGATCCTTGTTTGGTCCTAGTTTTCTCCTACACTGCATTCTTGTAAAGCCAAAGACCTCTCTGTTAATTTTGGGATCATCTTTCTGCTCAGTGAAGTTAATTTTAGCTTCCAGTAAACATGTAGCAATGAAACATATTGCACTGTGGCTGTCAGTTGGGATTTTCAGTGTCTAATCATAATCTATAAGCCTCATATAATATCATCTGCAATAAATCCACAAGAAATTTCCGATATTTAATATCAGCTGGATGCTGACCCCCCATTTTTCTTCTAACTATTGATGGGTGTCTCATATCTATTGATGTGTTTGTCAGTGGAGAACGAGAATCATTGTGACTTTGTGAAGCTGAGGGAGATGCTCATCTGTGTAAACATGGAGGACCTGAGAGAGCAGACACACACGCGCCACTATGAGCTGTACAGACGCTGCAAATTGGAGGAAATGGGATTTAAAGACACAGACCCAGAGTGCAAACCAGTCAGGTGAGCTTCCAACTCATAAATACATGTGTGGACACAATGTGCAGCTGACATGACTGACAATTCTGTGTGTGTGCGCGCGTATGTGTGCAGTTTGCAGCAGACTTATGAGGCCAAGCGTCAGGAGTTTGTGGTGGAGCTGCAGAAGCGAGAGGATGAGATGAGGCAGATGTTTGTGCAGAGGGTGAAGGAGAAGGAGGCTGAGCTGAAGGAAGCTGAGAGAGAGGTATGGAGGCATACATACACACTCACATGTGTTGCATGTTAAAACAGCCAAAAATTAAATGGGTTTTGTCCCTAGGAGTAGGTGAGTTGTTGGCTTGACAGCAGTTTAATTTAATTTCTATATCTTTTTAAAAAACAAAAAAACAAACAGATTGATATTTTTAATGTATTTTCTTTTACTGGACATAATTAAAGTAAAGGTATTTTCTGTCCCAGAATGTCAATTATTTTTTACAATTTAACATCCAATTTTGTCATTTTGTGAGAGACCAAACCAAAAATTCTGCAGAAATTAATTTATTTGTTAATCATTTTTATTTGCTACACCCGAAGGCCGAATTAAGGTATTTGTGTAACTCAGCGAGGTTGTTTACTGTGTTGTTTTCAGCTGCAAAGTCGTTTTGAGCAGCTGAAGCGCCTCCACGCAGATGAGAAAGCAGCTCTGGAGGAAAAGAAGAGACTCTTGGATGAGGACCAGAGTTCCTTCAGCAAGAGACGAGCTGCTGCCCAGCTCCTGCAGGCCCAGAGCCTGACGGCCAATGGCAAGAAGGACAAGGACCGCAAGAAGTAAGAGGCCTTCAGGATCTGTAGGCAGTGATGCTGTAATGAAACTAGGTCATCAGTGGCTCCTTGTTGACAGTGAGTTAGGTACTTGGGAGAAGATGTTGCCAACTGCTGGTAAAATTGTTTTTGGGCAACAAAGGATGACCTCTGAGTGCATTTAAAATTTGAGAATATGAGTAAATTGATTGGCTGGACTCTGCGTTTCTAGACAGTAAACAAGGTTTGACCCCCATGTGTAAATTTCTTCTATTTCTTGAGTAAATTACTATTTTTGCAATGTTTCAATACGAATAAAATGTTGACTGTGAGAATATATTTTCAAATCGTAAACACAGACAGAATAACAACTTCAATCTAGTATACTAATACACAAGGTGGAAAAAATGCACTAAGATTTTAATTAAATATTTAAGATGCTTACAGACAAGCTATGATGAGGTGAGATAGTAAATTCAGTAATTTGATATGAAAAGTGAAAACTGGGAAAAATTGATGCTAATTGAAGCTAATTGAACTTTCTCTTGTTCTCTCTTCCAGCTCTGGCTTCATGTGAAGAAACATCTGAAGAAGACTCCATTGTGACCAGCATAACCAGTGACATTCTGCCCACACCTTTTTCAGCCCTCAGTGGCCAGTCTCAAACACTAACCTGGAAAAGCCGAAACAAGCCAGCAGTGGGTGCGAGTGTGAGTTTGCGTTTGTGCCAAAGTTTAATGACTGTACCCATGAATCCTACACTTCTCTTTGTATTTTAATCTTCTTTGTGGTTTTATACCTCTGTGTAATATTTTATATTTATCCTTTCATTTTTATATAAAGCCTTTACTTTCCATACTCCAACCCCCTTTTTTTTACCTTTACTCAAACTGAGGGTCACTTCAGCATGTTGATCCTCGCAGAGCCCCCTCAAGAGATGCTGTACATTTATCAAAGGACTTCAATAGGTTTAAACAATACATAGAAAGGGACTTCTTTGGTCAATTTCATCTGTCAACCATATCTTTACTGCGTTTTAATTTAGTGTTTTTCGATGCCATCTAATGACCTTGTTAATGAGACATTCAGTATTCTGCAGCATGCTTGTAATTTATCATAATGCCCCTTTCAGACATGCTTTTGTGAGATTTTGATTGGTCTAAAAAAGCACAAGTCTCTCAATCTGACAATGTTGGACTTTGTTAAATATCTGTAGCACATCTCAAGTTGGAACTGAATGCAAAATTATTGCAAAAGCTGAGGTAGCAAAGGTACATTTTTTTCCTAATGCATAAAGAAACTGAGTTTAATAAACCATTAAAACACTAAATGAGAGCATTTGAATTTGTAGAGAAGTTAGCTCTCATGTCAGAGTCAAGAAAAGGTTTTTATTTATTGTTCAACATTTTTTTTGTCATGAAAAAGTGGAACAAAAACCTAAAAACAGTAACAGCAATTATCAGACTGCCAGTCTCTCTAAACATTTGACTTTCATTCAAGCTTACCGCTTTGTGTAATTTAGCTTATGAAATTGTATAAAATGGACATCAGATCAGTAATTGAGAAGTATAATATAGAGATAAATAATCAATAATCCATCTTTTTATCATTTATTCGACTCGCAGCTGTTCTCCAGCAGTATTGCAGCAGTAAGTAAGAGGGAATATAGTGTGAGCTTTGCAGTTTCATGTCTAACAGTTCTGTATGATTTAAATAATACAAGTAATGTAGAATGTTGACTCCACTGAGACCTGTGCACAGTATGTCTGAATGCTAAAAATGCCATTTGTTGAACAGAGTGGTGGCTAAAAGCAGCAATGAATGCAGAATGTCTGAAAAGGGCTAATTTTTGAAGGTTAGTCTGATGCATTCATCAAAATATATTTACAGCATATTTACAGTGCATTTGAATTTCTCAGCCATTTTCTCTGTTGTCAATTTTTCTTTCACATCTTCCTTTATATTATAACCACCAGCATCATGGAAAACTACAGGAGCCACCCTGATTCTCCTGTTGGTTCAAGGGAAAGTTATCTCTGAACTGTTAACTTCTTCTGTCCAATCACAGTTTTACAGTGTTGTAGGAAGGCGGGGCTGAGGCTCGGTTTTAGATAAGGCACATGGTACTTCATATATTTATATATATATATATTGTGTTTTACTTGCTCCCTTTTATTTTCTCATACTGACACAAATAGTTGAAGTCTGAGGCATGAAGAAAATGCATCATGTGGAGTCAGTGTTTGTTGTGGGAATGCAAAAAGAGAAAGAAAATGCATTTGTAACCTTTTTTTTTTTACAATTCTTCCTTCACTTCTCTCCGGAGGCATGATGAGACAGGGTTTTACACTTTGAACCATTTCACCAGAACAAAGTGAAAAGAACACTGTGATGTTGGTTTTCAGTAAAGTGGAATTTTTAAAAACCAACATTTACTCACAAACACTGTCACTTTATATTTACACTAGTGCTAATGATGTGTTAGTGCCTTATCTGCGTGAAGCCTACTTAGCAATACACTATCCAATTAACTTGTTCATCCAGGGAAACACACCGATGCCTAATGGAATAACACTTTTCTAAGACACATTTTTATAACACTTCTATTTAAGGACCTAACAGTGTTATTTGGGAGCTTTTTTTCCTTCTTTTAAATAAATCTTTGTATTTTTGTCATGACACTCTGCCTGTTTGTTTTTTGTCTCTCAGAATGAAATGCAATTATAAAATGATTGAATAAAATTATTGATTTCTGAGTTTGAACTTAGTTTGAAACAGTCGGAATAATTTAGAAACCAAAATACATAACAGATATTGTAATTTTAGACCTTTTTGTGTTTAGTGTTGGTAAATGATTTCAACAAAGAACAACTGTCTATCAAACTATGCTTGTCAACTTTAGAGAATTTTTTTCTCTTTTATCACAAGCTCAGAGGACAATCACAAGCTTACATGATGCTTTAGAAGAAGATTTAGGAGGCAGCAGTAGCTTAACATCTTTGCCCATCACTTGACTATATCTGAACACACACTCACACAAAGGGACTGCCCTGTACCGCCTGCTAGAGGTCTTGTTCCCTGCAGTGTCTTACCCCCCGGCTCCGTTGCCCTTCATGTGACTTAGAGCTGACAGACAGACAGGTAGACAGACAGGTCTGGCGTACAGCAGAGGAATGAATGCGGATCGATTCCCTGCAGGGGCCTGCAGCTCCTCGCTGGGAGGAGGAAGTCCCCGAGCACCATTTTACCAAGGCAAACTGTGAAGAAAGAGTGTGTGTGTGTGTGCACAGACACCTTTAGCTACTTTCTGGTTGGGAAGCGATTTCTCCTGGTTTTCTTGCCCGAGGTGAACGCTATCTCTGCGGTGCAGAAATCAGAAAAATCTAAATTTGCTGCCTGCCTCTAGCTTGTCTTAAACATAGCAGTTTGAGTTTAGTTTTTTCTGCGTGCTTACATCCGAGATAGCTGTCAAACCTCCTGCACCCGTACACACACACAGATATTCACACATGCAAGTCCTTGTCACCTTTTGCTAGTCACTCTAAATGCAAATAGAGGTGATCACTGGAGACAGGCCCGGCTGCTGGAGAGATGAGGTTGTCATTTAAGGGGAGTGCCAGCGACGCTCTTAAATTACCAATTACACACCTCGTTCATGCCAGTGTTGGCCTGAGAACACAAGAGCGACGGGAGGAAAAGGATGAGCAGACAGAGGTGAGGGAGGACATGAGGAGAAGATGGAGGGAATGATGAAAAGACAGGGTGAGCCTCAGCTTTATTTCTAGATGTCCTTTCCTAGGATGTCTGTTATAATAAAGGCAGTAATACTCTGTCAGACAGCTTTACCAGGAGTGTTGCTCATGAGGCTCCATAAGCTCATAATAAGCACATTGTGAGTGCAGATAATTAGAATTAGAGCAGGATATAATATGATTCTCAGGATGAATCCTCCAAAGGGCAACTATGAAACCCTAATGGGCTATACAGGTAATGTGTTTGTTAAGCATCAGAGTACACAAGTGTTCCCCATCACCCTCTGTGCTACTTCCATTATGAAGCTGCAGGCGGATGCAAAAAGGCACAGTGAAAATCTGTTTTAAAACAAAGGCATTTATTGCGAAAAATGCACTTGACATGAAAAAACAATCAAATCAGCCACGGGTCATCAGTACAAGACGATGTATAATGATCACATGGTAGAGAGCGCTGGGCATGGCCAGTGCAGAGCATGACTTCAATGGCACAAAAGGCCTATAAATATTCTGCACAATATAGAATTATATACGTATATATACTTTTTTTTTTTTTGTTTCTGTCGTACCGCTGAATTCAAACCCCACTCAGCCCTGGTGAGGCATTTTCACTGCACCAAGCTTTTCATAAAGTTCTTTTTTGTTATTTAAAGAGCTACATACAGAGGCCCCCTCCCCTCACACACACACACACACGCAAACACACAAGTATCCATAGGAACAAATATGGCCGACATCTAATTCAAGATGGCAGGGTGAGCGCTCAGGCTTCCTGGAAGGACAAAAAAAAAGGGAGCGTACACAAATTTGATATCAAGTCCAATAAGAAACTGGATGTGCAATGATGTAATTCATGTTGTGTTCATGTCCAGTGGAAATTTCCACTACTGTTTGATGGCTTGTTCACATTTTTTTTTCCAAAACTGTCACAATGAACTCCAAAGTGGTATTTACAACCAGGAAGCTGAGACGAAAAAGACAAGCTTACATCACAGGAAAAAGAAAATAACGAAACAAAAAAACAAACACACATACGGCATGATGAAAACATTTGTTCAAGATATTTGACGTAAAGTGACCACCGTGCAGTGGTTTCATTCCTGATGTTTGGACTGTTGTAAACTCTTCTCCTCCTCACAGCATCAACCTCATGCAAAAACACAAAAGACACAAAAGAGGACTTGTGCTTAAGTTTGACTAAGTAGAAATTAGAGTCCTCTGGTTCTGCGAGCTTATAAACAGATAAGGGAAACCTCGCTCAGGTGTTTTTTTGTTTTTTTTTTGTGCAGAGCTGTTCTGGGATCTGCTGGTTTTTTTGTCATCGAGTCAAACAGAACAGAGCTTTGAGAAAAACGACCAGCAGACATAAGAAAGTAAGAAAGAGACAAAAGACAGATCAGTCTACCTGATGTAAATACTTAAGAGTGTGTATGTGTGAGTGTGTGTGTGTGTGTGTGTGTGTTGGCATTAGTAGGCACTAGGGTTCGACTGAAAAAATTTAAAGGCCAATGCAGATATTTTTGGACTGAAGCTTCCAATAACTGACATCTTCTGCCAAAATTTTCACATTTAAGTTTTGACCCTTTTCATTGCAAGTAAATTGGCACTTTGATTTAAGACGGAACTAAAACAATTAAAAGTCTCATAATCTATTACATTGTGAAATAGCGTTGAATAAATAGACAAACCTGGTCAATTAAAAATTAAATATATATTAAGAATAAAACTGTCTGCTTCAGTCAGTCTTGCCTGTTTCTTTTATGTGTGTGTGTTTGAGTGTGTGACTTACAGGCTCCAGTTAAGCTGTGACCTGCTAGAGGAAAAAAAAGAAAGTCTTAATCTGGTGTTTTTGGTTTCATCTGTTGCTCTAGATGCACAGGATTACCCATACTGCATCACCAGCAGCCAGACGATGATCACAGAGCATGCCGCTCTCTGCAGTGACTGTGTGTGTGTTTCCCTAACATGTTTGTTGTTCACTTTTCTTCACAGTTTAAAGCGATCGCGGTCGAGTTCTTACACACCCCACAATCAAACAGTGGGCAAAAAAAAAATTGAACACACCACAATTACAAATTTTTTGTGTCTTTGTCTCCTCAGCGACTGCTGGGTCACCTCCACTTCAAGTCTGAACATGAAAACATAGAGATTGACGAGAAAAATTGCTTGCTTGGTTAATTTTACATCTACTCTTTCTTATTTTTCATTCTCAAAAGAAATATTATGCGGAAAAAAAGTAAAGATCTGCGATGTTACAATTTTATCAGACCATTTATCTGAGGGGAAAGGGGGGGTTAGAGAAAACTCACTGTATCTGAACTGTATGTCTGAGTCAGATTTTTTTTTGTCCTGTGCTTGTTTTCTGCACATCTGTAGAGAGCTTCTCGCAAAGTCTCACAGCTGAGTGTTTATTCTGCAGTCACATCGTATAGGAATAAGAAACGACAGAAGTTCCTTCACTGTTGACGCTGAAGCGATTTGTTGGCTCTGAGAAGCTATTCAGTAACGCAGTACATGAAAAACCCCCCAGAACAAACAAAAATACTCACAAACAAAACAAACAAGCTGTGTTGCCTCACAGGAGCAGACTTTTCCATCTAGAAAATTTGCATTTATTGTTTTTTTCCCATATGACTATATGCAGTTCACCAAGGACACTCAAGTGTGCTAAAACAATGTTTATGACCCATTTAGACATTTGTGTGCTCAGCCAATGAGTGAGCCTCACCTGTGTGCACATGGCCAGCGGTTGTTTGTGCTTCCTTCTGGCTCAAGCAGGTGAGAAAAACCATTGATGCCCTTTAACTTTCACTGATACACAGCCAGTAATGAAATCCAGCTAACCACTCACACACAAACACACACACACACACAAACACACATAAGTGAGTCAAGCTCTGAGTTTCGCTGTGCTTCCATCTCCAGAAACGGTGAAAAAAAAGGGAGATCGATGTGATTGGATGTAAACTAGATGAGCCAGGAAATTCACAAAGCAGACTGAATACACACTCACTGAAGCCGTACAAAAAATACTCAAAGGTTGACCACAATAAGAGGAAAAGTTGGTGTCAAAGCTCGGCAGTTGCGTGATGAAAAACTCGTGTCCCTGCCCTCTACAGTGCCCCTTGATCATACATTCTTCAATGAGCATCGAATCTGCACACATTTGGTTTCACAATATTGCTGCAGTCACACAAAAACTTCCAACAGTAAGTAAAGAAAAGGCTCAAGAAGAGGAATCTTTTGCATTTCTAACAGGAATCTTCCACTGACCCACTGCAAAAGTAACACGATTTTTTGATGGTTTTTATATGATTTTACATTTTAAACTAAAAAGGCTGAATTAAGTTTTTCTAGCAGTTTGTGCCTGAAGAAGGATGTGATAAGTCGCAACGGGAATTCCCTTTTTGTCAAATAAATAATAACAGATCGGTTAAATACTGTATATGCAGATGTATCTGCAGGTTGTATCAAAATTTACCAGACAAAGTGCATTCTCTGTCTCTGTAAAATCAACACAGTAAATAAAAAAAACAACAACTTTGTTAATACAAATCAATCACTTAAAAGTTTCTTCCTACATTCAGCAAGCCATTTTATGCAGTTCAACCCAGCTGTGGGGGTCTTTAAAGGACATGTTCAAATAATTAAAAAAAAAAAAAATGAGTGTATAAATTCATGTAGGATATATAAATAGAAAACTGCCTAATTCATATTTTACTTTTTCAAAGTTTTTTTTAAATTAAAATTCCTCTGACAGATCATCACAGCATGACTAGTTTGGGACAACACAAACATCTATTTCAACATATATATAAAAAAACATAATAATGCTACATGCATTGTTATTAACATATATTATTTTGATAAGAAACACATGAGCTTGTTGTCACAAACTAGACACGGAGATGTGCTTACGACGATCCTGGAGCATAGGCTCAAACACTTCCCTCGCCGCCCTGCAATAAATCTTCAATTTTCAAACAGAGAAAGCACCCGAATTCAAGTTCTGAGGTCTCAGTGGAAAGCAGAGCTAATGCTTTTTGTGCTCGTGTTTGCTGGTGGATGATGCCAAGGAGGAGAACTGGGAGGCAGGGTTCGTCTTTCTGTGCTCGTTGAGTTTGTGTGGTTTTCAGTAGTCAACAGAACGAGTCCGGACGACGGGTCTGGTGAAGCCCCTCTGACGCCGACGCTGTGCGGGAAAAAGCTGCCCTGCTCCCTGTGTGGCTGGTCGAAGCAGAGGCTAGCTTTCCTGTGTGTGTGTGTGTGTGTGTGTGTGTGTGTTTGAACTGGCTGGACCGATAAAGGTTTCTGAGAATAGAAAATCCAGTGTTTTAAAGCAGTATTTTGCTGACTGTTTTGATCTAAAAAACTGATTTTGACTACCACATGAAACTAAAAATCCCTTACTAGGGTCAGCAGCTTCTTAAACCACTTTTCTTCATTCTCTGTATTTGATCTAAACATGTAATTCTGTGAAACCAGTGTCGGTCCATTCTTTGTGTTTGTGGCTGTGTGTGTGTGTGTGCTTTGTGACTCAGAAACAGGAACAGTGTGTGTTATCTTGTCCACTTCCTCCAGTTCAGAAGCTCTCGACAAAGCTGCTGGGAAAGAGGCCGGTCTGTCCCGTCCTCTGCAGGGTGCCTTTGTACCAGCCGTCCTCCCTCTTCTTATGGACAAACACCACATCCCCTTCTCGCAGCTCGATCTCCGCCTCGCTCTGGGGTGGGTAGGGCACCACCACTCGATACCTGCCACACAAAGAGACAGCTATAACACAACACAACGCTGTGGGAAGCATATCCACGGTATTGCCCACCTGAGAGAACTTAATCAGTGCAGGTATCAGTGGAGCATTCCTCCACAATAATCAATAAAAGTTCAAGGAAGTTATTCTCAGCATGTTTCAAATTACAGACAGTGATGTGAATTGTGGGTAAAAGGAGAACATTGATTCTCTGGGATTCTCTGAGACCCATGGATGTTTAGGAAAGAGATCTGGATATAAAGTGTGGGACATTAAGCCAATAAAGTTTGACTTCTGAGTGTAAAATCTTCCTCATAGCTTCCTCACTGTCAGGCCTGTAGAGACTAAGCATCAGAGACTTCCACAGGTGGATAATCCCGGTTTAGTCCTCTGCTGACCTGAACGGCGATAAAACATTTTCATCTAGCGGCTCTTCTAGATTTTCCAAATGTTATCTGACCATTAATCAAAATAGGACACTTTAACTTGAAATATGCGAGTTACTTGGGCAGCAAGGGAGTACTTGAGTTTGAGCTGATGCCCAAGTCACTGAATTAAGCCCTCCCTCCTTTATAAATCAGTGTTTATGTGCCTTTACATGCTTGTGTGTGTGTGTGTGTGTGTGTCTCATATGTCTTCTGTGTGTTTTCCTGTGTCTAACTTCCTTCTGTGTGGATGGGTGTGTGTACCCACCTCTCTCTGGACAGGGGTTTGGGTTCAGGCCGGAGGACCATCAGGGCGTTGCCGGCCCGTGTTGCCGGGGGCGACCTGGGGAAATTGGTGTCCAGGGAACCGGACTTCCTGTGCAGAGGCTCCAGCCCGATGGCTCCCGCCATATCGCTCTCGATGGGACAGGAGCCCGCTCGCCCCTGTGATGCCATGGGACAGGAACCTGAGCGGGCGTGGTGGTGGTGGTGGTGAGGATGGTGGGTGGGGTCGGTGGCCACGGCGCCTTGGCCAGCCATTGAGGGTCCGTGGGTGGGCGGAGAGGAGGGAGGCGAGCGAGGTTTCTTCTTGGCTGCAGCTCCCGACAAGAGCTTTAATAAACCTCCTGCTTTCCTCTCCTTCTGAGGATGGATGGAGTGAGGGAACAGGATGAGGAAGATGAAAGAAGAGAAGACACAGAGAGAAAGGGAGGAACAAGACAGCAAACAGACAGAGTTACTGGTGAGATAAACACGAATATAGGTTTCATAAAGCCTATCTTTAAAAGTGACAAGAGGGTAATGACAGCAGTATCTGAGTAAACAATACATCTACAGAATACATATAAACATATAGCACAAACACTCTACACATTGATCAAAAAACACGTTTATGAAACAAATAGAAAAATATTTTCCTGTTGACGCCACATGACAGCTGAGGAAAATGTTTTGTTTCATCTAGGGAGGAAAGGGAAGCAAGGTGAGCTGTTTTTTGATATTCATATTTGTGATTTTCTTTTGATATTCATACACAAAGTCTCACCCAGTGTACCACAGGGCCTAGACATTAGAAGTCTTTATGATGCTGCTGCTTTGGTGGTGTTTACATTGAAGAGACACTGAGCACATTTCCCGTTCATTTTGTGTCATAGTAACCATTTTTAAAAAAGCTTGGAAGCACTTAACAATGGGATGCAAAGACTGTTACCACTGTCACGTCTCTATGCTAGGTGTGTAGCTGG
This sequence comes from Acanthurus lineatus, assembly GCA_029814665.1. NCBI lineage: Eukaryota > Metazoa > Chordata > Actinopteri > Acanthuriformes > Acanthuridae > Acanthurus > Acanthurus lineatus. The sequence continues at coordinate 14,844,268 of JAPZDV010000005.1, forward strand.
AGCCAAGAGATGATTAGCTTAGCTTAGCTAAGTGTTAAGACTCTGTAGTTTTAGAGGAAGCTACATGCTGAAACTATAACTCGACAAGCAGTTGTATTTATTCATCCACTCAGAACTTTTGTGCATCATATGGCACAGCTTGGAGAAGTCAATGCTCCCTGTTGTTGTTTGCCAAGAATAATTACAACATTCAACTTCATTTGTGTATGCATTGAACAAACAAAATGAAATGTGTCAATTAGAGTGATGTTTGTGGGTGGATTTCTGAACTTTAGATAGAGCCAGGGTATTTCTTTGCTCTATGCTTCTAATATTTATGCCCTTTACTGAATTCACAGGAAACAAAAAATCAGTTTTAGTTAGTGATGTTGCATTTGCGCTTGCATTAAAGCTCACTCACTCAAAAAAAGCAGTGGTGAGGGGAGTAATTATTAATTTTACTACAACAAGTGAACATTCACAGTATGAACGCCTGCCTAGTCACAATGCACATTTTGAGCAGACAAGAAGCCAAGCAAAGTGTTTAAGTCACGATCCTTCGAACTGAATACATGCTCAGTCACAGTGATGGTCTTAAGAATAAACCATATTGATCATAGAAGGTGTTCCTTAATGGCACCTGTGCAGGCAGATTCACGTCTTTTCATTCATGCATGATAATGGAAGGGTTGTATAAGATACTGTCCATTTAGTCAAACTCTGTTTGACGCCACGAAGACAAAAGCAGCTTTGTGTCCTCTTTTTTTCAGTCATGGCAACATGGATCAATACTGAGCATAATCACATTTTTTGTGGATGCATGAAGCCTCTGTGTCAGCTCCATGGCCATCTGTTTTCTTAATATGTGGGCTGCTGGATCAAGGATCAGTTTGTTTTTTTAATATTTATTTTCCTCCAAATGTATGAAATAGAAATAAAAAATATGAAAATTAAAAGTTTAAGACTTTCAGAGCTGTAATCAGAGAAAAACTTTTATATTTAAAACACATTAAATGTGGATTCAGCGCCACATCACTAAACCACAAACAGTGGCTGTTTTTTATCTGATAATGTGGATAATTACAATGAGCACCTTGCTAATTGTTAAACATCAGGAGCCTCCAGAGGAAAGCTCATTTCTGTTTGTTTGTCACTTGTTCTCTGTGAGCTTTAACCACCTGATCCTGTTGAGACTTTGGGTTTTCTCTGTGTGAATCACAGATGCTCATATTGTTAGTACAAAGTGCATGCTTTGGATCTTTAAAGGTGTCACTGTACAGTCTCATGTGATTATCAGTGATGACTTTCCTGTGTTGCCTTCATTTCAGAGAACTCTTTTCATCTCCTCACTCCGGTTAAAATGAAATTTCAAGATTCATATTAGGCATGCGACAGTATACATTTAATGAATACTGTGCAGACTGCTACAATTCCTCAATCAACACTTATCCTGTGATGATTGTCACTTATGATCAAATTGCACAGAATGCTTTTTTGATGTATTTATATTTTTAGATTTATAATTGTTTATCACTTCTTGTTTAACTGCCAGCTGACGCTGCTGAAAAGGCCTGGCCTGCCTTCACAGATGGCTCTGTAATACTGTAGAGTGCTAAACCAAGCCTAAAGCAAAGCTGCCTGTGCTTTATGACTGTGATGTTTTCCTAAAGAAATGACTCAGTGCAAATACTTCAGTTTGGGGCTGCAAACAAAAAAATATTTTATTTATTATTCAGCCCATTATCATTTTTTAGCTTACTAATTAGTTTCCAAAAAGTTTAAAAATGTCCATTGTAACTTATCAAAACTCATGATATCACAATAATATAAAAAAGAAAAGGGCAACATATCCTCATAACTGATTAACAGCACAAATTTGGCATTATTTACTTGATTTTTGACATCGGATCATAAATCTGCTGATAATTCTGTTGACTGGCTAATCAATTAATGGTCTAGCAGGACTCTAATAAGACACTTTTAAGTCATACACACTCATACACACTGTGAAATGCTGTTAAATTGGAGAGGAATTCCTTAAAAAAAAACCTAAATTCTTTTTGGCAGCAATTGTGGGGATTACTTAGTCATCTAAACTATAAACAAAACAGGGTTGGACAGAAAAAAAATTGGACTCCTGCTAAAAAGACTCAACACTAGAACTTTGCCTAAAGTATAACATTTAACTCATACTTGCTCACATCTACACTAACAAACTATACTTGTGACCAGACCCTTGGTAAACATAAGAGACAAAATTCCCTCACAATATCCGATCAAAATATATTGACTGAAAAAGCAATCAATAACAACACAGAGTTCAAATGACCAGTGTTGGTATCAAGGTGGGACGGCAGAGAAAATAAGTGCTTACAAAGCAAGAGTGGCTGTATAAACACTTTGACTCAGCAGATCCGCTGTAGTAAAGAGACAGCTCTCCAGATACCGGTGCTTTAGAGATGCATTTCAATGAATAACAAGACCTCATTATTTCTCACATAATGTGGGAATGTGTGGCCTTTTTGTTGAACTTTTTTCCCCTAGAATATAAATCACTTTTATTTCAGTCTAATGATGCTAACTGTCTGTGTGTACTGTACGCTTTCTAAAATATAAACACATGAAATGTTTCACAAGTTTGGCAACGTTAGACTTCCTTCCTTTCATGGACATAAAGGTTTTTTGGATCTTAGTTTAGGAGCAGGAGATGATGATAGAGAGGAAAAAAATTATAAAAGGGGAGAAAAGGATGAGATTAAGAGAGGGAATAAAAGACAATGATGAGGTCATGGAGAGGACAGAAGGAAGGTGAGGACAGAAGTGATGCAGAGAGAGGACAGGGATGTAGCCAGAGAGAGAGAGAGAGAGGGAGGTGGGGGTGGCAGAAAAAGTGAATAATCACTCCCTCTCCTCTCTCATCTGCAGGCTTAAAGGCTTAATCTGCCTCCTGTGAGTTTGTGTGCTCGGCCATGTGTGGGTCTGCGTACAGTAAGGAGTCAAACTGCTGCTTTTGTTCCAAAGTCAACCACCAGATGGCAGCACACACTCACAATCAAATCTATCCTTCAAGTGAAATCAAATTTGAAGTTGGAGGAGTGCTTTGCTTTGCGGCACTCCAACAGGGAGCTCAAACTGAGCCGGACCTGTTGTGGTTTCTTTCTTTTTCTATGTGAAAATTGCTCAGATTCGTGAGGAGCGATGCTCTGAATGCCAGTTCCTGTCTACCCAATAAGCTAATTATTCTAGTCTTCACTCACCCACACTCAACACTCTTTAGAAAAAATAAACATTTTCAAAAGAAAATCCGAAGAAAAACCCAGAAGTAGAAAGGGAACGAAGGCTGCATCTGAAATGAACAAATCACAACTATCACAGTTTGCTTGGTTTGCCACATTGTGCTTGATGTTCTTGTTTTCTTGCAGCTGTCAGTTTAGTGGTCAACGCAAAACATGTAGTTACCAGAAATAGTAGGCGCTTGCAAGAATGTAAACTAAACAGCTCAAACTAAAGCAAAAATAGACCGTGAGACTGATTTTATCTAATCTTCAAGCTCTGAATACTCTTGAATATAAAACTAAACATGGCTTTTTAGACTTTTTTGACTTTTTCCAGACCCGCTGGAATCCTGCATTCACTCTTGACAGTCATTTAGTTGGCAGCTGATCTGCGTGCACAGAATTCTTGGAAACGGTTTACAAACACGTCTCAGTGTCCAATGTGATGCGTGTCTGTATTGTTTGCTTCACTCTAGACTGTGTGACGATGTGTTGAGCAGAGATTATCCTAACCGTCTGCCAGACAGTCATCGTAGCTGCTTCATCATTTCCTCCGTAACAAAGACTGACTGCATGTGCCACCTTGACTTTAAACTTAACGTACCTGCTCTGCCAAGCTAAAAGCAAGAAAGGTAAAGCTCTGAATAAGGGTCAGGCTAAATATTCTGTAAGAGGATAATACAATGATACCTATTACGGAGATGAGATTGACGATGGTTGTATTTTTGTGCTGATATTCAGTATCTGTACATTTGATCTGTTTACCTTTCCTGCTTGAAAAAACTGAGAAGTACTCTGATTTTCCCTCTGAATTTTAATCTTGTCACAGAGCATGAGGTGTCTCAAACAGCATATAAATCCTATTTGATGCGACAAACAGAGCAGAATCCATACTGAGAGGTTGTTTTGTCTAAAGTAACAGCTCGTTAAGGCTGAATGAGACAGATATAACCTTTAAATTCACAGACATCCTTTTTTTCCCAAAAGAAACTGCAGTGATTTAAAAATAACAAAAAATAAACATTTTTCACTTGTGATAAGTCGGGAGCATCCTTAAATATCACAACAACGTGAAAGGCCCAACTGATACAGCACTTTTGTAGCCTTTTTCCATCGTTTATGAGATAAATTCAGTATATGAGTTATAATCCTGAATGCTCAAGTTCAAGTCATCTTTGTGTGTGACGATGTAAACAAGGCCGCTGCCTGCTGTTCCATAGTCAATGAGCTGTTTGTCAGCGAGCCATAGATTAGCTGTCCCAGACAGTGGAGCCAACAGTGAAACAAATGGAGCTGAGACAGATGCGAGCTTACAGTGCCATCCTTCACTGTCAGCTCGGTCCGATTAAACATCCACGGCTTTAACGCCGCAGATCTCACAACATACAGGACGGCGTTATGCGTATGCACCAGCTGCTTGAGTGAATGACACTTAAACTGGCACATCACACGCACTCATAACAGGTTTCACATTTACATTTTTCACTTAACATGGTGTTAAAGTTCATTAATAATGTATATACAGTATACACTGAGTTTTATATACAACATGATTTAAGTGTCCGAAAGTTGGAGGTAAAAGAGTACAATGTTTATTTCTCCTTATTATTTGTGTGGTGTTACAAAGGTGAGGACGCAAAGTACATCAGTATATACAAAACCGCTACCTGTTTTTAAAGTGTTTCATTAACAGTGATCAGAGTTAGAGCTAAAAAAAAACTTGATCAAATAAACTTAGTTGACTGGTAAAAATTCTTAAACACATAGGTCTACCTCCTCAGCTTTAAAGAGTTATTATTTATCTTACGTGATCAGAAATCAATAATTTTTCAGTTTTCAAGTGTTGTTGGAAAAAAAAAGTGGTTTTCTTTCATCTTATAGCCCAAATCATTAACCCATAAGTGAAAAAAATAAGCAGGGAAATTAATGACAAATAAATATGAGCTATAGCCCCAGTAAGAACATTTTAATCTAATTTCATTTCTTACAAAACTGCCATTTGCTGAATGTTTATCTGAATTTACATGTTCAGTACAGTTTATGATACGGTTATGTTCTGAATATGAAAATTCTATATTCAGACATGGCAATTTGTTGCACTTCAAAGACTTCTTTTATGATCAAAGCTGTGATTTCTATTTTGGAGGACCAGTTTTCTCACAATTTGTCTTGTCTTGATGTACCTTAACAAGTCATCTCCTTTAATTTCCTCTGTAAAATAAGAATGACATTACTGCTTTCAGCTCTCGATTACAAATTTGAAGAAAATAATAGAAGTTGTATTGAGACAGAAAGACATGTAATTATTCTATTAAAGACAAAGTGCTTTTAGTATCTGTTCCCACAGTGCGTTTCTCTGTCACAGCATGACTGTTGAAAGTTGGTACAAAATGGCATTTCTTATAACAACTCACTGAAATTTGACTCTCAGCTAGAATGTGGTTTTGTAGTTATTTTTGTGAGGATGAGGCTCACCTTCTCTACTTTGGGTGCGAGGGCGCCCTGGGTGGGGGCGTGGGAGGGGCCCGGCAGTGGAGGCTGCAGGGGACTGGCTGGCTCCCCGTTGAGGAGCACCGCTGAAACGTTGGGAGGCGTGAGGCAGGAGAGAGGGGAGGACAGAGGCAGGAGGGGCCGTGAGGCAGGGGAGGAGAGGGGTGAGGGCCCTAAGCTGGGACCAGGAGACACCATGGAAAGAGGACGACCCGATTGGCCTGGGCAGCGTGAGGGGGAGGAGCTCTGAGAACGCAGGGGCGAGATGGCCACTGTGGGGCGCTCTGGGCTTCCAGCAGGAGGACTGTGGACTGAAACGGACACAAACACACAGGTGTTGGTATGTTAAGAGCTTAAAGCAACAAACATTTCTGTGACTGAAATGTGTTTTGGGGGTTAGGTTAAAGAATAAAGAGAAAGGGGGTTAACAAAATGAATAAATTAATTAAATGAAAATGAAAATGTTCATCAACACAACGGTTGTGACGAAAAAATAATAACTTTTAAGTTAACAAGTGGTGTAAAATTAACAAAAAAATAAACTGCACTATCTATTTCCTGATTTGTTTGGGAATGCAGAGACACTTTTATGGTCCAAGATGCTAAAAAATCAATGCTTAGTGAGCTTTAGACTATAAGCCAAATGATGATAATTGTGATGCATTTCAGGACTCTTTACAGAACAACAGGAACATCAGCTACAACAAAACAGTGACACATTGCTGAAAAACTTTGAGGCTTAATCTATGATAATTGCGAGTTTTTTAATAAGTGCAGCTTGCAGTTATCACCTGTTCAGAGAGAGACAACATGCTAACATTTCAGAAGTTTCACTCTACTCAAAATCCAAGGTAAAAATTTGCTATCAAAAAATGTGTGTCTCTGGTATGTAGATGTGTCAGGTCCACCTGCTGCAGCATGAACACACAGTATGTTCAGACCTGTCAGGCAATTAACACTCAAATACTAATGCACTTTTAAAGACAGTCCTTTCCTGCTTCCTGCAAGGTGGATTGGATTGTTGTGCAAACATTTTATCACTGTAACGTTCATTTTAAAAATACTGATCAATGCAAAATGAAATTATTTAATACAATGTTCTTCTCATGTTAAATATTACCAGTGGCAAAGCAAAACCATTCTAGAGAGATGGCAAGTATATAACAGAGATGCAGTAGATAAACACATTTATTTAGACAATAACTTATTTGAAAGTGTGAAGGAAGTTTAAAAGTCTTTAATTTCCTCACTTGCACATTTTTGGTCTGGCTAAAACAAAAGGAGAATGGGCCATCTTGAAAAAATGAGGTCTAAAATTCAAACCACCTTGCAAAAAATGTGAAAAAAGGAAGATACTGTGACAACCTAAAATTCACTTTAGGCCCTAGTCCCAAATAAACTCCCTGTAGATATAAAAACTGGCGGTGTGTTGGTGTGTTTAAGGCACTTTTCACAGCCTTTAATTTGTATGAGGACATTTGGTGCTCATGAGGACAAAAATACACAAGAATACATTCCCACAAGAGCATACAGGCATGCACACACACGCACACACACACACATACAGGGTTGCTAGCCACCTGCTCTTCTACACTGCAGCACTCAGGCAGAAATCCACAGAGAGGTGTGCTGGTCATGGGATAAAACCACTAAATGCCAGAACTATGCATGTACTTTATTTTGTAATGGAGACCAGATGTGTCTGTTTGTGTGTATGGGTGCACGTGTGTGCTTGAAGGGGTGTGTGTGCATGTGTGTGAAAGAAAGAGAGAGAGAGAGAGAAAAATGGAGAAAAACACAGAGAAAAGAAAAGAGGTGGACGGAGTGAGGCATGAAGCTCTGTCATTACGCCTCCATAAAACAAAAAGCACAGTGATGTCATTCAGCTGTGTGTTTGTGAGTCTGTGTGTGGGTGGGAGAGCACAAGTCTGTGTGTGTGTGTGCGTTAGTGTGTGTGTTGGTGTGTGTGCATGCGTTGGTGTGTGTGTGTGTGTGTGTGTTATTCTTGGAAGTGTTTTCACAGTGTGTACTCTTCAGCCTCCCAAAAGAAACCTTTGCCATTATTTTCTCAGAAGGAAAGGAAAAGAGAAAAAAGAGAAAAAGAAAAAGGGGAGCTTGAGAGACAAATAGACTCTGAGTGGAGAACAAGGCTGATACGATGTAGGTCTTGCACAGAGACAGGTGTGTGTGTGTGTGTGTGTGTTGGTGAGAGTTGTGTGCTAGTGTGTGCACAGCAGGCACAAGCGGCACCACTGTGTATCCGAGCTCTTGTTAATATCCAGTGAACATGGTGCGCACAGTTTTTATGTTCGATTGCATGTTGTAACACTGCGATTGTGCTACATATTGCAACATTAACAGTATGTTCTTATAACTTCTCTGCAATCGTGGTTTATGTTCGGTGATGATTCAGTGTTTTTATTTGGTGCAGAAAGAAGCAAGAGTGTGGATGGGTGCATGATGTCTGCTTCCAACAGCAGCAGCAGCATCACAGGGCTTCACATCAAGTCTCATGCTTATGATCAGCATAACACACCAACGCTGCCGTGCACGTTTTGCAATATAGATTATATGACCATCCGCTCACGTATGCAACATTTCATTTTACCCCCAAAACGTATTTTTTTCAGCAGGATAGCTCTGTGATTACTACTGTCATCTCAGATCAAGCACACAGCAGCCCTCTCTCTGGTTTCTGTCTGTGTGGAGTTTGCATGTTCTTCTGCGTTTTGTGTGTTTTCTCCAACAGAAAGAAGGCACGCAGGTTAGGGCCTACAGGGGTATAAGACGCTGATGATATAATTGTAGGGCACCGGTTCAAGATGCATGTCATTACTCAACTGTTTCCCTTCATTTCCTGTCACCTTTGTACTTAAATAGAGGGTATTAAGGAGTTTTCAGTTTCTGTGAGAGTGGTAAAAAAGTGGAATGGGTTGGGTGGATGGAAAGTAGAGTATGAATTGAAATTCATAAAGACTTACAATGCATATGATTTGGTATCTATGTGGAAACAATATATTGTTACATATGTACTTTGTGGCTAAAAATATGTGTCTGTGTACTTTTGGTCTGGGGCTCCTTTTCATGATTTGAACCCATTAATTTCAGCAAAGAGAAATATTTCTGCTACAGCAGACAATGATTGCACCACCTACAGTGTGGAAAAGAATCTTTCCTGTTTCTACACGCAGGGATGATTTCCATAAAGAAATAGTTTTCCCAGTTCCTGGCCTGCAAAAAAATCCTGATGTTGACCGCATGAACCACTTTTAAACGAACTAGAGCGGGAACTACTTTCAGCCAGGTCTTATTGCCTAACATCACTGGCTGACCTCAGTAATGCTCTTGGGGCTGAATGGGAGCAAATTCCTGTAGTCGGCCCACAAAATCTTGTGGAGGAGCTTACCAGAGGAGTGGATGCTTTTATAGCAGCATACAAATGCACATGTCTTGTAATGAGACTCTCAACAATCTCATGTAATTTTAATGCCCACAAACTTTTGACCATTACGTGAATACCACTGGCTGGATCTCATCCTTCTTTTTTATTTCACAATTATTTAACTTTTCTTGAGTGGGCTTATTTAATTGATTTTTTTTTCCCAAATGACTATCACCATTTAACAGATGGGTTAAAGAGGCTGCTGTTAGCCTGCAAATTTTTACATGTTGCAGAAGCTACTTGAATTAATGACCAATCGATAATCTGTAATTACAGACCAAGGTGGCTAAAATGCTGCAAGGTCCCACATGATCTGGACTCCTATAAGCCTGCAGGCTGGTGAACAGGCGTGATACTGCAGAGCATGAGGCTGGAAAAATACCAGAGACAGAGACAGAGACATCTTCATGTGATTACATACTGTCTTTTAGCATTTCTCTGGAGGGAAGTAACATGACTCACATCTCCTTTCATATTTCTTTCTCTCTGTACCAAGAGCAAAAAAAAATCTTTACTTAGACTGGCAAGGTGAGACTTTTCCATTGTTTGAATTCATGATGATCTGTGAGCATGAGTTTGGGGGTAATTAATGAACTGTAAATCTGGAACAAAACTAAAACAGATGCTTCTGAATGCTTGATGAATCCAGTGTACCTATACAAGTTTAAAAATACTTAATGATTAAAGCTATTAAGTGCATTTCGCCAGTTGTATACATTCTCAGTGCTTGTGCTTACCCAGCTGCATCGATGTGCGTGCCTGGTTGACTGTGTGCTGACTGGAGCGCAGGCAGTTCTTCAGCTGGGCGGCAGCAGTTTGTGGCGACGAGGCGGGACTGACAGTGTTGACTGAGTTGGTGGAGTTCACCAGCGGGGTGGAGGGTCGGGACGAAGAGGGTCCCGGGGACCCTGGGGACGAAGGGTCAGAGATTTTACCTCCAACCTGACTGCACCCACTTCCTCCTCCTCCTCCACCTACTGGGCTGGACAAACAGGAGCCTCGAGAAGCACCAACTCCAAACGGAGCCCTGCAGAGCAGAGTTAATGGAGTTAATGGATGTGTTTAAAAGTTTCAAAAGGATTAAACATCACAGTGATTTCTGCTTTAGTCCTGTGCTAACATAAATCATACTGCTTTTAAAACATGGGTCCTCCTGTAAAACAAGAAATATTGGTGGGTTCTATGAATGACAGTTTCTGTCTATCTATTTCTCTGCCCACATCCTTGGTCCAAAAATATCTCAACAACTAAAAGATGGATCGCCATGACATTTAGAACAGATATTCATGATTCCCACAGGATGCCTCTTAATGATTCTGTTTATCCCTTGACTTTTCTTCTGGCACTGCCATGAGGCGGCGGGTTAAATGGTTCAACAACTTTTGGATGGATTGCCATTAAATTTGGTAATATGAATATTTGTGCGGATCCTAATACTTGCAACCCTAAAGAAATTTGCACTAGCCTTAGACACACTTTTTATTTATTACTAATTAGCAAGTATTGCCATGCCAACAAGTTAAATTATGCTTGTGAATATGGTAACATTATACCAGCTTATCATCTTTATGTCTGCAAGCGGTGATGTCAGCATGCACAAGTACAGCCTCGCAGAGCTGCAGAAGAGTCTTCTTGTAAAGTGCAAAATGTTAATAGCCAGTATTTAGTCCGTAATGGCAGAGCAAGACTTGCAAACAGTATTATTATCCTCTGTCAGAGTGAGCGATGTCACTGCTATTGTCCGCCTGGTGGATCAGCACAACTTTGTGTCCCACTGTAACATATATGGAGCTGCAGGCTGCAGAGTGCTGAATGGCAGAACACTACGCTGAACATTATTGACTCGAGGGTATTCACACTCTTATGGCCGCCCTTCGACTTCCTGTCACACACATGCAGAGTTATGGCTTTGTGAGTGTGTGTATGTGTGTGTGTGTGTCTGTGTATGTGTGTATGTCTCTCAATGGACACGGCAAAGTTATTCACAGATTCTTTGTTTGAGGTTCTCTAGGGACACACATTCAGACTTTTAGCTTAACTGCTTATTGTATGTTAGGTTTGATAAACTGACTCTTGAGGGCTCATCCAATTTTTTTTTGGCTGCTATCAGATATTTTTTAGACAGTTTTACAAACAATTTTATGAGAAAAGACACTCATCCTCAACACTAAAATGCAGTCTCCTTTCTGATGATAAACGCCACAACAAGTATTTAAAAATTCAAACTGCGTTTCAAAAAGATTGACGTGTCTATTTGTCTGCCTGTATTGGTCTAACTCTACAATGTGTGTATGTGTATGTGTGTGCGAGTGTGTGAATGCATCTTTGGCAGCCTCTCATTATCATATTGAGAAATTTCTGAGCTGCACTGCAGACAAAGGAGGGGGGAGAAGAAAGAGGGGAGGGAGAAGGAGAGAGTATGCTTGCGTAAAAATAACAAATTGCTTCTCATTTGATTACTTGCCTATCCTGCCTCTCTTCTCCTCGCTCTCTGTCTCTGTCTCTCTCCCTCTGTCTCTCACAGATTGCATAACTGCAGAATGTGAAGCAGCCATTCATATCCACTAGAGAGGGACACCTGCTGTTTTTGCAGCCGTTTCATCTCTTTATATCGTTTTTCTGTTTCTTTTGCTTTCTCCATCTTCTTCACCTAACGTCGCCTCTTTTCCAACAAATCACTATTTCAATTTCTTCCCATCTCTCTACCTGTACCTCTTTCTTCCTCCTTTGCCTTTTTCTTTCTTCATTCTGTTCAGTCTTTTATCCTTTCCCTCCTCACTCTTTTTTCCTACGCTTTCCCTGTCCATCCTACACCACCACATCTTTCATCTTCTCATTATCTTTTTCTGTCCTGTTTCTGCTTCTCCATTTTCTTCATCTTTCTATTATTCTAATTCTCCTTTGCTTTGAGTTTCTTCCTCTCTGTCTTTTACTTCGACTGCTTTATGGAGCAGAATACTGATTAGATGAACAGCCACTGCAAATGTTTTCACGCATACAGGAATAATGAGAGTAATTAAATTGCCAAATATGTTTTCAGCACACTCTTTCTGCTTTATTTGGTTTTAACAGCTATGAATTACACCTTTCAGGCTGCCAAAAGTAACAATAAAGATGATAATAATAAGTGTGATGATGATAATAATGATCTACACTTGATATATGGTAGCCCAACATTAGAAATAGAGACAATGTGACTACTGTTTATTTATATTAAATTGGACTTCAATCAAATCTGAAATGCTTAAGATTTTGCAGTTTCTCTTAATATGTGTGTGTCCAAGTTTTACTTTAAGTCGACCAAATCAGTGAAGACAGATCTTTATGGCTCATTCTTGCATTTTTGTTAAATAAAAAAATCCACCTCTCACACATTTTGCTATTCTAATACATACAAAGTGGTTTTGTTTCCTGTTATAAAGGGAAAGTATTCACAGTGGGTTACAGCTCTTTCCTGGTGAGCTTTTCTCAGAATGTTCTTCTGCTGTGACCGAATAATTTCGGCAGTCTTAGTTGCCAGAGGTGAAGGCAGAATTGTTGCAGTGGGCACAGTGTGGAGTCGAGACTGAAACAGGCAGAATACATTATCACCACGAGGAATACAGTCTCTTCAGATTGAGCCTCCACCAACTCAAGTCCAAAAAATTGCTTTTTGGGCGTGCCGTTGTGACAAGAAGCACTGCGAGTACACAGAAACACGGGCGGAATTTGCATGCCATAACAAGTAGCAAAATTGCACAGCTCAGCCTGATCTGTATTCAGTACAGTTGGAGGCAGAAAATGACCACGAAAAAAAAATTACAATGTAAATTACAACCACTGCGTTAGCGCCTCCACTGCTTTTGTGTGAGGAGAAAATTAGAGGCCTTACTCTGTGTTACACTGCTGGGTTCACATGACCAAACCAAATGAACTGAGCGATGAGTGGAACAGAGCTCTGAAATGCCGGCTGTTTAGAACTGCATGCGAAAATGATTTAGATTTCACCGGCTTTGCTGCAAAAAGAGAGGGAACTCCTTGACCACCTCTGCCGACCCATCAGCCCTCTCCTCTGAATGAGGTAGCTGGAATTATATATACAACACGAATGCATGACAAATGCAGCAGGTAGGGATTAGTTATGCTGCAGAGGCACACTGTGATGGTTGGAGGGATTAAACTTGGGTGCTCTGTGGTCTCTTAATAAAACTTGAAGGACACTGTACCTCATTACTAACTAACCACCAAAAACCAATCAAAACTCCACCTTTCCGAAGCCTGAGACTGGGATCACTGACCTGGACACGGGTGTGACGTAGTTCCCTGGGAAGACACCCGAGGCAGCAGTTCTCAGGGAGGTGCCTTTGAACCACCCATCTTGACACTTTTCTGTCACCCGGTACATCTCCCCTTTCCTAAGTTCAAGCTCGTCAGCCTTCTGGGGTTTGTAGGCGTATAGAGCCAAATATCTGGGGAATAAACGTAACAGAAAAACAGTTAAGTCAAAAATTAAAAACACTATAAGCCTGTGGGAAATATTTAGAAACTGTTCACTAAATACCAATTATCTCCCATGTGGATTATCCCTTTTATATATATTATGCAAAGTAAAAGCAAAGCTATTACAAATACACAATCCAAATAAATGAATGAATAAACAAGTGAAGGAACATTAGCAAACCAGCCCTTTGAAAAACAAGTAGAAATCTCTGTCAGTGTGTAAAGCATGGAGGAGAGAATACCAGATTTCATGGCTCTTTTATTTCAATCGGAAAGAAAAC
>JAPZDV010000005.1:14858313-14870831 GCA_029814665.1 Acanthurus lineatus
AGTAACTTTAGAAAACCACCCATTTTAAAAAAATTTATAAATCTTTGTCTTTGTTTAAAGCTGGGAGTAGTTAATACATTTTTTCTGGTCTCTTTTATTTAAATCGTAAATAACACGACTCCCTCGGTATAAATAAAATGACTCCAGAATATTCATGACACTTTCTAGTTGTCAGACAAAAGTTGAATTATATTGTTTTAAGATTTTTCCACAGTTTTTTTTTTTTTACAGAATCGACAAAACTGATCTACAACTGGATATTTGTAAAGTCAAAGAGCGGAACTGTGAAGGCTAGTCCTCCCACCATATACCATCCATTTGTCCAGAGTGATTCAGGCCTGTTTTGTGTCAGCTTTCTTTTAAAAGGAGGACGGGAGGAGTGAGAGGAGTCAGGCAGCGACCATAAATATTAGCATTTTGTCAGAGTTGCAACCGCCAAACTTGTCTCATAGAGCTGCTTGGTCAGGACCTCTTGGCATCACTTTTGAAACCACAGGGTACCCTAGCATCTGTGAGTGATGCACTGGGCTTTTAACCAAGTCCAATGTAAACCCATCTGAGGCAATACTGGACGCTATTGGATGCAGTGGATCCACTATTTAAAGACACATAAAGGACTTTCCTCCTTGAGACCAAAGTTTGAGTCAGAGTGAAAGCAAAAATAGTTTGAATCAGGCAGTTGTGTTGCCTAAACCTAAAGAAACAGTGAGTGTTTCACAACTTCAAACATTTGTTTTACAAGCTTAAAATTGTAATTATAGGAGGGCTTTCTGGCAAGAAGCCTTTGCACAGGGAAGCTAAAGTGAGACACAGTGCATGAGGATCCTGACCGAACGTCTGTATGTGACAAGTTTGGAAAAAGAAAGTAGTGGCATTTGAGTAACTGGTTTCCTTTAACATCTACTCTAAATTCATTGTTTTTTGTATTCCACTAGTTTAGACAAGTTTATGTCAGTTAATCAGGATTGTTTTGAGAAACAATTGAGATTTCACCAAATACACTTATGTACAGCAAGATTTACTGCAAATAAAAGCTTTCACAACACTGTGAGATAGAGCTGTGATATAAAGCCTCTTAATACTTAAAATAGCAGTTATTTGACTTATTTTACCAGGTAATTCATCTAAGAAAGATTTCTCTGTTCTATTTTGAGAAAAAAAACAACAAAAAAACAAGGTTGTTCCAGCCTTTAAATTATTGATCTCCTTACATATGTTCCTAGTAAACAATCTTTATTCATTTGGTAGAAAAAGTTATCCAATTACCTACAGACATATTATCCAGAACCAAAAAATTTGGAGGATTTGTTCTATTGCAATAACTTATGAGCCATAATATGTATTAACTACTACAAAAAATCATGCAAAAAAAGAAAATCAGACTCATAAAAAAGCTGACTCACATCAAATCCAAGATGTATTGCTGTTTTAATACTGCAGTGGAGTCTGGGATTTATTAAAGTCTTTAGGGGAATTCAAGTCATTGCTCTCTGTGGTAGTAATGTGACCACAAGAGGCTGACTGAACGATTTTCCCCTCCCAAATTGTATGGCGAGCTTTGACTGATCAATATGTCCCTGCCTACTAACAGGTACACTGATAAATGTAGTGCTTAGCAGCCTACAATATGTGACTATGTTTATGTATTGTCTATTGTGTATTGTTTATTGCATCTGCGTTAACATATAAATGAGCTTCTGGTTCTGTCGCTGCACGACATTTGTAGTATTTAGTGACAGAAGACAGTAAGAGTAAACAAGCCCTGTATGTGCTGCCTCCCCGTTGCCATGGTAACAGATGTAGGGACTGTATCCCGTCCCCCATGGCAACAGCAATAGTTGCCAGGTCAAGATGGAAACGTCCGACCTCATCAGGAGAACGAACCCACACCGGACATGTGTGTGTGTGTGTGTGTGTGTGTGTGTGCATATTAAGTGTATGTGTGTGTGTTTGTGTGTGCACCTGTGTGTTTGTTTGTGTACCAAGTGCTACTTGAAAGGTGATATTATTAAAGCTGACAATGTAGCTGTATTTGACTCACATCCTGCAGGCAAGACACCAGCCACCAGCTAACAATGAACAGCACACACACACACTTACACACATTCACACAAACACAGCTTCTTTGTAAATCTATACTTGTGAGGATCCCCTTTGGTATGCATTTCTTTTCTAGACTATAAACCTAAGTCTAACCTATGAAGAAATGAGGACTAACTAAATGACCCAACTATTATAAAATATCCAAAAACGTCCTCATTCTTGAGGTCTAAAACTCAAATTGGTCCGCACAAAGGTAGAAGAGTAAGAGCACAAACACACACACTCACCTTGAACACACCAGTATCTTTCTGGCAGTTACCTGGTAGATTAATTACAAGGTAAATTATAGAACAGTCCTGCTCAGCGCTGGCTTCTCACCAGCCATCTGGATGTGACCAGTGAGGTTACATTTCCACAAGAATTTAATTGTGTTTGGGAGTGTGTGTCAGGATGTTTTTGGCTCTTAATTCATTCAAGAAATGATCAACCCGTGAAGTAATTTAAGTCAAATTTAGAGCAAAGCTTCCAGCTGCAGCTTGTGTAACCTTTCTTTCTTTGTTTGTATTCACACTGAGTCATCTTACCCATCTACTGTAATATCTGTATGTAAAAAATTTCGGCATATTTTGGACAGATAAATAAAAAATGAATAAAAAAGCCTCTGGGAAGCCTGGAGGGTTTAAGATGCTGATCATGTAATCGCATGTCATCCCCATCTCTCTCTCTTGCTCCTGTCAACAGTCTGTTATCAACTAAAGCTAAAATTCCCTCAAATCCCTAAAAACCTCCAACATTAAAGCATGTAGGCATGAAAACTGCATATATTTTGAAGTAAATGTATATCCAAAGCTGAATTTGTGAGCGAGGACTAAGCATCTTATTGTTTGCTATACAATAAAAAGCATAAAGTAAGCCAGGGCTGTGTTGCTCAAAGACGTGTTATGAAACACTGATGTAAGCATCACACAGCTAAGTTAAAGCTGTGCGACTGTATTTCTCCTCTTTCATTCTTGACCAGTGGAGGAGTAAATGTGGCTGCAGAGGTGGTGGAACATGGCCAATAACTCTGGGCACAAAAGAGGAAATATTTTTAATGCTGCCAGGAGGCGGGTTCACGCTTGGATCTCAGGCACACATCCACTCTGTTGAGAAACAGAACAGTGGGATGGAAGGAGGGACAAAAGAGGAAAAAAAAAAGAAACAGGTCGCAGGTGGGCGAGCTGACAGCACCCTGAGGTGCACTCACATGTTGAGTGGCAGCTGCACCTTGGCATGGGCCAGCAGCTCAGAGGTTATGGATGCCACTTTGGGGGGCACCAGTACCCCTGCCGAGGAAGGAGAAGGACCCGCGTGAGATGCATCCTAGAGGCACACAGAAAGACACACACACATATACAAAAAGTTGTTTTTAATTAAAAAAAATTGCTGTTTGTTTTTAAAAAAGAGGATTTAGAAATTTGACCCCAACATGCCAACACGTTGGACTGACCAGTTAATGTAAAATCAATTTAACCCTAATATTACATATGTGCAAGAAGATGAAAGTAATCAAGTACTGTACTTTTGCCAGTGAGGGCTCCTACACTTACACCTCATTTCCACACAGCTCTGTGTATGTGTGTGTATGCCAGGAAGCCAAAAGTTCAGTCATTCCTTTGAGAACATGATCTGATCTTTGATATGTTTATGAACTCTTTCCCAATTTTTTTTGTGCAATTTCGCCTTGAGTACTTTTGAAAAACTAAACTGTTGTGGTAAATTTCAGGCTGACTGAAAAAAGTTATCATAAAACAAATTTGCTCACAAAAACGATAGAATATTAAGCTAACATAAGTAGCATGCTAGCTGTGTAACATATTGAGTGGTTTGTTAGTGGTTCAATTGTCTTAAACTGTTTTGCAAGACTGGCTTCACACCTTGTGGTGCCATTTCTTCCATCTGCAAAGAACTTCATCTCCTGGTGGTGGCATACTTGCGTTGGTGTGTGTTATACATATTAGCGGACACAAAACAAATCTCTGCGAAAATGAGGCATTAAGTCTGGTTTTAAGGTACTTGTGCAGCACTAGAGTGTTTCCAACTTCTTTGCTTTGCAGATTCAAACTTTACATACAAATTATATGATGATTATATGATTTTATGATCTATTTCTAAAGTATGACACCTTGTTAATGGTTCAGCAGCTACACTTTAAAGAAAATATTTTCAGTCAACTTCATCTCTCTTTTTTTATTTATCTTTATTTTCTCATATTATCTCTTATCTTATTTTCTCAGTTAAAACATCTGAATACCATCACTGCTATGTGTCACACTAACTGCAGTGCATGTGTGTATGTGTGCGTTTGTGTGTACCTGGATGCGTGCAGCTGCTCGGGGGTCAGAGGAGCTGATGAGGACTGGATGGGAGATCTCCATGCTGTGTCTGTTGTTGAGCTGGGCGGCTCTCTGGCTGACAGACAGCGCAGAGAACGAATGCCTCTTCTTGGCGTTTTTCTTCCCTTCGCCTCTCCGATGGCCAGAGCCATTTCCATTGGACGGAGAGCTGCAGGGGGAGGGTCCAGGTGCACAGGGGCCCAATGGGGCTGGCTCAGAGCTTGGACCTGGAACGTTGGTTGGCGTGGGCTTGTCGATTTCCATCAACTGCTTGGCTGTTTCATTTAACTGAGGAGAGAGGAGCAGAGGAGAGAAGAGGTTCTGGTATTTGATTTCAATCCTCAGTGGTTTTCATCCATAACAACATCTCCAGCACGCACAGGAGCAAGTGTGTTTGTGTGGCCTTTCCTCGCTTGTTCCTGCTGGCAGCTTTTCAGACCAGCAGCATAACAATCATCACTTACAACAACTGGTGTAGTGAGACTCCCTTTGTGTTGCACATACTCTCACTTTCTGTCTTTGTCAAACACACCTATATAACTCTCCCAAGCAAGAGCATCCTTCTCACTGCCACACGATAATTCTCTCTTTCCTTAATTTGATACAGTATTGCTTCAGGCTTTGGTAAAATCTGATATATTTAAAGTTTTAATTTAATTTTCTTATATAAGACACAAAATGCGTCATAGGAACTTTTTTCTTACACCAGGAACAGAACAGTGTTTGATGGTTTACCTTTAAGAATTTGAGGATGTGAGTAATCTACACTATTGTCACTCCAACAAAGTTTTATGCAAAATGTAATCACCAAATCTTTAACGTCTCCTGCATAAACAATTCTCTTAATCCAAAACATCTCTGAGATTTTAACGAAGAAATGGTGATGACAAATCACACACACAAACACACATGCACATAAACAAGCAAAAACACACACTCAAAGCTTTTTTTTTTCAATGCAGCTCTAATACTTTAAGGAATAACACAACAAATCTTCAATTTTTTTGGGTAATATTTCAGATTTAGTAGGATTATGTGTTTCTAAGTGACTGCACCTTGGGGATCTGAACACAAACAGTTATGATCTCATAACAGTTAAACAGTTCGGCAGAATTTAAAACACTGACTGAGAGCTTATAGAGAGAGCAATGTGATGAGGATCCGTGCCTCACACTGAACAGGCGGTGAAGCTGACTGCAGAGATCTGCCATCTCATCCTTTCCTAATGAGAACCACAATGAAAATGAGCTTTTAGCTTTATTGTGTTTTCATCCTCAGCTACTTTAATTGAATGTCAGGAATGGGTGACTGTGGTCTTGTATTTACTGTTAGTGTTACCAAATAAATGCAAGAATAAAGAATTCCTCCCAGCGCAGAACACATAACCGGTTGCATTTATCTGAAAGTCTGATTACAGCTCGGAGTCTTAATATCAATGAAAAACTGGTTAAGGGAACCACGGCTCACTCTGTCACATCAGGTTTTTAATGAGAAATGCTGAAGTCTGTCAGGCCAATCACATAACAGAGCTTTGCTGATATTTGTTGTGTTTAGAGTTTCAGCCCTTAATTAAGATTTAATAGAAATAGCAGAGGAAGAAAATTCATTAACTCTCGATTTTTTAATGAAAAAGTAAGATGGTGATTAAAACACTCAGCATGCAAAAAAGTCTCTTCTAATGTTTGACTGCATCAGGTAAATCATTTTATCTCTGTTACTTCCAGTACTGATGAAGTTTCATTTGTGTGAGTGAGACATGTAATTTGTTCCAAAACATCATTTGAGCAGGATGTCTCTGCCAAACATTTTTCAAAAGAAACTGCTAGAAACTAGACACTTGTGTTTTCACTTGTGTTTGTGTTTTCACTTACATAATGTTGACTGACTTTTTAAAGGGGTAAAATTCTGCAGCATGTTACATTGATGCTACATGCACACTACAGGAAGTCCTGGGGGAATTTCTCCTTTTTTCGAATCTGCCTCAACGAAACTGCCATGACATGGTTTCCAAGACATTGTGGGGCACCCACCTTGGTCCTGTGAACAGCAATGTACGCATATGCACACACACACACCCATATACATCTGCACACAGGGGTCAATGTGAAACAGGGATATGTAAACTCAGACACAGACAACAACCTCAGCTTCAGTCCTCTGACCAATTTACATCGCAATCACGTCTGCTTAGCGTAACCTCAAACTCCTGAACAATCCCCAGAGAGAAAGTCGAGCATTTCTTTGTGTGTGGTTGCATGTGTGTGTTTGTGTGTGTGTGTGTGTGTGTGTGTACAGGACCAACTCGTCTGTGCTCAGTGTTGGTGATGTCGCATTTCCATATTAATAGATATGCTAATCAAAGCCAAATCACATGCTAATGAGCATGATGGACTGATGCTGCAGATGTAACTGAGTTTGCTCTCAAGAGACGGACTAGAGGACATGCACACCCACCCAAACACCCATCAAACACTTACACACATGCATACACAGAGGTCAGCACACTCACAGGTAACACACTCAAAATCATAATACACTGTGACCAAGTAACTTTTATCTATTCAATTCTTTGCAAGTTATCATTACAAGTTTCTCTCTCCCTCTGTCTGTCCCTCACACACACACACACACACACACACACGCACACACACCTACATACTGTTCACACATACACCCACAATTACACCAATGACTGTTGTGTCAGTGTCTCTTTAACTACCACTGCTATAATGCCAGGTCATGCTGCAGTAAAGGTGATAAGGGAGTGTGTGTGTGTGTGTGTGAGTGTATGCATGTGCTTGTGTGTGTGTGATAAAGAGAAAAGAAAGAGACAGAGGAAAAGAGAGGGAGAGAGATGTTGTTGATAGAGACAATTCTTTCTTTGCTGCTTTTGGCTGAATGAAATCTCCAAGGTCATCTATTATGTGTTGAGCTGTTTCCTCTGTGTTCTGTGTCTTTTGAAAGGTGAGTGCTCTCACCAGGTAACACTGAGACTCGAGGTGATGAGCTGGTACCTGCCCTTCGACAAGGATAAGCCAGCAAGATACATGCATGCTCATGCACATGCACACACCTAACCAGTGGCAGATGTGTGTCTGCTACCTCTTGCTTCAGAGACAGTGGGATGTAAGAGGTGAAACAAAAGAAAGAGACAGAGCTGTCCTTGATGTAGGTTATACATCCAACTCAAATTAATCCCAAAGCTGCCCGCAACCAAAAAATATGATAAAACAAAAAACCAGAGGTTGTCCTGAACTTTTATTCCCATCAACCTCATATCTGCGACTGAACCAACAGCACTCCTTATACAATTTATACTTATACAGCTCCACACAAACCACACAGCACACCACCACTTAAAGCCTGGTACACGACATTTTTAACAAAATAAATCCACTCTAGGTGCATATGAACTAAAAAAACACCAAAACCTTTACTTCATCAAGATAAAGATACACTCACACCCACTTGAACCCAAAGAAATCCTATCCAAGCAGGACCATTAAATCCTGACGGCCAATATAGAACCAAACTAGCATTCAACAGTTCATTTTGCAGTTAGCAATTGTTATCAATCACTGATAGCTCCCAAACATGTGTAATTACTTCCATATGAGTTTACAGTTTGATTTCAGAGATAGGCTAGTGCAGAACTCTTGCATCCGGTGGCCATAAAGAACCATAAATTAGTGTCACTGTACCATTGACTCAGCTTTTGAGATATTTTGCAAAAAGTTTAAGTACAGAACTATGGTTTTATTCAGTAAAATGATCCAAAATAAAAACTGTTATCAGAATGCAGATGTTATACTGGTGTCCGTATGAAAAAGTTTAACTTTAAGCTTGCTTTATGACATTTCTAAAAGTGTAGCCCAAGTAAGATTGGTCAGACTGACGTTAGCTTTGTGTCAAAAGTCACAACCAACAACTCTGATGGGGCCAATGAACTGACGCAGGAGTCTAAGTGCAGTAGGTCAGGGTTTGCATCATCTGCAAAATAAGATGTTGGCGAAATCAAATATCTCATCAAATACACCTTTTTGGGAGATTTTTAATGTTGACGATAAAATTGAACTGTTAACCTCCTAATTATGGAGACAAAGAAAAAAGTGATTGTAACTGTAAAAACTCTGCAAAGTTTCAATATCCTTCCTCATAGTTTTTTAAACCACTGTAAAGGGTTTTTACCTTTGATAAACCTTCAAACTCATGGGACCATTACTAAACTGGACTTGCTGGTTTGTATTTCATCTCTTCACTAGTATCTTGAGCGATGTGCATCAACCAAGGCAGAATTTTTTTCTGTGCTATTTTTGTCTGAATATTCTCTACGGGACAGACGGCAGAACCCTCTTCAAATGTTTTGACTGCCAATCACTTCACTCTCTCCTCGTGTAATTTGGAATTTTTTCGATGGCATCCTCATCCTCTGCAAACCCCTCATCACCAATCTAACCAATCCCAACTGCCAAATATTAACACAAGCAGTCTGCATACACATCTGAGGAGTGGGATAACAGCTATTAAGAGGTACTTTAAATCCAGTGAGACACACATGCTCCCTCACCAACACACACACACGCACACACACACACATACACACACAGATCAACAGGAGTCCAGCTGGGCCCTTCTCATTAAGCTCTCACTGCAGACACACACAGACGCATGACATGCCCCTGTACCCCAGCTGTGCCATGGTGATGGAGAGGTCTAAATTATTGATGCATCTCTATCTAATAGGAACCCCTGTGTGTCTCTTTGTGTTTGTCCTGACTTTTCTCATCCTGTGGCTTAATCATCATCACCTAAGAGAGTCGTTTGGTCAAACAGCTAATTTCAGGGACATGATTGGGTAGCCAAGAGTCCAGCCTGTGCAGGCAGCAAACCCAGAGAGAGGAAGAGAGATAGATATTTTATTTATCCCCAGGGGGGAAACTCGGATGTCATGGTTGCAAGAGAACAAACTACAAAGAACTGTGCAAAAACAAGCGTCAACATAGGTGGGATAAACACAAAGGTGTAAAAAAAATGTCTTTTTTAAGTATATGCCTGATACAAGCGTGCAAATCCCAGCAAGCTGTGCAAAATGAATTTAATTATTGGATAAAAGTTAAAAAGATTAATTGCACACAAACAAAGGTTGTAGAAAATGCAATTTGAAGTTCAGATGGTGAAGTAGAGTGTGTTTTGAGAGGGTTGCATGTTTAGAAGATGGCAAAACAGAAAAAAAACAAATGCAGAGCAGTGATTTAATATGTGTATCTGCACACAATAATGCATGTACTTTGTTGTAAAGTTGAGTGTTTTTTATTAAACATTTATTCTCTCAATAGCGGATGACAAGCAATTTAACATTCAAAAGGATAAGTCATCTTATTAGGCTCTACATGAATACACAATGCACTACAGAAACACTGCGTTTGATATAATGAGGCTCCTTTGGTCTTCAGAAACAGACAAAACAGTTTTCTTAGTTTGAGTGAACCTCACAATTTTGAAGTTTCATCATTTGGTTTATGACAGAGAAAGATACAATGAGTTCATTCATTTTTGGTAACAGACAAAAAAAAAGTTTTACTAGCAGCAAGAAAGAAAGAAGAACACATCCTTCAGCTTCTTACCAATGGCTTTTAACACTACTTAAAAACCTTAAATGTGATCCAGAGCAAATTGTGCCTGATATTTTTTCAGTTGCAGGAGGATTAAAGTAAACTATATTTCACTCTTGACAGGCATGGCACTATGAAAAAAGGTAAAATGTTTGGGGTGTTGTGGGTTTTATCCTTTTACCCAGAGGAAATCCTCTAAATTCCACCTCAGCCTCGTTTCAAACAGCATTGCTAATGTAATTGGCATTTCTGGGACAATTTTAGTGTTTTGGTTGTGTATATCTACATTAGTGTATGAGTGGCCAAAACATAAATTAAATGAAACCATCATGGGGAACCTTTACGCAGCTTAGCATACATTTAACATACAGCACTGTGTTCTACAGAAAATGACAAGCACGCATTATACCTGTGACATAGGAAAAACTACACCCCTCATACCAAAATCTGACAATGTCCTCTTAACCCTGGTTAGTGGAAGGGAATAAAAAGCAGGTTGTATTGTGCAGAGTAACCTAGTAAGATCAACTGCAAACATGGTCACAAGAAAGATAATTGGAATGTTGACGCAAACAGCTGATCAAGATCACAAAAAGTTAATGTCAGGGTTGTTTTTTTCCTTTGGATATTCTCATAACACATAGTAGCATCTGATAGCACCTTCAATGGCTGATACCAGTATCACTTAGGTGTGTACCGATGAGGAGATCAAAATATTCTTCTGTCTCATTCATTAAAAAAACATCACAGCTATTTGATTCCGGTCCCCGACCTCTGCTGCTTTACTGTGTTAATTACATCATTAATAACAAAGCAAATACTTTCAGATGCTACTACACCAGCCTAGTATATATACATCAAAACAGATATGGAGACATAGATTCTTTTTTTCTTTTTGCAACATATCAATAGCTCACTTTAAACAGCAATTAAATAAAAACAAGAACATTTTACTGTCTAAAATGAACATCCATTATAACCATCTTCTCTGTAAATTGTATTTAGGATATTACTTTTTCATTGGTGATTTCACTGATTCATCCACTTTTCTCAAAAATGAAAATGAATAAGCCAGCTTTCACTCATGTGAATAATGAGCGACAGCACTGATTTTCCAAGTTCTTTCATCAAAGTAATGGGAATGTTGCCACTGATTGCAGGGAAAGATTAACGTTATTTCTTATCAAACACTGAGATGGAAGATGCTTTGTGTCTCTTCTCTCTCAGAAGTAACAGTATGATAAATGAAAATACTGTAATACAGGTGTTTCTGGAGCAACAGCACTGTTGCTTTCACAGCTCATTCTGTAATAACTTGATATGTGAGTGTTTTGTGCCGCTGTGTATGTGTGTGTGTGTGTTTACCTCCACATAGAGAATGGGAAAGATGCCAATCTTGTCTCCCAGCATGCCTTCCGCCCAGTTCTCGTCCACTCGCCTGATTACAGTCAGTACCTCATCCTGGACAGAGAGGAAATGAGTGAGACACACACAGTCACACACTAATGCTACAACCATGTGTGTCCAAACAGCTATCAACTTATTTTTGTATCACTACAGCAAATATCAAATTGGCTGTGATTTAAAGGCAAAGGATGAATAAATAAAGCAATTCATGTCTTGTGTCTTCTGCAGTTAAAAAACACAAGCTATTTATCCAGATCTATATCCCTTTGTGAGTGGATGTTCTGCTGGATTGCTAAACAAAGGAATAATGCCAAAGATCTGAAAAAAACCCTTTTTTGTTCTTGCATGTTGTAGCCTGTTTCATGCAGATCACTTTTTGAAAGGCAAACATCTTCTTCTCAAAATTGACAGGCAGCTACTTGTTGCCTTCATTTCAGATGTAAACCAATCACCTGCTTTTCAGCTCAGTTCATCACAAGTTCCTGTGCTCATCCTTTCTGTAAGCATACCATCAATGTTACAGCCACTTGAATTTTTATTTTAACTTTGATGCGACAAAGTGGTGAGTGCTTTCTTACTTTGCAGGGGTTTGTGGCAGCAGTGTACAGTTCTTTGAGTGTTCGAACCTTGAAAATATGTGAGCAAAAACTAGTTTGATGACTATTAAACTGTGCACAAAAAAAAGGAAAGTAAAAAAGCCTTTGGACATGTATGAAAACATTTGAGATGTCACAAGTACTTTCTGGAAACAATTTCTGACCAAAATAAAATACAAAGACAGGGTTTTCTTATCTGTTTGAGAATATACATTTGTAAATTATGTCATTGGAAAATTATTTCATGCCTATTGATACCAGGACAAGACAATGTAGATAATGTCAAATTTAAAAAATCCAATATCACAATATTTTGTTTTCATTAAATATTAACACAACAATGACCACTTGTATATGTAGTATATATAAATGTTAAAAATATGTATGTATGTATGCATGTATGTATCTACCAAGATAGATAGATAGATAGATAGATAGATAGATAGATAGATAGATAGATAGATAGATAGATAGATAGATAGATA
>JAPZDV010000005.1:14878352-14900283 GCA_029814665.1 Acanthurus lineatus
GAAATAAAATACTCAAAGATACAGAATTTCAAGGGAAATAAATGCAGTATGCATATTTTCTGTTCCCTCTCTAGCTTTTTTTAGCCATTATTCTTTTCCTTTTTTCCTCTTTTGTTCTACCTGCTGAGCAACTCCAGTGACTTTGGCCGTGTTGGTGCTTTGCTTACTGTCTTTACAGCACTGTGAAAGCCCATTAACACATGCACCTTTTCTCCATAAAATGTTCTGGGAAGATTACTTGTTGGCATTAGGTTTAAAAAAGACCCTGAGCCGCTATAAAGTTCACTCTAGTAATTTGCCAGGAGCTTGTAACATTCTGTAACTCTTTCTTAACAGCTAAAGTGAGAACATAAGGTGCCAGCATAAACAGATATTGCATGCACAAGGTTGCAATGGTGCAGATATGTAATTATCTGAATGTACATTACAGTATATACGCATACATATGCAATGTATTGATATATGATTCATTATATAGTTAAATATAGTCTTGGTGCTTGTGCCACCTTCTTAAGACAGCACTGTAATAAATTTAACATTTAATTATCATTTATATGCACAAGGAAATAAAATCTATTAAATGAACCATTCTATAAATGAGATACTGTGCATAAACCAATTCCAGCAGCAATTTAGTAGAAGAGATGTATTTTAAGCTGTCTTATCCTTTATTTTCTTTTTTTTTGTTGTTGTTGCAAAGCAGGGTAAAAAAAACCCTTGGAAATCCACCTTAGAAAATTGCATTCTACATACACAACATCAAAGTTACAGCTTTAATTTAACTTTGTGCAGCACGACAATTCATAAAAACTGCTTTACCTTCAGAATCAACAGCGCGTTAGTATATAAGGAAATAAATTAAAGCCGGAGCTTATCTGAGATGCCTTGTTAATTTGTACTGTGGGGGATTTGTTGCTGTCTGTAATACTGTGTCAAATAACCTGACAGATATATTTCTGTTGCAAATAAATGATGAAATTGAGGAGAGTTTTCTGCTGCATTGTGCAGACATAGATTTGATATCTGGTTGGGGTGCCAAAGCAATACTCAGCCATTTGCCTGCAAGTTTTATAAATCCATCACTAAAGCAGGCTGAAAAGATAACTAAGAATGCCCCTCTGTGCTTGTGCCTTTACTTTTAAACTCACCGATGTTTTCCCGCTGTGCTGCCATCACAGTGAGAAGAGAAACTAATCCATCCAGAACAGTCGCTTTATGTGTGAAAAGAGTAGAAATGTGTGAACGGCAAAAACCAAGCCAGGATTGTTGCACCCTACATGTGTGAAAAGGGTTTCTTAGTGTTATACCTGTCGGCAGCACTGTATTATCCCCAGACAACACACACACACACATGCACACACATATATACACACAGACACATTGACACACACACACACAGATACATTGACACACACACACACACCCACACACACACATTTCTTATTCAAAATGCTCTCTCACCCCTGTGGTGCAGTAATTAGTGTTTGTGGATTTCTGTAATGGACAGAAGGAGTGTGTGTGTTTGTGTGTGTGTTTGACAGACAGTCCCCTGCCCTTGGGGACATACACACATACACAGAAGTCCCTCCATCAACCACTACTGAGACTCCCATCTGTTCAAGTCTGTCAGTGTGTGTGTGTCTGCTGTAGCCATAAGGTACAGAGAGGTGACTTGTCCAACATGGGACTGACTGCTCCATTCACTGAGGCCCCTCTGACACACACACACAAGGGTTTTAGTGTAGAGTTGATGGATAATTGAGTTGAACTGTGGACTTTTTTAAGTGTTTTTCAAAACTAATGAAGGTCATAACCAGATTTTAAGTACTAATACTTCAAGTAATGACAGTTTTGTGATAACTGGAACAATAAAACCAAATTTTCCTCTGCTAAACATGTCTAAATGTTAAGAAGAAGAGGGCACACAATCCATTATTTAGTAAATTCTGAACAAGTATTTATAAGTTTGAATTAATAAACCTAAACACTTATAAGTAACCATAGTATTACAGGATACAAATACTTCTGAGACTGCATCTGCAGAGTATAAGCAGAGTTCAGTATTGTGCACATCATAGGTGAAAGCAATAACTTTTTTGGATGCAGAATTCCAAGTTACATTGCCTGATCATTTTTAGCTTTACAACTTAAGCATACACATTTAGGATTTCACTATAGACCTTTAAAAAAAAGGGTTCACTGCTAAAACCTTGAGACCAAACTTTATTGTGATTCATTTTGGGGAACATAAAGAAGCTGCAGGGAGCCAAATCTGTCTGGCAAGAAACTTGTGTGTTCCCACTGCGCTGTGAGAGTGCAAGTTGTCATGCTGGAGAGCCAACAAAAGTTTTTGGTGCACCTGCTTTGTGCTTGTTACAGTGCAATGGTCTATCTGTGTGCAACACATGCAACTGTGAAAAAATTAAATTGCACCTTTTATATGATAAAATGTTGAACTGAGTCTAAACGGAACATAAATGTAATTTGAGGATACCTTTTTCAGCTGAGACAATTGCTGGCGTTGTACTGCACTTTGAGAAATGTTAATAATATCACTTAGGAGAGCAGCAATCTTTATGCAGCTACTGCAGCTACTGCATCTCCCCTGGGGGCTCCATTAGAAAGACAAAAGCTTTGATGCATTGATTCTTCATACCTTACTTGGAGACTGTAATTCAAAGTCATACTCCACAATATGTTAATGTGACTCCATCAAAGGACAGAGTAATTACAGTATATCTCAACTAAAAGAAGCAACAACAAAAAAAAATATGCTTGAAAAACACTAGTTTAATCATCTTCTTAAAAGCAGATATTTTTAGCAGCACTCGATGTCCCTCGCTCGGTCAGTGATTCACTCCACCACTTCGGTCCAGACTGAATATCTTCACAACTATTTGATGGATTGCCATGAAATTTTATACAGATATTCATGATGGTCAGATATTGAATCATGCCGGCTTTGGTGAACCGAAGCAAACCTGTTCCTTTCTCCATGCTATGCTCATTATCATTTGGAGACGATGGCTTCTGGCTAAAAACATGGAAACTTCTGATACTGCAGCAGTTACACATTAAAGAGAGAGCTGGTCTATCAAATGCACAGCTAGCAGAAAGCTACAAAAATAAGATTCTGCAATGTGCCTTTTCCTTGACCTCCACTAAAACATTTATCACTTTTTTGTAACCTCCAGGTCTTGATAGGTCACAGGAGCAAGTTTTTGGACCAGATGTTACATTTATAAACATGTGCAAAGATTAAGCAGCAAGTTTGAACATTGAAAAGAGAAATCTGCTTATGCTTGAACAGCTTTATAGATCCTCTGCAGTCCAACTAAACAGACGCTGCAAACACAGCCATGCATATAAATCTATTTATATGTGTAAATCTATTTATTTATTGGTAAGGGAGATTGGAGAACACTTTGAATCAAAAGGAGAAAATTTATGGAGTGTGAAATAGAGGCGGCTGTTGAAGTTTAGGCTATAGGAGGAGGCTTTATTGAGGCTTTATTGTTTTGTGGTCATGGTGCTGGTGTGACCAGTAAGAGAAAATCTGGCAACTGGCAGCCCATCACAGCAGCAGTAATAATCCTGACTTAGAGATCCAACTCTTGGATTTTTGTCAGGTTTATTTTGTTTGAATCTACATATTGTGTTCAATTTTACTGGTAAACCCCCTCTGACACCTCTCTATTTCATTGTACTACATATCTGTATTTTTCTATGATTCCTCTGTCAAGTTATGGCCCATTTAGGGTTGTTTATCTGACTAAAAAGAGTTGAGATATCTTTAAGAAATATATTACAAGTCGTATACGTTGGTGTCGCTATTCAGAGGGAGGGAGACACAGATCTGCTGAAGCCGCTGCGGTGAACCAGATATCCTGCACCAATAAACACACATCAGATTATGTTCTACATGGTTTCAGAGAAAATTATTCGGACAAGATGTATATCACAAGAAGACAAAATGAGCAACACTCAGCTATATCACAACATTAAGATTTATGTTAGTACTTATTCAGAAGAGACAGTGGATGTTTTTAGGTCTAAAATCTTGTGCTGATAAATGGAGCTCACAAAATTCAAACTGGCATCACAATAGCCTCACAAAATAGTCTGTAATAATCTATTACAAAATGACATGCTTATTAAACTTCTTGTCAAAAAAGTTTCTGATTTTTTTTGTATTTCTGTCATGCACAGATATGAATTGATGATTACTGAGTGATGTGTGTGTGTTAATGTTGTCAAATGTTGAGTCTCTTTTAGATCGTGTGATGAGACACTATGATGTGCAGTAGCTAGTCTAGGTGCAAAATCTTTCAAAACGGACAAACTAAGCACATCTTCAAGAAACTTTGGGGGAGCAAACTTGCCTTTCAATCATAAGAGAGGCAGTGAGAAAGAAGAGGAAAGAACAGAACAGAAGAGGGAGATCAGCAAAGCTAAAAATTTGATACGTTTGGCTTTTTTCTCAACAGCTGACAGCCAACTGATGAGCCTTCTTCTGGCAGTAAAGCAGCAGTAAGTCTGGCATCATCACCGATGCCACCCTTGGTGGTGTGTCAACAGCGCTGCAGAGGGTTAATATTAGGACCTTGCACAGTAGTGTGCACTGAAGCCCACTGTGAATTGAGGTGGGCATTTTAAGCCAAAATATCAGTGAAAAGTCACTGAGAACTTAACCAGTTTTCGAAAATCCCCCCATGTGAGCACCAAAGCATGCAGAGAGAGTGAGTGTTAGCAAGAGAGAGAGCAGTGGAAAGCACATTAGTCTGGTTTTTAGCAGTAGGAAGCTTTGCTTTGGTCTGCAGGATAGCACTCCATTTCCTGGCTCTGTATGTACTGACAGGTGACCTGTATGTATGATTCAGATGTAAATGATGGCCATGAATCTAGGGTTGTGTTCAGGGATCACTTTTCAACACTGTCAACAGAGCAAGCTAACATCTTTGAGATGCAGGCCATCTTTGCTTTGCACGTCATCATCTAACTTTAATCTGGTGTTGATCAGAGGATGGCCCCCCTCCTTCTCCCGGGTGCTTTGCTCTCAAATGATGACTGTGCAAAGTTGTCGTTGATTTCTAGCCTCACTTGGCAGAGTTTGCATTGCACCTAATTTTTTCCTCAGTTTTTTGAAGTACTTCCACTCTGAACTTTTTGACAGCCGTAGGAGTTTCTGCTTGTCTTTCCTGAATGTACAGTGGCATCATGCCCATCTCAAATCACTAATAAAACGGTCTACTGCTGCCCTCATTTGGAGAAGAGCGTGCCACAAATTATATTCTGGCTTACTAACACAATACTTATTTGACATTGGGTTTTTTAATTTAAACTGCTATTCAAAAATTGGCAAATCATGACCCATCCCTAGTCATATCAACCTTATTCCGCTGCATCCCGACATGCTGCCAAGAAAAAAGTCTTGTCTCCATTAAATCTGAATCCATGCATAAGGGCATAACAGTTACTATGTTTTCTGTGAATTTATCTTAACTATTTCATTTAGTATCCAAGAAGAGAAATACCACTATTGCGCAAAAATGACAATATGATTCAAAGACTTGATCCAATGCTTTGCACTGTGGCACAAGTTGAGAATATCAAAGTAGCAGAAGAAAAAAGATCATGATCCTCAGGAAAATGCCTCTTTGCTGATCTCACAGTGCACCTTGGGCACAAAGACAGACCAATTTGTTAAGTGTTGCAAGCATCAGAAACACAACCCCTGAGGCTCCTGTATGTGCCTTTGCTGTGTTTACAAATGAGGCCAGAAATTCATTAACATGTCGAAGTAGATTTTTTATCAATACGTGCAGAAACAGAACCAAAACACAAACAACAGCACACCCACAAAGTAAACTCACACTCCTATATAGTGTTTCAGAGAGGAGATGACTTTGTCAACTATTTTGACACTCTTATTATTTTCCAAAACAACATTGAATAAATAATGAAAGAATTTTTAAACAGCCCACGTATTAAAACAGCAGAGAGATATTCATTTTCTTTTTTCATTTTCATTTTCATTTCAACACACTGCATGGGTGTTACAGTAATGTGTGCACTGTCTGTTGAGGACTGGAACTCAGTTTTTGAGGTTTCACTTCAAAGGCAACATTTGCATACGGTGTGGAGGATGTGGAGGAGCTTCAGGTTAAGTGAGCTTTAAAGGAAATAAGGAATTAAAGGGACTAAATGGTTTCGTTTGGAGTAGTGGAACACATTTGGTATCCTGGATTCACTCATCTGTCGACTCTATTGCCAAGCAACACTAACATTCCAACACCAAGCCTGTGTGTGTATGTGTACTTGTGCATGTGTGTGTTGTGTGCGTGAATGTGTGTGTGTTTGAAGGATGGTGGATGGGACAGGATGTTCCACTCTGCTCATATCCCCATCCATTTTTCCAGCACCAAACTATTTTCTGTCCCCTGTAGTCCATTTATTCACCTCCCTACTAACACACACACACACACGCACACCCACCCACAGACATACATGCACACACAAGCACACACACTTTTTAACTATGATTACTCTGCTCACTCTTCTCCTGCCCACCCGTCCTTGGAGGGGCATCGGGCCGTTACAACTTTTTTTTTCATCTCGAAAAGTGTGTGAGAGATGGTGTGTATGTGTGTGTGGTAATAGTGTAGTAAATCTGCAGAGGTCTTTTTCCACTCTGTTGTGAGAGCGGCATTCTGTCATGCTCTGCTGTTTTATTGGACACTCAAGTACAACTCACACACACACACACACACACACACACACACGCAAACACACAATATTGCGCAGGTAGAAAGGTATGAGCCTACCTGTTCATCAAAAACATGTTAATCTGTGGCGTTATTTAACAAGTTCAGAAAAAATGTGAAAAATGATCATTCTGTTCTCAAACA
This sequence comes from Acanthurus lineatus, assembly GCA_029814665.1. Taxonomy (NCBI): domain Eukaryota; kingdom Metazoa; phylum Chordata; class Actinopteri; order Acanthuriformes; family Acanthuridae; genus Acanthurus; species Acanthurus lineatus. Next base: position 14,885,261 of record JAPZDV010000005.1, read on the forward strand.
CACACTTTTAAGAGTTGTGGGAGAATCTGTAAATAAAAATATGCTGTGTTCGCTTGAACACATAAAATGTTAAACAACAAATTATGTCAACATTCAGCCACACTCAAGCAAACATCAGCTCATCTATACACATGCATGCTCACGCACACTTGCACACACTTGCACACATGCACACACACACATACACGCACACACAAACACAAACACACGCACGCACACACAGGTTGTCTGGCAGATATTCAGTGCGCTATTGATTCATTTTCCATCTATAATTCATGAAACAACACACACTTCAGATGTATTGAAGACACACACACACACACACACAGACACAGACTGGCAGTTTCTGAGAAGTAGGAAGACAAGAAACACAACACCACTCCATGTTCAGAGCTTTTACACACACTCACACTCTCACACACACACACACACAAGTACAGCGGGCAGCTTTCAGGAGTTCATTCATTGTCTTCACCTCTCCATCACTCCCTCCTCCTTCCTCCTCTGCATCTCCTGGCTTTCTTCACTTTCTCAACACATCACTCCACTTTGGCTGAGGTGCCAGCCGCACTTTACTTCCAAACTCTCCTCATTCACCCTCCTCTTTAGTTCTCACTTTTTCCTAATCTAAAAAGAAGCTCATGGAGTCTACAAAATGAAAACAGGGTCATCCTCTGAAAAGGCACACCAAAATATTATGGAAATTTGAGATTATACCAAATTTTATCAATTTTTTTTAAATGTCAAGGCACTGCTGGAGCAAACAGAGAGACATGCGGACTGACAGGCTTGCAGACATTAACCTACTTCGGCCCCTGATGGGCCAAAAATATCCCTGAAGAAGAGTGGCAGAAGGAAAATCAGACAATTAACAATGAACTGACTGTGACCTTGTGCAAAGTAACGGGAAATAAAACATAACAAAATGAAATCTGCAGGGATTACTTCCTACTTCAGAGCTTGCAGTATGAGCCAACAACAACAACAACCCCCAGTTCCACATATCAGCACATGCACCCAAAAGCACACACACACACACACACACACATATGAATGTTTTTTTCTCTTTGAGTAGCATATGGCAAAAGCCACTTCAAAAAGTCTGTTTGCTTTCATTGAAATGACTGGGTCAGTGAAGCAGTCATAAATGTAAATCTTGTATGTTTATGTTCTTGCTGACTAGATCCAAGTTGGAAAGTTTTAGTGAGGGTCAGCTTGATGTCATGTTTTTTTTTACACACTCTGTGATTATGTTTGAGAGAATGTTGATGTTACACATAGTACTGTGTTAGGGCTACCATAAATGAACAACACAACAATATATAATGATTCTTTTGTGATGCCTCACTGATGGATCAGGCCGATTATTAGCCCTCAAGACGCTGAAAAACGACCAAACTGTATTCACAGCACTGAGAACTAAATCAAGTTGACTACTAAAAGTCAGTCTTCCTGGTCTTTTTTATTTATTCAAATAACGATCAATAAATGCACAAAAGCCAGTATTTCACTTTTTTAAAATAGAAAAATCCAACAAGAATTTAGCTTTTACACTTTCACCTCTTTCACATCAGTCAGTATCATATGTACATGCACAAACACACAGATCATTGCTGTGGATCTTTCCCACGTGTGTGGCCCTTTAGACCTTAGTGTGCACACAGACTAAGATCCAAATGACTATGAGACTAAAACACATTATTATTTATTAGCTTCTCTCTAAAGTCACTCCTTTATGTAACACACCAAAATGTGATTATATGTCTCATATGCATTGCTGTATTATGTAATGAAGTTTTAACTCAGACACTCCATTATATTATTCCTTGTTCACCAATATCTGCATACAATAAAAATATGTGTAGTAGGGCCAAGTGCAAGAATTTATGCTAAAGATGTCATGCTTTATATTCAAAGGGTTAATTATTTTAATTATTTGATCTGATTAATATTATTCCAAATACAACCAGCAAAAGATTAATTAATGGAGGCAGGACCAACTTAATGGTAAGAGAAATACCAGAGTCCTTAACTGGCTCAGAGAGATTGTTAACAATGAGCTCATTGGACAAAACCCTCAACAAGCACATTGGAGCAAAAGATACAGTTTGACTGTAATAACAATGTGACTGCTCAAATGCAGTTATAGTGGGAGACTTCCTTTAATACCTTAATCTGATTTTGTTTTTTGACTTTTCATAATGTAGGTAATTATTGTTAAAAAAAACTGTAAGTCTGCTCTGGAGTATTTTTGCACAATTAATTGTTGTTGAAAATTAGAAAGCGCAGCCATGTTTCTCTTTGTCTCTTACTCTTGCTACATGGCTGCTCCTTTAGTGCCCCACGCTACAGAGAGATAAAGTCATGCATAACATCTAAGACTTGTCAATAATAACCACCTTTCATTGCCACTGCTTTATTACTGCACCGTGCGAAAACAAAAGACGAACAATTATTCTACGACAATACTGCTGCAGAGCTGATAGTTATCATAGCCAATGTGTTAACTGATCAACTGTGAAACCCTCTACTCTACAGTGACATTCCTGTATTTTAAGCATAACGCTGTGTGAATCTCATTCTTCATGACAAAATCCCTTTTTACAGACACACTCAAAAAGCACACATATATGACACATTAAGGATCATGTTACATAATATGGTATGTTTTTGAACTATGAATACATGATCCTACAAAGGATTGAGAAGTAAAACAGAAAAAAACTGCTACAGCCTCCTAGAGTGGAAACAGGCTGTCAGACTGAATTATAATGCTCATGCATGTGCACACACACACACACAGACACACAAACAGAGAGTAATCTTTAATCTGTCCTTAGACCTTTGAACAATGTCATATAAACTTTCATCTTCGCATTGAATATTCTTTGTGAGTATCATCCATGATGTACTTTCATGACTTAATGTCAGGCTCCCTGTATCAAGGGTATTTGACTGAGTGAACTGCTGAGAAAGAGGCAATGACAGAAAAAGAAGAACACGGTGCGAGATGGGAAGGAGTAACGACAGCAAGCTTTAGTGCAGAAAGCTCTGGGAGTGCATGCATATTCATAAGACTCATTTCCATCTGAGCTGTGAGAGAAAGCGTGGATATGTAAAACAAAAAAAAAAAGAAAAAAGAAAAAAAGAAACACATACACATACAGCAGAGCTTGTTAAATATGCAAGCTGTTCGATGCCAGTGGAGTTGTGAAAAGGATGGATGTCTTACCTGATGGAGTATCCAAAATGTCGTAGCAGGTGATATCACGGATGGCAGAGCAGGGAACAGAGGAAGATAAGAGACTTAGTATCAGTATCAACAGTCAAAGTTAATCCTCAATAAATCCTTGAAATTGTATAGAAGCTATCATTCAATAACTGTAACAAATGAATTAACTCTCACAACCATATAGCTGCACACACAATGTAATAATATGCTGTTAAATACAGCACATGTCATAATGACTTGAAATGCTTGAAATGCAGTGTGTGCTGCATATGCTGCAAAAAGTTTCACACTTGGTGAACTCATACAGCCAGTTACACGGATAATCTTCATTTTTCTTCACATCATTAAGCAAATCCTTCAGCTAATTAAATGATGTAACAACCAACATAAAACACGACATGCCACCTGATGATTATCATACAGCTTATGTCTTATCTACATCAGCTACACACATTTTTGATGCAGTTTTAACACCTAATGCTGCCACAGTTACAGATGCTACGGTACAATGCGGTTAAACATCATGTTTCTGCTGCATATTGATCAAGATGAGATATTTCATATGGAACAATCGGGTGTTTGATGTATGTTTTTTATGCTCTCTCCTTAAAACAGAGAGTACATAATTCAATAAATCCACTTGAAAAGATTAATTTATAATAAAAACAGATAAAATAATATGTTAGAAATAGGCAGAGAATAATAAATTTAGGAAGTGTCTAAATAAGTCAAGAAATGTTGCTGTGATCATGAATGCCATATTTGTACCAGACAAGGAAATTTATATGGACTGTATGCAGCAAAAGTGTGTCTCAGTATACTTCAGACTCCACAAACATACTTGAATTTGAAGAATTTTGAGTAAGAATTAAATCAATTCAGAGTTAAATCAATCAAATACTTGATACATTATACAATATGTCCAACCAGGCATGTCAATATTATATATAATCATTACAAATAAAAGGCTTTTATAGAACCGTGAGTCAGATAAAATACAGTCAGTCATATTGATGTTAAAAGATTGGGGTTGGCTGTTTTTAAAGCATGACGTCACTTCAATCAAAATCAAATAAACTTTTTTGCCCCAAAGGAAATTTGTTTTGGTAAAAAGTGCTGCACAGAGCTGCATACAAGCAACAAACACACAATGCATAATCCTCACACAACCAACAAAAACAGTCATAAACAGCCTATCCTAGGGTTTTTCTCTTATCTACATAAACTACACACAATTTTTTTGGAAATGAGACAAAATCCTCCTAGGTGTTGTCTCATATCCAAAAGATGCTGTTTTCTAATGCAAGAATACAATTTTTATTGCTTTTTACAAGAACATGGTGCTCTTGTGTAAAGAACAAGGGGAAAAAGAGGATGAAAATGAGCTGCTGATCCAAAAAGTCCCTCAAAATAATGTAAAAAACTGGGAGTGGTAAGAGCCTGATTAGTCTCATACAATCTATATTATTTTCTAATCTCCAACTACCTGTTGTCTCTGACAAGTCACCAGTCTCCATTGTTGTCAAACTCTTTGCCATTCGACCTTTTTACACAACACAGTTCAGCCCTCAGGTCAGAGGTGGAAGGCGAGAGGAGGCGGTGAACAAACGGTGCTTCGTCTCCTCCATCGCAGGACCCAGAGCTCCCACTGTGCTTTTATAATGAAGCTGCTTTTTTCTGCAGCCTCTCGCTGTAATTTAAGTAGTTGCCCTCATACTGGCAATGCTTGAGAACTGCCTAAATTACTCGCAGCCAGAAACTTAAAATGTGACTTTTTGAAGGCCAATAGAATATCATTATTGCAGGGCTTAAGGCTTGTTGAAAGTTTCAAACAGCCTGAGTTCAGTCCTTGTGAAAGAGTGATAGAGGAAAATTAGATGTGAGGAGAGAAAGAGATGCAGGGGGCAGGTGAGGTTGCTACGGATGACAAGCTGTCATGGACGTGCCCTTTCTATTGGTCCCGCTCGCCTCTCCAGACCCCTGTTACTGTGGCGACAGGGGGCCTTGAGTGACAGATGGTTGCTGAGGCGTGTCGACGGTTGTTAAGAGTACTAAATGTGTCAATCACAGTCACAGATATAAAGAGCTTAAAGGATGTACGCATGGCCAAAAGAAACACAAACCACAGCAAGTTCAAGTGGAGAATGTGGACACAAATATACATTTGACACGGTCTCAAGGATTTGAGTAACCAAAGCATGCAAGATTTCACGTGTGCTGCAAAAAGGATTCAGCAGAAGGTATTTATGTGACTTGCAAGAGTTCAATAAAATAACCGAACCACTTCTTTCATGTGTGACTTTTCTTAGGTGCTGCATGCTGAGGTAGATTCCAGCAAACTGCAACCATGAACATTATAAGTAGCCTGGTTCACTTAGTGGATGGATGGATGTGCCTAAAGAATGAATAATTTAGCAAATGAGCACTAATAACAGTTTTATTTAACTCTTCCTGTAAAGAGACAAACCCATATGAGCACTGTGCGGCTCATTTTCCGGTTTCTTGCAATAAGAGCAGACCAACATATGCTGTGAAGCAGTTTTATTTTTTTTGGCTGTTCTTTTGCTTCTAAGAGATGCTGTCAATTGTTCTTTTGAAAACTGTGATAGTACTTCAGCTCATCAAAGCAGGAGGTTAATTATCTTGTAATTGTACGAATCAGACTTAAGTGTAGCATAGAGAACATTTTTAATTTTCTCTTTTTTTTTTCAATTGACTGAATCTTTAGAGTCTTGCGTTGTGAGATAAGTGCCACCAGACACTAATGAATAGCCAATCACTGTCGTTGTTGGGACTAATGCCATTGTCATGCTGCTGTCAGGCTGTAGACTGGGCCATATGTGGGTTTTTTTCCTAGAATGGAAAGGCTCATCAGTGGCAGGTTTGTTGGTGCCTTTAGTATTTTTCCAACAATGAAAAAACAACACTGCATAAGCCCGAACCAAGGAGGGAAGTGTAAAACCAGGAAGTGTGGATAAAAAAAAGATTTAAGATTCAGTAAATGCATTTCCTATTTTGCACCTTTAAACTTTTTAGCAGCATATTTTATTGCTTACTGTATTATGAGCAAGTTTAATCGACAAAAAGCACTTGGAGTGAGGAAACTGTTGGACAAATTCTGCCCCATATCTGGCAAATCTTAAGCCCCAACCAACTTAAATTACCATTTTTTTTACAAAGCTTTCTCTGGAGGCACAAAAAGCTTACACAGCTCTTTTTGCTCATAGGCATGGCGACTCCCTAAAACCTGTGAACTAATTCGGATGAGTAAAAATTGGTGGTATTTCCCGTCAGTAAGGATATTTTTCAATACTGATATATAGTAAAAAAAGCAAAACAAAACAAGAAGCAATACAAAAACAAAGTCCATGTAAATTAATCAACCCAAACCATGCTCTTCAAAAACCTTCCATAACTAATTTGCTCAGTATTGATCATTTAGACAAGAATATGTGGATGAGCTTCATCATATTATTATCAAGAGTCCATTAAGAGCCGCTAAACAATCATTTCAAAGGTTTGTTTGGCTCATCTGCCAATACTGAAGGTTTCCACTTTCTTTCTCCTAATATTTTTCCAGAAAATTCCGAGGCCAGACAAATAATGAGACAGTGATAAGGACATATCCAACCACAAGGCTGAAGTGGATCGAACCGTCTGGACATCTGAGAGAGAATGGTTAAAATAAATGTAGCCTACACAGAAAGACCAAACACATGAGCGTGATCTGATCCAGAATACTGAACTCTACAGTTCAATATTATCTAAGATTATCAAAGACCCTCACACTGCAGTGTCAACACAAGAAGAGACCACAGTACTGTACACACACCCACACACACACACCCACAGACACAGGCTAGAAGAGCATTTGCACACATACATAAGCAGTGAAGTCAAAGGAGCACGAACTGAGCTTCCTCCCTGTGGCTCTCTACTGAGTACTCCACTGAGAAAGGAGATTCCTCCACCATGATGTCAGTCCTTCACACAGCACACACACACACACCCACACTTGCATTGACAACAAAGATGATTGGAGAGGAAAGTGTTGGCAATGGCCAATCAGCTCACAGTAACGCGTGATGACAGCAGCGTCTATCTTCTGTCTTCTCTTCTCAACACCTCCTCCCTGTACGTCTCTATCTTTACATCCCCCACAACTCCACCTGGCATGTTTCCCTCTCTATCAAATGTTGCATCTCTCCTTCTTCCTGTCTCTCGCTGTCTCCTCTGCCCTCCTTCCTTCCTATTCTGTCTCATCCTGTTGCTTCAGGGTGTTGTATCGTTTCTGTGATTTGTCTCTTTCTCTTTCTTGATTTTCTGTTTCACCTCAAAAACAAAGGCCTTTAACAGGAAAGCAAACACAACGAATGCAACCAAGATCAACAACTATGCTGAGGTCACTAAAATGAAACTGTTGCTACATCAGCATGAGTCAGAGTTCGGGGGCTTCATGGGACGTGGGAGCCTGATAAAGTTAGCCTGCTGCTACATGCTGCTGAGTGATGCTCAGCAAAAGTCATCAAACTTACTTGCAAACTTACTCTTTAGAGTTAATGAAAAAAACCCAACTTGAAACAAAGCAGAAAACTAACTGATGAAAGTGGAGGAGCTTGACAAAAATGGAGGGGAGCGTGATTGCAGTCTGTTACCCATTCTGATGCTCTCTGCTTTGCTGATGAATGTTAGCAAAGGCAGCAAAACTACTTTCGAACCAGAGGGACGAACAACTTTCTCAGTTGCCATCCCCTCTGAATGATTCTTGTAATTTATCGTGATCTGACCACGTCACTTGCAGCCCAGCAGAACTAATGCTCCTATAAGCATGACGTGCGCTTTCACATTCTCTGAGTGTTTGGAAATCCAAAATCTGCTGCTTTTTCCACACAGATGATTAAGAAAAGCATTAAAAGGTACGTTCTGCAGGTTAAACTCATGTAGGCTGATATAGGAGCTCAGTGAGGCATAAACCTCACCTCTGATGTGATGAATGTGAAGCAGTCTAAGTTAAGAACAAATCTCAGCAACAATAGCTGGCCTTGGATCAACCCTCAGGCTGCACCTCTTCATCACAGTGCAAACAAGAACATGGAGTACAAATGTTTTTCTGGTGGTTGTTTTTATCTCGGTTTCTCTGCTGTGTTGTCTTGTTCTTGTTCTTGTTATTGATGGATTAGATACCAAAGTTGCACTTAAAAAAAAGATAAACCACTAAACTTAAAGCTAAATTTGTTTTTTCTTCTCTATTTAATCCCCTGAACATGCCTAATTATTTGTAGTGAAGTGCTTTAAGGCTGCTTAGGTATTATACAGACTCAAATGCCATGCAGAGGGAGTAAATTTACCCCAGCAGCACAGAGGAAGACATTTACCGAGATTTAAATGCAGACTTGGGAGTCTTACATCACCGGGAAAACGCCAAGAGAGAAAAACAGAGGAAGAGAGGAAGAGAACGACTGAAAATACTCTGCTCACTGAGTAACAGTTTGTTTCATTTCTCCCCTGGTATCATTACTGTAGACAACTCCTCTTCCTCTACTGTACAACTACCTCGGTTTCTTCACATCTGTTTTCCAGGCCTCTTTAAGCCTTAAACCTATAATTACCTCACTAACTTATTAAACTGTGTGAGTTAAGTAGGCGTCTCTGTGGTTGGGGAAAACCACATTGATGTAGTCATATCCACTCTGGGAGAGTTTATTTATGTAAATGTATGCAACAGCGCAGCCTCACTCAGCACTGCTGCACAGAGTCACGTGCCACTGATAAACCACTCTTGACTGACACTCACACAGACAGCATAAAGGTAAGAGCAACACGGAATCAAACAACCCAGTGGTGTAAGATGTTATAACAGGTAAATGAGGCTGACAATCAAAATCCCACTTCATGAATCACTCTTTCTTAAATTGAGAAATGAGAAAGAACTTTCAGGAAAACCCACAAACTAACCACTGTTTTCAGAAACAGACCGCTCTGTAGTTCAGTTTATAAAATACACAAATCAAAATTCACCACTCCAAATTATTCTTTCACAATCAGTCAAAATATAAAGAAAGTGCTGTGTTTTTAATTATAAACACTAGTCTATTTTTTCCTATATAATAAAGATACAGAGAACATAATTTGCTAAGATGCAAAATAGTCCAATGTAAAAAATACAACACATTACATTTCTGCTTTACTGATTAAAAAAAAATACCACAGAAAATAACATTTACATTTTCTTTACAATTTTTGACACTTTCCACTAAATTTAAGATATTACACCTGCCAAAATCTAAATTTTTTACTTAAGAATTAAGCTGTTATCAATGCATTTAGGGAAAGTTTAGTCTATGGTTGACAGGTAAGCAGGTGTTTAATGCAGAGTATGAAAAGTGAAGTTAGACTTATTTATTGTGACGACGGCTTAGGGGACTTCTTTATTCCATTGGCCACTTGTAATTAGCTAAAGCTCTATAGTTTTTGGCTGCAAAACTACATTACCCAAATAAAAAAGCCTAAATTTCTAGTTTTTGCGAGCAAGACTGTCTTTATCAAAGGCCAACAACTGCTCTTCTTCAGTCTTCAACCACTGGAAATTATTTCTTCAAATGACAGCAGCTGTCCTCTGTGCTAGTGAACTATGCCAGCTTGCACAACCCAATTTAGTTTAGTTTAAAGTGTTTAATAGTTTGCAGTAAATTTACAGCAGCATAAATGCAGTAAGACACATTTCTGCTTCTTCATCTGCTTTTCACACCAATACCAAAAAAAAAGAATGAATTTTTAATGGATCCCTGGGATACATGTTATAAAAATAGTCCTGACCATGAGCTGCACCACGGATTTATCAAAAAGTAAGAAACAAAAATCTTTGGAATTGACTCCTTTACTGAGTAAATGAGCCAAATTTAAGTTCTGTAAAGAGAAACTTATTGCTTTGACAAAAGTTCCCTAAAAACTCAAAGTATCCATGTTCATTATTTACTGATTATGCGGCTAAACTTTCTTATACAAAGTTAGTATAACAAAAGCATGACTTCTATGTCAGAAAATCTCACTTTACGTTGATAAACCAGTGTGACTTGTCAAGCACAGATGTGGCAAATGAACCTGATTATAGCTGTTATTTTCACAGGAGAATAACATTCTCAATGCCATTAGTAACACTTGTGCTTTCATCGCTATGAAAACTTGAAATGCCTGCTGTGAGCAGAGGCTTTTGCAGAGTCCTGTGGACTCACTGGCCCATGCTGACTGCCTGCCATTGCAAATGGGCACCAAACCAGATTGGAGTCATTATCAGAGTCACTGCATTTGAGTTGCCCCTCCAAGTCTTAATCTCTGCTGTGGGAAAAATATATTTCCCACCACCATTACACCGAAAGACACACCCTTCATGTACTGTATGTGTGATTAATTTATAGTATGAACTGTATAGGTTGCCTGCAGTGGTTAATGTAACAGTTCATTACAGCTCCTTAGAACAATGTGGAAAAAAATCTCATCAGAGACAATCAGGTAATTAATGCAGCCAATAGAAATGCTTTATCTGGAGGGGTTTATTCTATGGGGATAGGACTGTCAAGTGTTTTAAAAAGCACAGCTTCACTTGTGGAAATACTGTGTTATTTCTCTATGGCAAAATAATTGTAGAGCAGAAAGGCATCAGTGCTGACTGAAGTACTTGGACACACTGGTGTCACTTGGTCTACTGATTTGTTGTCATTATACCTAATCTGTTTTGTAATGTGAACATCCCATTGAGTTTAATGAACTCCATCCACTGACAGACTGCCTTGTATATCTCTTTCTCTTTCACATTAATAGACACACAGGAGATGCTTTCTTGCCTGCTGTAACAGCTGAAGAAAATCTAACTTTTGCATTATGTTTGGTTGCATTACATTGCACATTTTGCACAGAGAGATAGACCTTAATGAAACTGGATCACTGCCTGCTTAAAATGTATTGTAGGTGCCCTACACAGAAGCATTGTTCTGCATGATTAGACAGATAAGTGAGGATTCTGTTTTACCTTAAATAACCACAGAAATGTTAAAAAGCTGGGAACTGGAAAAAAGCTAAGCACTGAAAAAAATGCAATCCAAGAACAACAACAAAAAAAACCCCACTGATGTGAAAAAAGGAATAAAATGCAGAATTTGTCCCCCTTCCATGAAAAAGAGTGGAAAAATCATGGATCCGTCTGCTTTGAGCTCATTTTTTAACTACTTCACTGTGAGAAATGGAGGGTGAACTTGGACAGAGACACCTGAGAAAATGTGCACCAGGAAATCTTTTTTTTTGGCTTTGATCATTTTTATAAACAGAACAGAAAAAAAATGGATTGTATAAGGCTTCTCTATCATGCTCAAACGATTCAAATTAAAATGTACCCATTATGTTTCTTGTTTGAGAAAATAAACAGCAATACTTTTTGTCCCTAGACTAGTTTCTCTTTGTCATTTTTTTATTGTTAAAAACTAGAATATATTGTTATTTTAATTACATAAAACTTCAAATCAGTTTTTTTATTGTTATCTCATAATAACCTTACTTTGTGATAGCTAAATTTTAATCCTGGTAAAACACTTTTTAAATTGTTCACAAATATTATCAGAGTCCCTGAAGAGCAAAAAGAAAATGCTCCCATAAACTCCTGTAAAACTGGCACAAGAATCCTCATATTTAGACATTTTCTTCAGTAGCAAAGTAAATCAGTGTCAAATCAAATAACAGTTTTCTGCAAATGCATGGGTACACTAACAATAGGAAATGGTAATGACTAATTCTGCATATTTGGTGCCAGGTTTCCAAAATATAAAGAAAAACATGTAGTCTAAAGAGTTAAAGTTAGTCTAAAGAGTTAAAGTTAGGCTGAGAAAGTAGTCTCTGTTTTCATAGTTTTGTCTGAGACAAAATTGAGACTATTTCTTACAGACAACACTCTGTAAACAGGAAAACTTCCACCAGCTTTAAGCAATTCTCCAAATTACACAGCTGCGGCCTGGCCACAATTTATGTTTGCTTATTGTTTGTTTTCTTGGCTTGATTTCCATAAGAGTAGCATGTGAGTGTGACACTGTTGGAAGCGCTGAGTGTTGGGCCCTTCTTGCAAAAACTGAATCAAGCAGGAGTTATGGCTAAAAAATTAAGAGTGATCAAACAATAGACTTGGATCACCACCAACACAGAATCTGTCACCATTTCATAGCCAACTTTGTTTGTCATTTTTTTCCCGTAGACACTTTTTTCTCAAGCACTTTTGATTCAATAGACACTTAACAATGTAGTATAACAAAAAAAACATGGGAAGATGTATGTTACAAGTCTGGCAGTTGCATGATATAATACTATAAGATTAAGACAAAAAAAACATACAATAAAGCTCCCTTTCAATTTGCTTGAGTGGTAAAGAGCAGCCAGCTTGTGAAACCATCACTTAAAATACCGTATATGAACATATCATATGAGCTTAACACCAAACCACATAAATATGGTCTGATCTACTCCTATGACGTTGTCTGTCAGGGACTAAGTGAGCGAGCAAGTGTGTATCGGCACTGATGATACAGTGGAAATAATCTGGACCATTTCAAATCCTCTCTTTTGGAAAAAGTAAACAGTATTTTTCCAGTCTTTAAGCAAATCTCCATTTCAAAGTGCACAAAATGCATAATTTTGTGCCCCCTTGCACCTTATTACTTTGAAATGCTAATGATGGTTCATGCTTGCTATGTGTGTGTGTGCGTGTGTGTGCGTGTGTGTGTAAGAGAGAGAGAGAATGAGAGAGAGAGAGAGAGAGAGAGTGTATGTGTGTGTGTGAGAAAGAGAGTACGTTGAATTTAACTTGCTGTTCACTGAATGACGTCTTCAGCACTCGTTTGTCACATTTGCTCTCATTTGTCACAGGCGCGCACACACACACACACACACACACACACACAAAATCCCAAATCTGAGAAGAACACTCTCTCTTTCACACACAATATAACACACACACATACACACACACACAGACTCTCGATGCTCCATATCTATCTTGATGTACTCGGAAGGTGAGCGCTCTAGCAGCCATTACTCCTCATATATCAAGTCATGGACTCTGCCACCTCCGTGGCTATTACACCTATACATCTCACACACCCACATTGCTTTTATCTCTGCAGTTACTTAGGAAAAGGTCATGACCTATGTGAGGTTCATTAATCATGCAGCACAAACTACTCTGATTGGTGCGTTCACATCTAACAAGAGGTGGATGCTGACCTTTGAAAAGCAGGGGGCACTTGTTTGGGTTTGTGATGTAAAGTGGTGGCAAGCATTGTAAGTACATTTGACTCACTGTCGATGTGAAAGTCCATTAAAGCAAAGAGGAAGTAGGAATGAAAAAGTTGGGGTAGAAGGAAGGAATTACCAACAGGAAACGTGTCCCTCTGAATACAGATTCAGGTAGTTTGACTTGCTCTTATCCTGAAAGACCAGATTAATCTTCAGGTTTGTCTTGCAGCGGATTTGAAGATAGTTTTAAAGAAATATCTCTCACTTTCAGACCACTTCTCTCACTGTGACTTCTATTTTTTCTTGTGAAGGATGACTTCTGTATTATCACTTATTCTTTGGGCTTCTAGTCTATTCAGGGCTGTGTGTGGGTGTGTGTATATGTGTGTGTTAGGGATCTCTCTTGGCAGTCGGATGAAGAGACAGATCTAAGGGTGATGACAGTGAATAGTAAAAGAGGGAAGGAAGGATAGATGTAGACGCTGGGAAAACATTGTGGTTTATCTACAGAGTATGTGTCCTTGGAGAAAGAAATAGTAAGAAAGTGATGAAATGACATTTGATTTGAAACAAGCTCTAGGAAAAGCAGCACCAAAGTAATAAGATTTATTGTAGACACAAAACAATAAGAATTGCCAAATTATACATCTGGGAGCTCATTAATAGATGCTGCATATGTACAAAGAAGGGCGTTTGAAAGATTTATACATCACCTCTAATACAGAAGTTGAGATTTAAATTAATTTGACAGTAGCATATGTGCAGCTCTGAGTTACGCAACAACACTAAAGTAGTGGAATAAATCTGAATGTTTTAATGAGCTTTCTGAAACAATTCTCTCTAAATCAAATCTAATTACTCCAAAAATGACACCCTGTCATGAGAGACATCTAAGGCTAATCAGTGTTTGCTTGTTTTTGTTTCAGAAACTTGCTGTGAAACGACAAGCAGCTAATGAAGCGTGATATGCACTTATTAACTTGATTTTTTTACATGTTAAATTTATATATATTTATTAGGTATCAGGTTATCAGGTGAGCAGTAGCATCCTCTAAAACCTGATGACTCAATAATAGAATTATAGCTTGAAGCATGCTGCTATTAGTACCTTTCTGTTATTTTGACAGTTTTATGCTAATATCCTTCATCCATGTTTTAGCAATATTTGCACCAACAATTCAAACAAACAAACAGTCTGTCCATCGGTCCATAATGTCTGCATCCATCAGTCTGGTTGCACATGTTATAACATGTAAAAACTACAAGTAGAAAGTTCCTGAAAATCCTTAGGATTGACCCAGTGCTAGTCTGGCTGATGATAGCTCTATCACTGAGGCTAGCAAGCTGGTAACCCAGTGCCGCTCCATATACACACCGCATGAGGCTCTCCTGTGTGTCCTAATTTTCTCTATATGAAGGTAACCTTTGCTACCTGGCGGGGGGGGGGGGATATGGATAACTCACCTGCCTCTGCAGACAAGCTCGGTTAACTGGCCTTAAGAGGTGCGGTTGGTTATTC
>JAPZDV010000005.1:14900383-14921721 GCA_029814665.1 Acanthurus lineatus
CCCCCCCCCCCCCCCCCCCCCCCCCCCCCCCCCCCCCCCCCCCCCCCCCCCCCCCCCCCCCCCCCCCCCCGCCATATGGATAACTCACCTGCCTCTGCAGACAAGCTCTGTTAACTTCCCTTAAGAGTTGCTGTTGATTATTCAAAGGGTTAAATATTTAAATATTTACAAGTTGTGCTGCTGGGTAAAACAAAACACTTAACAGTCTCTTTTGTTGTCAGTGATGTCTTGTAGTGAGGTGTGCATCCTCTCTAAACCAACCTGGAAGTCCTATCCTCTTCCTGTCAGAAAAAACTGGAGGAACACATGAGTTAGGAACAACACAACAATGCCCTCCTGTGTATTGTCAGAAGGACCCTGTTTCTCTAAGCCTGACACATCTATTTCTAAAGAGACACTTATCACAAGACCCCACCCTTAGCAGAATTCTTTGCTGGTATGCACATCAGTGTCTGTGTGTAAATCACGCACAGTCCTATGAATGAGGCCCATAGAATTTGTTTTAAAGCACATTCACATTTTATCTGCAGCTGAGCCAAACAAAACTACAGTAGTTAGGCTCACTACAGACAAGGCTATGTTGCTGAAGTTCTTTCAAACAGCAGCTTTATGAGTAAAGCAAAACGAAAACAGTTTCATTGCAAACTCAAGGTCTTAAATACAATGTGTCCATTGACTCAGAAGGAGCGCTGACTCCCAGAAATAAAAAACTCCCTTGACCTTAACAAATCATGTGAGGGTCATATTTTTCATTCAAAACACTAAATTCACTTTGCTGAAAATGAGTTAAGCACAAAAATTTTGCAGATATAAAACATAATTAGATTTTTGAAACAATTAAAACATACCACCACTGCATCATTACTATTATTCTTACAAGAAGAATAGGTCACTGGCACCAGGCTGATTAAGGCTGTCCAAAGAAACACTTGATGTGTGTGTGTGTGGGTGTGTGGATGTGTGTGTACACTAGGTGTCTCTCATGTGTCTGAGACCCCAGAGAGATGGCTGGGAGACGTGGAGGGATTGGGTAGCAGCATGTAATGACTTTAGGGGCTGAGGGGTGGGCTGGATCAGGTGGCACATTAGTTTGGTGGACCACTAGACTGCTGTATGCACACACACACACACACACACACACACACTCACGCATGCTCATAGGAATAACACAGGCAATATTCACAGATATTCAGTATGCAGTAATAAATACCAACTGACAGAGGCAGGAAGACACACGATAATCATTCAAGCACACGTGAACACACGCTGCCTGTTCAGATAATCTTGCATAACAAAAATGTGGTCTCCTCTGACCTTCTCCTGACTCATCTTGACCTGGTAATAACCCCTGACCATTAGCAGACTGTATGTGTGTGTGTGTGCATGCGTGTGTGTGTGTCTGTGAGTGTGTGCGCAAGCACTCGTATCCTCAGCTGTTCAGCTCATTCAATCCTCCCCAGTGTTCAGCCGCTTCACTGAGCTGATTTCTCCACTGTGTCTTCACAGCTCTATCCAGGCCTCTGTCACTTCAGATCTCTACAGGGTATTTTCTCTCTTGCTGCCATCGCTTTTTTTACAGCTGTTAATTAACCGACCCCACTGAATGCTGCTTTTTCCACAAGAAAGGCACAGAGCGTAATGACAGACATAAAAGCTGTAGAGGCCATTACCTTTGCTATCACCTACAGTAAATAACAGAGTGAAATCCCTGTAGACCTGATGTGAAATGACATACAAATTCTTCTCTTTTGTTCTCAGCACTTTTATCTATTGCAGCACGAGGAAAAAAAAATATCAGACCACGATGCGTTTGATTTTCTGATCTCTTACAAGAAAGAAAACCGTCATTCTGATTTTAGAGGATAACACAAAATAGCTGGTTTGGGAAATAAAAAGTTTATCGAATTAAAAGCGTATCAGCTATGTATGTGTAAGAGGCAGTGTATGTATGTATTTTACAAACTGCGGCTCTATTACGTCATAAGTAATCATGTTATTTTTGAAATGAGTACAGAGTTCTTTAACTTACATATTCTGTCTGTAGTTGATGTTTTTTTAAATTTTACTTCTGCGTACACACGAAAAAGGACGTTGCTCAGTGATGGAGAGCTATCAGTAACAAAGACAAACATTCATCAAATCCCAGCAGACAGTGCATAATTCATCACACAGGGATTTGAATTATATATTTATATAGATCATTAAATATTTACAGTATTTGCATTTTTTGTCAGGAACAGGCTTGAGATGTAGTCTCTCTCTTGATTGGCTCAATGTGACAGAGGGGGGAAAAGACAAGAAGTGACATGAGGTTTTGGTTTCGCAGGAGTACAGAAGAAAATGATAAAATAAAAGAAAAGTTTAATCTTCCCCCCTCCTCTTTTACTTGTGAGTTCATCTTTAAATTACATTGTGTCATGTTGTTTTACAAACCTTTTACACAAATGTATTCTCTGTGTTATTGGACTTTTTGTTGAGATTAATTAAAAAGGGGATAAGGCAGCTACGACTAGGGTTTAAACCACTGTAAGCTGCTAAATACAGACAGACACACATGTACACACTCGTCATCCAAGTCCATCTCATGTCAGACAAACAGATTTGCTTGTTCCCTTTGGATTTCAAGCCAAGAAACACAGGTGGGAGAAATAATAGGACCATACAGTAGATACTGATCCAAACCAACAGGCCTAAAATAAACACAACCTTGGTGATGAATTACATTCTATGAGGAGTTCATGGGTTTTTTTTTTATATTCAACCCCGCTTAAATTGCCCAAATGAATTGTGGCTTGTTCCTCCCAAAATAGATGGATTTCATGAAGATAAGGAGCAGATTAACTGTGTGTTTGAGTGTGTATGTGTGTGTCTGCATAGGTTATAATTCTTTTTAAAGGAGATTAAACCTTTATTTTGGCAAACATCTTACTCAGAAATGATCCTTCTTACTTACACACACATGCACACGCACACTGACACACCAACACACTCATGCGCTGTAGGGGAGTGTGATTGGGAAGTGGGCCAAATGAGAGGGATGGAGGGAAGTCGCGAGAAAATAAGAGAAAATGAGAGAGAGAGACAGAGACATTGAACATGGATAGAAAGATAGAGAGGCAAGTAGAACAGATGTACTAGGCCACAGTGGGTCAGATAACGCCTCACTGATGGAGAGAGACAGAAAGAAATCTGATCCTCTGATATTCTCTCTCTCTTTCTGTCTGTCTGTCTCTCTCTCTCTCTCTGCTCCTCTGCATAAGTCTAGCTCTCTCTCTCATGGAGTCGCTGAGTCTTGCAGTCAAGCATGCAGCTGTCAGTGGCTCTTCCTCCGTCTGTCAGTAATACACAAGTCCTCCATCAAAAAGAAAGAATACTGTATATACTGAGTGTAATGATCATGAAACTGGTAGATTGGTATGTTTTGGGTGCAGAGGGGAAAATAGAAAGGTGAAACAAACAAACAAAAATATTCGTGAAATCTTCTCAACAAACAGCGGAACCATTGCCATAACTCCTAGTGTAACCATGCTAGCAGCTCTGTGAGGCCTCAGAACTGTTTTGAGCTAAATGCCGACACCAGCGTGCTAACATGCTTATTATACCAATGCAAACATGTAAATGCAAATGATATCAAGGTATAATGTTTTCCATATTCATCTGTTTATTGGGATGGAATGTTAATATTTGCTACCAACCACTAAACTCAAAGTAAAGCTGATAAGAATTTCCTCATTATTATTGCAGGCATTTGACTATGAAACACTGTATTGGACAAGTGACCCTATGGTGGCGCTATAGCTTTATGAAACTTTAAGGGATCTCTGAAGTTACTAAATTGTCCTCCCAGGGAATGTAGATGTGTGCACCAAATTTTAAGGAGATCCATTCAATAGTTTGCAGAACACGAGACTAAAACTTCAAAATGGGAACCTTGGGGTGGTGCTAGAGGAAGAGATCACCAGAGTCATTCAGCTATTTACTCCAAAATTAGTCATGGCATTGTACAAAAAAATAAGACAATCTATTCAGTAGTTGTTGAGATATTTCAGTAAGGAAAGAAGTGGCTCACAATACTTTCATTGCTAAACACTGTCTGTTAAGAAGAGTATATGTATATTAGAATGTATATTAGAATGAACCTATATTGATAATAGGAGCCAGCAGCGCAGTTTAAGCTTTTTATATTTGGTTCAATATGCTCATAGTCAGTCAAGATTTACTCTATTTTTCAAATTTTACACTTAAGTAGCTCTCTGCAAGCCCCTGGAGGTTCGACTATCAGTGGTGAGAGTGACTTCCCTCCCGTGCAGTGAATAATTCTTGGTAAGCCGCAGCATTTGCTCTTTTGAACAAAGCAGGCACAACAGATTGACCGATGCACACATGAGGAACATTATAGCATGAACATTATAGTAGGGCTCAAGCTTCAAGGGCTGAAGGCTGCAGTTTTGTGATAAACTGTATCTTTAATTTTCTTGGAAATTACCCCACTAGACTCAAAGCTTGATAAGAGTCACGGATAATGAAAAAACTTGATAAGAGTTCATAATAAAGGAACATGATTAGCTTTAAAAGAGAAAAAAAAATTAATTTGAAAAGAGTCACAATTTAAAAAGAACTAGATAAGAGGCATTCCTGAATAATGAAAGAACAAGAGGACTGAGGTGGTGATACTGGGATACTTGTGTTACCAGGGATGCTACACAGAGCAACTGCCATACAAGTGAACATCAAAACGAATTAAAACATCTGGCAAGTTAAAATTGCTTTGAAGACAAAATGAATAGATGTAAAGAACATTACTGAGAACAGGTTTCTGAATTGCTTTAGTTCACTTGAAAAGTTTTCATAAAACAACAACAAAGAAGCCTCTATTATGGTTGAGATGTCCAACCCTCACATGACTGTGAGTGAAAGAAAATTCCCCTAATTTTTAATAAAAATGAAAGCAAACACTCAGAGCTTAAAGCCAGATTTATCCTGAGAATTTACAAATAATTAAGGTTATGTAGTTGTATTTTAAAGATCCTAAAGTTCATATTTTATGATGGAACAGGCCATATACCAGCGGATTCATTGGCTTGAGGAACAGTTATAATTAATTGATAAAAAGGCCACATTTGAGCAACAGTGAAGTAGATGGAGTGTAACTACTAAACCATTTGACACAAGGGAATATGTACTTGGGTTCAGGACCTCTTTTATTCTCCATTTCCTCAGTAATGGTCAAAATTCTGCTAATGAGAAAACATTGTTTTTTTTCTCTCTCTCTCTGAAGGAAACCAAGCATAAGTTCATCTGGGACGCAAGGCAAATTACACAGCGCCATAATAGACTTTATTACAATTGCAGGATTATGTGCAGACATCCTATAGAGAACAATGCCGGCGCAATAGAGGAGGAAGACTTAATGGCGAGAAAGTAGGGGGGGTGAGGAGGGTAATACACAAGTGAGAAATAAAGCGTATATAAAAGGGAAGGAGCGGGCTGCGGTGTCAGATGGTGCAGGCAGATGGTTGGAGGATGCACTTCCAAATCAAACCCTGGTGATAAGGGTGAATCCTAAAACACTAACTCCAGAAAAATCCTTACAATCAAAACACACATATATCCTTCACTATAGGCCAGACCAAGCCTCTGTGTCCATATTGCATTTTTTGTTTCTGGAGGCTCCTGAAGTAAGGAGAGATGGCTTTGGTCTGCTTCCAAGAGGACTCCAGTATTATTATTTTTGTGTGTGCGTGTTGTTGTTGGAGTAAGCAAAGAACTAAACACAAGATTTTTACAATAGCAGGTATGGAATTTTTAGCATGAGTTCAAAGGCTAAATTGAAATAATAAAATTGGCTAATGGTGAAATCTCTTAAGAAAACAATCTTATAATTGATCTGTAGCCTATTTATGTAGCCTATGCAAATCATTTAGTAACCATGGTGACGCATATGCAGGTCAGCAAAGGGATTTCCTGGATTAAAGAGTAAAAAGCTGCTAAAACTTCTGCACGGATATCCTCCTCTGACAGGTCATTACGTCCACTAAAAAGTGTGTGACAACGATTACACAGTAATAAGCTTTTAATGTAAACAACAGCTCTTTTTTATCCTATATTCACTTTTAAGTCATTATTCATAACATGCGGCTGACTTGTGGTCTAATAATACTTAAAACGCTCAGAAGTGATTGTTTCTTCTTTGTGAGCACTTTGTAGCAACAAAGAAAATTTTGCCTGTCACTTCGATATGATTACCCTATATGGGTCCTGACAATGTGTTGCAATGCAGGATGACAATCGCCAAGAGTATCCAATCTACAAGCGACCTGTCTCAGGCTTTCTTGGTTTGTTTATGAAAAGTCAGTATGAACAGCAACCTGATTAGAACTAAATTAAAACAATATCTCTTATTTTCTTCTCTGGCCCCAGATCAAAACAACTGGGCTATATGTGCAGATAGTGTATTTGGAAATAAATTTAAT
This sequence comes from Acanthurus lineatus, assembly GCA_029814665.1. Classification (NCBI taxonomy): domain Eukaryota; kingdom Metazoa; phylum Chordata; class Actinopteri; order Acanthuriformes; family Acanthuridae; genus Acanthurus; species Acanthurus lineatus. Next base: position 14,906,857 of record JAPZDV010000005.1, read on the forward strand.
AGTTATGAATGGAGCCTTAAACTATTTGGAAGCTCTGACTCCTATATGAGATTGGGTTAAGACACTACCTGTATTACTGACATCATTAATGTGCTGTTAAAAGTGGTGCTCTCCACTAGCCAAACCTTTATTGAAAACTGCCCATCTCAGATTAAAACCACTCTCAGTAAATATGCATCAGGTCAACAGGGAAGACAAGAAAGCAATGTGGCTCATTCTTTAACACTAATGTGTTTCATTCATTTTATTGTCTGCTTGGGAAAGTAAGCTATTAGATTAGCTAACATGTCATTTAACTGCAATAGGTAAACAAGCAAACCCTTCAGAACAGGTAGACGCCTCTGCATGTGAAGGGGTTGGTATGTGTGTTTTTGACAGGTGGGAAGAGATGAGTGGGTGGTCGATGTCATCGCTAGGCTGCAGCTGCCTGTTGACATCATTACCACAGGACAGCTGAGAGCAGCTGCAAGGTCCCAGAGCAAGAGAGGAGAGAGAGGGGAGTTTAGGTCATTGAACCGAAGCTTTAAGTGTAGCTACCTTTCACTGTCTCCTCTGTTTGTTTCCCCTTTTGTCCCTGAGTGTCTATCTGTGGAAACCACAACCTTTTCCTGAACAAACAGAGTGAAACACAAACTTTGCAGAGTTTAACTTTGGGGCCTCACACACATGCTGCCAAAAATACAGCGTGGAGGGTAAATTGAAGCCGTAATTGTGGCTCTGTCAGTCTGAGGTGCACTCAAACAAGAAGGATTACTTTTTACTCTAACGCACACACACACACACGCACACATACACAAACACACATTATAGGTGGGTCTGAATCAGACTGTGGCCAGACACACTTATGATCTAAGTAGAGAGTAGCAAAGAAAACTGAACATGAATGTGTGTTTTCATGTTGGAGTAGTCTGGCTATAACCACAAAGCCAGGAAAGGCTACTGCTGGTACAGACGGACACATGCAGACACACACACACCTTCCTCCATCTGTCTACTTAGTGGGTCAATCATAAGCTCATCCACCCAGAGAAGGAGAGAGAGACGCTGAGATGATGTGCGTCCTGCTGAGACCAAGAGCACATACACATCCTCACTATGTGAACTGAGCTGGTATGAACCAGATTATAGCAGACTGAAATGGGATTGCATTGATCTGATGTGAATCATGTGGTTCCAAAACTGATTATACTGAATTAGTGGATTTTACGTGACTGGATTATACGAGACAGATCAAGACTGTAGTGGAGTGAATAGCAAAAGATGGCATGAATTAAAGTAGCCTGACTCAGATTAGACTGAAATGAACTCCGTTTTACTGCACAGGAAAGAATATTAGTGGAATTAATGGTAATAGAAATTTTAATGGGTTGAAACTGATTAGTTGAGCGTAACAAACATATATCAGCATGAGTGTATGTCTGTCCTTTCTGTTCCAGTTTATTCCATTTCACTCCGATCCTCCAACTTCTACAAGCAGCAGTAAAGCCAAGATTTTTAAAATTTACTTCACTCTTGACTAATGATGACAATCAATCAGTAAATAAATTAGTCAAGCAGCAGAAAAACAATAGGCAGTTATTTTAATGATCAAATCAGTGATTTATATAATGTAGCAAGAATATAAAAGATTTGTACAAGGATTGGAAGATTTAATCTGTTTATATCATTTGTAAACTGTAGGGTTTCCCACAGTGTTATTATTAGTGGAGGCGAAGTGCGCCGAAAAAAAATCCCTTGACTAACCAGTTTCCGGTGAGAAATTTCTCTTGATTTCAGACCGCTGGTTTCCCTAATTCGAAAACATCATGTGCAGCTCTGAAAAAGTTAGGATATTTGTCATTTTTGGTATAACTATGTTAGAGCCCCCCGATTAGTTGATAGAAATTATCATACAGAAAACTATTTTGACAGTTGATGAATTGTTTCAGCAATTTTTAGGCCAAATATGCCAAATATTACCTGATTCTAGCTTTTTATATATGAGGATTTGCTACTTCTCCCCACTGTAAGTGGTAGTAAATTACAAACAAGGGGCTAGTTGATGCAGCTCTTGTTTTTCATGCACATGCACATCAACTTGAGTGAATATGCAGAACATTTACAGTTATTATCTTCTGTTGTATTTCTGTTTTGGGTAACTAAGAACTGCAAGTCAGCACTGTTGAAGGAAATAGAAAACATCAGTCGTCAGGAAATCATCTTTTTCTGTTACAACTGAATCCAGCATCCCACTTCTTCATCATGCTATAAGAAAGTGCACTGTTCTACCTATGTGTCCTTCTAGACCTCCTGGACTCAAGACAGAGGTAGTGGATGATTGCACCAAGACCTGTATTGTCATTTTACTCAGGCAACAAACTTATTAATGCCCCTTAATGTCTGTTTCCCCAGCAAATCAAAGAAAACATTTTTGGAGATCATAGTGGGCATTTTTCAATACTTTTAAATAATTCATAGACTAAATGATTAAACAGGAAAATAACTAGGATACCATAAGAGTTTGTCCGGTTTAATTTCTTAAGTTTACATCTGTTAATTAGAGATAAATGAATCATTCAGTTTAATGAATTAATTTTACTTTCATGTCATTTTATTGGACAGAAGGGGGCTTTAAGGAGAAGATTTTGGATTCATTATTTTCTTATTATTAATGAATCCCATGAAAAAAATCAATACCAGAAATGAATTAATTCTAGCAAGTATTGTCAGGGCAGCCAGGACCTGATACAGCTTAGTCCTCTGTGCTGTAGAGTGACTAGTCTAACACTCACAATGGTGCTTAAGTGCCATGGAGCAGGACAGTAAATTCCAGGGTGCTGCTCAGTCCCTGACCTTCAGAAAGCCCAAAAGTTCCCCACAGGGATCGATAGAGGAGCATATCATTATCTGACATTAAATTGGTTTAGTTCATTATATTTCACAGTGCTCTTTCTGGGACGCTGCTGTGAAATACCTCCCTCAGATGGCAGGTCAAACAGAGGTGGCCAAGGAGACACACACACACACACACACACACACACACACACACACACACGCACACGTACACACATGCACACACTGGCAGCTCAGATACCACTTAAAGGGAAGTCTCAACCCTGCAGGCACAGACCGGACTCGCTCCAAATGTCACACACACAGACACACACACACACACACACACACAGATGTCTGCAGACCACCAATGGGACACCAGATGAGCCCACCTGTCCACTTTTTGACCCCCAATGGCTAGTGGATCAGTGTATGTGCTGTGTGCTGAAGCAAAAAAAAAATAGACACTTTTTGCAAACCAATAAAAAACCCAAATTTTTTTAATAGCATATGTGTGTATGTTGTCCTCATGAGCCACGAGATAGTCATAAGACTCAATTATGAAAAAACAAGAGATCTTTATTCACAATTGACAACAGCAACGCACATAAACATCTGCAGGGTTCAGAGCCATCTGTTGTTACAGACTGCTCAATCAGCCCCGGTGTGTGAGAGAGTCTGTGAGCGCCACATATCTTCCTGTTAGACATAAACCATTGTCTTCTGAGTGAGTGTGTGTGAGAGTGTGTGAGTGTTTTTTTCAGAATGAGTGCAGATTGTGGCTGGGAATGTAGCCTGTCTGCGAATAAGAATGTCAGTCAGCAGATTTTTTTTGCTTTATCAAAGTCAGAATATGCAGAACCACTTACACAAAAAAATCAAACTGTTTGCTGCCTCCACCACATGGAAAAAATATATATATATATATATAAAAATATACAGTATAACTATGTTGAAAAAGGGGAAACATTAACCCATAAGATGTCCCAAAAAAGTAAATGCACTGTGACAGTTATGGGAAGAACCCTGAGCGGACTTCAACAATACAGAAAGCGAAGTACGGCTCCAGTTATGAAAAAGGACAATGACTCAATCAATGTGGGGGGTTTTCGTAATCAGCCTTTCATGGATTTTACAATGCAGGACTAAAATTACAGACAACTGGAGAAAGGAGTTAGCATCTCAGAAAAAAAGACCACAACTCAACACAGGCACTGATGAAATCTAAAATAAATGGGTGTCTTGTTAGTCTTTATCAAACAAGAGCATTTCTTACAGAAACTTCTAGAATCAGTATCTCCTGCTTCATGGTGTTTCCTTCACATTCTCATCCATTCTGTTACTGTGTGGACTCTGTTCTCCTTGTTGAACGTGATGGCCAGTGACATATATTTTCTGGGCCAAGTTTCAAACACCACTTGTCAAGATTATGTAATAACTTCATGTAGTGGAGCAGCTCAGTGCTAGAGGCACAACGGAGTCACACTGTACTACAGTTTACTCAGACATCAATCACAGTTCAGCTGGTGGAAGCAGGGCAGAAAGTCATTCATGCAACTCTGATGGATGTGATGCAGATTGTATGGAATTTAGACTGCAGCTAACAACAACTGTTAACATATTAAGCAATCAGGGCTTTGACATTATCAATTATTGTCTTAAAAAAGCCAAGGTGTCATTTCAAGACCTAAAACTTTACAATAAGCCATCATGATTAATAAAGCAAATCACATTTGTATGTTCGAAACTCAAGAACATTTTACACAACTTTTCTTGAAAATTACTAAAACAATTAGTTTATTATCAAAATTGTTACTCCTGCTTGACTAAAAAATTAACTGGGCGATTGTGTTTCTGCTCTACTTCTACTTCTCAAGTTAATTATGTAGTCTTTCAAAATGGTAAAAAATGCCTCTCAATTTCCAATTTGCTTATTTTGTCTGACAGTCCAAAACAAAAGAGTTTAAGTTTTAAGTGATAAAAGAGGCTGGAAAAAAGAAAAAAAAGGTGTTTTTTCTTGTAAATTGCCAATTTTAATGCATGACAACTATATGAAGCATTTTAATAAAAAGCCTCATAGAATTTTTGCTGTTACAAGTCCAAAAACAACATTTTGCTGTGGAAACTGTCAAGACATAAGACCACGCATGACAAAATCCAAACTTTTTATTTTACATATTTTTCATGCTTTAATTTGCTCATGCTCACTGCCAGGATGATGTGTTAAAGTTTTAATCAAGTTCTGTTCATCATGTTTACGACTTCCTTCCTCACTCTCTGGCTTGTGTCACCCTGCAAGTTAACGACAGGTGACAAAAGCATACACACTATTATCTTGAGTAAAGGTACACTCTCTTTGATAACTGTAAATTACAACTTTACTTAATTAACATCTGTCTATCAACCAGTTTTTATGGTACGACCTTCACTGGATTTTCTTCATATTTATGTGCAAATTTCAGTATCAGAGTCTCATACTATGTCCTTCATCTAACTTTGTATTCAGACGCTGATACAAATCAGGGAGAACACTAACTAGTTCTATTTTTTGGCGTGAAAACCGACTATCTGGAACACATGAAACACCAGCAGAAACACCAGCTACATAATTACCAATTGTCAACAAAACAATAGTGTTGGCCTTACAAAGCCCACATCAGCTGGGTACTTCTTTGTGTATGTGTGTGCATGAGTGTGTGTTTATATGCATGCACCGAGGGACATGAGTGACTTATCTGGGACAGGGACATCACAGGGAACAACAGGAGTAGAAATTCAATTTTCTGGTGGCGATAGAAGAGGGAGTGAGAGCGTGACTGAATAGGTGTGACTGCAGAGGTTTTCCTTTAATACAGCCAAGATCATACAATACACAGAAGAACAGGCCGCCAGGAAGAGGGTTCCTGCTGACATTGTTTTATGTCTTAAAAAGTGTGTGTGTGTCTAAAGCTGCAGCAGCTGAATCCAGCAGATATAAAGAGGCACTGTAGTGTCACTCAAAACCAGAGGGAGAGAAAAGAGAGAGAAGAGAGAGAGAAAAGAGAGTGGAGAGGAAACAAAACAACGAGGCAACAGCAGAACTGGAGAGAGGACATTAGTCAATTGAAGAAGATAGCTCCTATTGTGCAGTGTTTACCAATTTTTCAATCATTTATAGGGTATATTTTAATTTAGCTTCCTCCTAGCTGTCAACTTGAAGTGTTTGACAACTCAAAGAATATTAAAAGGCATCAAACTGCTGCCGGATGAAGCTTTTGAGCACCAAAGCCAGAGGCATCATAGCAGCTTTTGGCCATCAGCTACTGAGGGCTGAACACCTGTTGAAGCATCACTTTTTGGGACACAGCCACAAGTTCTTCACTCTGTATCCACACCCAGGGTCAATTTACAGTTTCCATTCAGGAGGGGGCATGAGCATGGCCAACTAGCTAATTGTTGGTATATTTTGTGGCAGTGAAGCTGCCAAAGCTATTGGCCACTGTGGGCGGTAAGACTATTTTCCATACGCTAAACTCTGCTGCAGTGTTGCATCACAACTTAAATTTAAACCACCACAGCAAAACATCCTGTTCTCAAAATAAAAAAAAAGGCCTTGGAGAGACAAGGCAGTGTCTTTTCCTGTGACTGTGAGACAGTATCAACTTGCCAGGTTCACAAAGATATGTAAACACACAGCGAGAGTTGCTGGAATCCACAATCTGTACTATTGTTAACTCCCTTAAAATATGTCATTTTTCTGTCCCAGGAGTCACTCTTCAAGGTGGATACCGAGAATATCTATTAGGAGTGTTTGAAAAAGGCTGAAAAATGCAGAGTTTATGCCAAGGCGCTTGTGTGGGCATACCAGCTCTCTTAAACTATTTCATGCTTTTTTACAGGAGCTTGCAGCATCTCTCGGGTTACAGTTTCAAAGCAAAACAGAGCATTATAGCAAATTAAGCAAGCACAGCCCAGTCACCAGAATAAAATGTTGGCTTAAAATGCTGCAAACCACAGATTTTACTGAATTTGTCCATTTCATAGGCATGATATCAACTGTTACTTTGCTACTGATCCTGGCTCACGGTTAGTTCTAACTCAAAGCAAGTGGCTTGTGCCCCTTCAAATCTGTGCTGTGTTGTTAAAACAGGTGTGTCCTAATCTTCTCTGTATGGGTGTAATTTTCACTATCTGGACGGGTGTGTGTGTGTGTGTGTGTGGATAACTCAACTGCTTTGCCAGGTCATGGTTTTGCTTCCTATTTTGCAGCTGTCTCCATAGACAAGCTCAGTCAGCTTACTTTGACGGTCCAGCAAGCCAGCTCACTCTTACTGTTTGAAATTGTGAGTATTTACTAGTTGCGGTGGTGGATGAAATAAAACTCAGTTTTTAGTCTCTTCGCTGGTGTCTTGCACTGTTGCATCTAGCATTCCCGCACATCCAGCTCAACCCAGAAGTTAGAAGAGGCTGGCAGCTCAGAGCCATAACACAGGAGAGCCCCTTTAATAATGTCAGCAGGACCTGTTTCTCTTACAATTGACAATTGACAATTACATCTTTGCCTACAAAAGACCCATAACGTCAACATTTCAACTATACAAAATGTGATGTGAGTCTTTTAACATGTGTATGAAGATCATGGTGGTGTGACAGCTATACAGCTTTACACATAGACTAGTCAATTCAAGTAAAGAACATGAGCTGTTCATAAAATAATGATGAAATCAAGGAATTCTTGTTTGCATTTTAGGTAAATCTCTTTGCATTTGATGCTCGAGGCACAAATCTTGTCAAACCTTGCTTCAATCACCTGCTGGATGTATGTGTGACTCTAATCTTACTGATGATTTTTGATTGATAGAATGGCCGACTTTGCCAAATGCTGAGCTACACGGAATTTTCTGCAGTTATTATTAACAACCTGGTGCTTTTTTTAATCAAAGGAACCACAGTGGAAGGGAAAAGTCTTGGGGCTGTTGTGGAAAGAATGAAACAAAGATCTTAACTCTGCTTTCCTTGCAAATTGTGAGACTGTGATAAAACTACACAAAGTTTCTGTAAAATTACATTCTTCAGCCTGGTGCTTCTGCAGGTAGTTTGTTATACAAGTCACCAAAATACTGAACAGTCACAGGTAAGGACACGTTAGGCAGTTCAGATGTTCTGCAATGCCATTATAGTTCACTGTGAAATATTCATATCCTAAATTTTGTATTGCATTTTTTATTTCATTTTATTTTTGATTTCTTTAGTATTTTTTGTTAATGATCTCCCAACTGGTGGCTTCAATAACTTGATTCAGAGCTACTACTGCCTCTGTAGGTTTCCCTCCTGTCATGGCACTGACATTGATTTTTAATATACCTGTAATTATTTAGCGTTTGTTTTCTTGTCATTACCAAGAAGCACAATGGAACTGAACAGAGCTGGGACATTGGGAAGTGCAAAGGAGAAAGAGGATGCGTGAAGGAGGGCGAGATAGAAAAGGAGTGTGTTGATGAGGAGAGAAATGGGGTTAATGTATGAAAGAATGTGTTTGCAGAGAGGAAAAGGGAAAGCCATGGCTGCAGGGTCTGACACTGTCCCAGTTTTACTACGGCGCCAGTATCTCCTGTGACTCTCCAGCGCATTTCCACCCAGTTGATTAATGCTTCCATCACAACCATCGCCAACATATTTGAAGACTGAAAAAAAAGAAGTAAACTATGATGATCCACATAAAATTTCTGTTCAATGCTGCACTCAGTTTTAGCCCAGTTTTAGTTTTGATTATCTGAGACAAACAGTTCTGGGACATGATGACATGATGGTGGAAGTAGGCCATGACAGCACATTACAGCTCAGGTTGGTCGGTAAGAAATTAGATTTATGGTGGAAAATGGCTTTCTGAAAGCTGAAGTTAGTACAGTTTGTACCAGTAATTTCTTTAAAAGTAACCAGTTGTTTTTTTCATTTTTAGTTTTTACTCATGTTTTCTTATGAGAAGAAACAATTTCTTTCTTTGGTTTGGATAAAACTATTCTCTTTTCGGCTCTCTGAGTGGCAAACTGATGAGGCAGAGGCGGTAATTGGAAAAAAAAGAACAAATTTTAACAGCATCTGTTTGACTCTAAAGGGAACCAATCTATTCCAGCACATAATAGTTTTGCTCTTCCTGCTAGAAAGCTGTGCAGGAGTAACAATTCATAAGTTCGTGATTGATTACTCTGCACAAGCAGCCGTTTGAGTTTTGTCAAATAATGAACGTAATGAAGGCAAATGAAGGCAATTCAATTCACTGTGGATGATTCAACTTCCAGATTTATTTGAAAAGTGTACAACCAAAGACTTCTTCCTGTTCTTCATACAATGTGACTAGACTGGAAATTGGAGGCATAAGTATTGTTATTATTGCCTTCTGAAATGAATAGGAGACAAAAGACAAAGTCATGCAGAAGTTAAGGAAAGAAAGAGTTATTATGGACTTCTTTTCACAATGTGGTTGAGATATGTATAAACACACCCACCCACTCACACCTACACACACGCACAACCACCAACACACACACAAAGTTACTAATGTCTGGCTATTATCTGTGCTTCCACAGGGATTTGATACAAATTGATTCTGCTTATCAGTCACAGATAGCCTCTGCTTGGATGGAGTATCATACAAGAGAGAGACACTAGAAGCTGACATTGTAATAATGGTGAATAACCACAAAAAAACTGCTGTGGTTTTATATGTAAACTGATTTCTAAATGAACATGATTCTGCCATTGCATAAACAAGAAGATACCAGCTAAGAAGTAATTCCTCTCGAAGCTGCTTTAGCAAACCACAAAATTGTGCTGAACCGCATGACACACTGTGCACAGGCAGAGGGGGGCGAAGCGAAAACAAATTTCACATGAGTGAGAGACAGAAGATTGAAGCAGCAAAAGAATGACTCATGAGTCATAATCATGGCCAAATATTAAAACCTTTGAAAACATCACTGAATCATCTTAAAAACACACGATGGTCGAGCTGCAAAGCTGTTTTCCCATTTTCAACAAAAGTCTGATATTGGGCATGCTATGAGGTTTCCCGATGGCAGTGATATGCAGCCTGTGCCGGAGGACAGCATGATGACCTATGGTGTTTTAATAGAGCTTGGCAGGACTGGGCAAAGGATGCTTGAGATGAGCTTGGGCCTCGTCCAGCTGTCTGAGGACGGATGAAGAGAATGAATGGAGAGCTGAGCGAAGAAGTGGCTGCACTCATTCTCAACAGAAGTCTCTCTCCAAGCGGACAAACATCACTCACAGACAGAGATGAGAGTAATGAAAGAGAGGGAGCAGAGAAAGGAGAAAATGAAACATGAAAGAGATGACAGTGATGCACAGCGGCAGAGCAAGACACTGAGGGCTTTAGTATTCAGGGAAGGATGCTAACTTCTAGTTTGAAGACTGTCAACTTTTGTGCCAGAAAGTTAAATAAAATGCCACATTATAAATATATGGGCAGCCATCTACAAACACCTCCTCTTGTTAGCTGTTCCACTGCTTTTGATTGCAGTGTGTAGGTTAGAGATCATACAGTAATTTGTTATGTTTATACAAATATGTAGTGTACTCATCAAATGGCTTAGGATTACTTTGACTAGATCTTAGACAATACAGGAAAAATACAATAATATGCATTTACTACAAAACTTAATGTATCTTAAAAATATTTACAACAATTTTGTATCATGACTTACATACAGTGATGATATTGCATGTTCCCACATTTTGCTAATAGACTTCCTGTGGGATGAACTGGGAATGTCAGGGAAGGTCTAATACAAAATGCTGCTAAGATGCATTGTGGGAATAGTGGGATCAAGTGTATTTGGGGGCTTGACCCATCAAACTGTTGGGATATCTCTGTCTCTGCTTGTTAGATTTCAGTGGAATTTTTATTATGCCTCTTGCGAGTCCATCAACTTGATGAAAGTGCAAACTAAATCTCTGTAATACCCCATCAAAAGTACTTTAAAAATAATTTATTAATATTGCTAGATGCATCTTTTCTTTTTAATATATAACTTGAAGGAGTTCTCCTTTCTTACATCCTGCAACTTAACATTTATTTCATGTTACATTTCACAATGCACTAAAGGTAAGCATGCCTCTTCATTGTCTTATTATTGTCTTGCAATACAGTACATCAGATGTACAGTACATCTTTACGGATATAGTAGCTTAATATATTTGATATTCCTTTCCCTGTATAACGTACAGTATATTGAGAATTGATAGGTAAAGCCCTCTGGCCAGCATGTCCTTCTTGTTATCAGCCGTGAGACACAAGAGGGAAAGCAGTAGAAAGTCAGATGATGAAGTGAGTGAGATTGATTCCAGCTGGGATTTACAACAGAATAATAACTGCGACAGCTCTATCTCTCTGGAAATGAGGTGTGTAGTGAAGATGATGGACCTGAAGTTTCATCACAAACACAACGGCACAAAGCATTTGACTCACACAGGATAGAGGATAGAGCCACCAACACAAACATTCCCCAACAAACAGGTAAACCCAAACAGAGTTTTTCATACAGACAAAGACAGTTTTTTTTTCTGTGGTTTGGCCATTTAAGTCAGGGCTGTTACAAGCTGTAGATAACTCCACACATTTCCTGAGCGAATAGGACCCTTAAAACAAACATTATCCGATAAAAGCTTCTTAATAAGCTGTTAAAGCTGTGTTCACTTCACTTCCATTAGTACCCTTTTTGGAAACTTGAAAGTAGTTACTTCACAGACATTAATTAGGGGGCACAGTGAGAAGAGTGGGAACATTTTCTCAGGTTAAAAGACTAAACTGCAAACGGAGGCAGTTCCATTTTGGCTGTAATTTTGTACAAGTAAGTCTGTAGTCAGATTTGGACTTTTTTTGACCAACAGAAACTCACGAAGAAGTTACAAGGTACAAATTACTGGTATTAGTCATGTGGCAGCAACCTGAAAATGCCAAAATGCCTGCAAATGCATGTGTATTACTTGATTTACAATGGTGTGTATGTAAGTAAATATATAGGCTGATATTAAATGTAAGACACTGTGTCCAACCCTTATGTGCTTCAACAGAAAATTAAACATACAAAAGAATAATGATAAGCTCTATTAATTTTTAATAATACAATCCTTGGTATCCTTAATGAGACAACAGAACTTAAAAGAAGAGATAATAAAGTATGATAATGGCATTATGATTAAATCCCCCAGAAGATAATACCCTATAATATTGAATTTAAATAGTCCAGTGTTTTACCTGAGTCATAACGGATAACATTAGAGGTTCAGGTTAATGAAAACTGAGTGCTAATATAACTTTAATTTTCCACCAAGCAGTAGCTGTTGTGAATTGCATAGGAACCGTTTGATGCCTAGATATAATGTTATTGATTACAAGGGCCTGTCAGCAGGTGGATGTGATAAGCACCCTACACGAAGGTAAACACATCTTCTCCTCACAAGAGGCTTCTTTTCAGAGTTTCCCATTGAGGAGCTCACACCTTCACAGTCTCACATACTGGCTCCATGAGGAAAGTGCCAAACTGTTTCTGAACAGGAGAGGCATCAAAAAGCATTCACTGGACGACAGACAGTATGAATTTGTTCTTTTAGAAAACAACTATTGACTTTGTGTATAATTGTGTATAACTTCTGATGTGGTTCTAATAGTATAAATGTTCTACCAGTTACCTCGAACAAGTGTCACACAGCATTTTATTAACACCTATAAATCATAACCACTACAGGTGTAATATTAGACTGCAATTAGTGTAAACAAACAATACCCTCGCCAAGGACACTGGCAACCTTTACTAGCCCCTAGAGTGCATTTTACATGAGTGACTCATTTAAAATCCTCTATACTTAAAGATATTACAAGACTTTATTATCTGGACAACAGGATGTGAAAACCTTCACCACGACAAGCACAAACACCAGCTTCTACCTATTTTCCATGAAGAGAATATATTTAAATTAGTGCTGAACAATTAATCAAAACATTATCTCAATCACAATAAGGTCAAGTGCAATAACCAAACACACAAGCTGCAATTTTTACATAAAAGTAAAATGTGTCACAACATACTATTATATCATGATGCTACAAATTACGAGAAAATTAAAAAAAAGAAAAAAGATTAAAAATGAACAAAGTTTTCTATTCTATAAAGGCCTGTAACTCATAATCTCCAGATACAATGCTGATTCTGTTTAGTAAAAATGAAATGCAGAAATCAGCATTCCAACTCAAAGCATGACTCATATTGCATCACATTATCTGTCAAAATGATTGCGATAATGATTTGTTTTTACACGTGGTTCAGCCCTAATTTAAATCAAAGTGATGTACATCTGAGTTCTTGACTGGTCTGTTGAAATGCCTCATCATCTTATCTTTTCCCTCCACTTCCTACTTTCCATGTTTCTTAACATGACAGTTAATGGCAAGAATAAACAAGTTAAAAGTCAGGGATTTGGTGGTTGTACAGTATATTGTAACTTAGATGAAGTATTCGGCTCAGTGTCTCTGGAGCGAACACAGCTTTTTACAGGAGTTGGACTGCACCAGTGTTTCAACTGTTCCCAGTTTAAACAGAACACAGCCGGACGGAGGGTGGTATTTGACCTCACTTCTCTCTGCTTACATAATCCCTGTCCTGAGGGGAGAAAACTGCCAGATCCCTCTTATGTGCACACACACACACACACACACACACACATATATACACACCAGAACCCCAAGCCAAAAATTCACAACATAACTGCCACAAGGCTTTTGTGTTTTCCTTCCAACTTTCCCTGCACACTCCCTTCTAACATACTACCATGACCAGCTACACACCCCTTAAACACACACGCACTAACCTCATTCTGCAACAAGTCCAGTATTATGAAAGGTTGGGAAATTTTGCTTGAAAACATAAAGCAGCCAAAACACACACACGCACAGGGTGATTTATACTGTACAGAATAAATGCATATCATTTCTGAGCAAACATGCAAACCACCAAATACCACACCAGCATATGCCAGTAAAAATGTGCACAAGAAGTTTCTTTGCATAAACAAAATTCACATATACATATACACTCTACACAAAACACACACAAACACATGCACGCACACACACACAGACACACACATAGGAGCCAGGAGTGGATGTTTGGACACAGACGTCAGAGTGGAAAGCTGATCGCAGTTGTACTGCAGCCATGAGCACTGTGGATCAGAGTGTGTCCCGAAATAACCTAAGACGTTTTAATCTGACCCCCCAAAATTCATATGCATGCAGCACAACATATTGTGAGTAAAAAACAGTGCAACTATGATACCCCAACAATGTTCCTGCAGTCACAATGTATTATGCTACACTCAAAAGTGAGATAATTGTGGCCATATGTTCGTCCACTAATACTCCAATAATATCCCTATCCTATTATAGTTTCATCACTGACACTCATTCAAAGCTGATCTTCCAATTCTGTCAGGATTTAGTTTCAATTCAATACCTCTTGTGTTATATTCTAAATTTTAAGATGCTTGGTTTAAAATTACACATTTCAAGTCCTGAAAGGCTAATTAACGCACTTCAGAGAGCATTTTTTTGCTACATTTATTGAAAAAAATCTTTTTGGAGAGACCAAACTACCTCAAAAAGTTCAATCAGTCCTACAGGCAAAAGAAGAGGGGGAAAGAATGGAGATCCGTAAACACTGCTAGTGAGGCATTAAAGATGAGAGCTGTGAGAATGAACAGCAGGTCGATGGAGAGGAAGACCTGGTTTTGCTGCCATGTTTCCAAATTCTCTTCAGATGTGTCTGTGTATGTGTATCTGTGTGTGTCTGTGTATGTACACTGATCTCTCTTCTCTACTCAAGCCAAGACTCTGTTATTCCTGCCAAGTCTAAAGTGGGTGGTGGGTGCATTTCAACATCTCTCCATTACTGAGAAAGATGAGGAGGAGGAGGAGGAGGAGGAGGAGGAGGAGGAGGTGAAGGATGGAGGAGTCATTTTTTTCTGAGCAACAAGACAGGAAGGAACTGAAACACATAA
>JAPZDV010000005.1:14921821-14937606 GCA_029814665.1 Acanthurus lineatus
TCTCCATTACTGAGAAAGATGAGGAGGAGGAGGAGGAGGAGGAGGAGGAGGAGGAGGAGGAGGAGGAGGAGGAGGTGAAGGATGGAGGAGTCATTTTTTTCTGTGCAACAAGACAGGAAGGAACTGAAACGCATTAGCACACAAGCATACACACACACACACACCTGCACTGTCTGACACCTGGAGAAACCACAGTGTGTTTCCACCAATGTCTTTCTCAAGAGAACTGTTCCACTTCTTTAAGCTCATCACCAGTGGAACCTCATCTGTTATTACAGCAGACACACACAATACATTGCATGCTATTAGAAGAGTTAGCTGGAGCCTTGACAGCGCCTAAGAAAAACCTACCTGGAGTCACAAACTCTCACTTGTAACACTTTTTTTCTGCATTGTAGAAGCTGCTAGGGGCAATTTTACACCCTGACAGTCCCAGCTGGCAGCTGCTGACTCTGATTTGGTCTGAATGAATTAAAAACTATGTAATGTGATTCCAGTACAGAAGATTTGAATTTCCAACAAGGAAGTCGCATATGAAGGCCCACCCACGTCGAACAGGATTCTAGATGATGCACAAGTGATGAAGCTGTTGCTTTACACAACGCGGCACACTTCTCTGCTTTCTCTGTCTTCTTACTTGAAAACAGGGCTGTACTGAAAGTCATGTTTTTAGTCTTGAAACTTTGAGTAAGGTTTTTCAGGTGACAAATGTCTGTTGTCAGATTTTATGACAATATCACCTTAAAAAACAAATTTTCACCTAAGGGTAAAAAAAAAAAAAAAAAAAAAATTCATAACTCTGACAAAACAAAAGTTAGGGTGTGCTATAGATGCAGAAGAATAAATAAATTAAAAAAACTTATATTTTGTCAGTTAGATTTCTTTAAAAATACGAGTTTTGATATCTGTGTGTAAATGTCTAAAATGTGATGCGTTAGACATGTCGTCCTGTTTGTAATGTCATGTTTGAATTTTAACCTTAAATCATGCTTCCTCTCCTCTGTCTGAAATGTTTTGGCTTGACCGGTGGTCACTGACATCTCACCCTCATCTCCATAGTAACAATAGGACAAGCAGTGAGGGGGTTAACCCTTAACCTCCTGTGTGTGCGTGCGTGTCCATGTGTGTATTTGTGCTACTGGGGGATGGGATTGATGGGATTGATGGGATTCCATCCAAACACCCGTGGGAATGGCAGTCAAGCTCCAAAGCTTGTTTAGGCTTTAACACCCATTAAGCACCAACCCCCTTAAACTAAACAACACACACCATCTTCTTACACCATCACCCAAGCTATAAGCTGCCCTCAAACGCCACCCTGCCTCCATCCATCAATCCATCACCTGACACAGCTCATTCCATCTCCATATCTGACCAGGACAATAGCAGGGCCAAGGCTGAGAGTGACGTGAGATGACATCACCCACATTCAGGGCAACATGAACACAAACAGTTATGGCAGCACTGTTATGTGAAGAAAGCACATACTGGAGAAATGCTAGCTGGTCAGATGATGGTACAATTTTGGCTTGAGTGGATGGGATTAATCTGATCACACTACAAAAGAAACAGCTCTGCCATATTGGCCCTTTAGGATCTCTGCATTAACATTATCAACACAAAAACCACTCGACTTGCACCACAGATCCATATCCTATAATTTATAGTTTTATAACAAGCTGATATGATCAAGTCTTTAAATCAGTTAAAGAAGCAGAATGACCTGATTTTGGAAATCATATTCAGCGCAGTTGTTTTAACCCCAGCATCCTCAGTTTACTGCATGAATGCACTAGTTGCTGGTGACAATTTGATTTCATGTTCTTGTTTATGCAGTATTTCAGTAACCCCTGTATTTCAAAGGAGAGCAAAAAATAAATGCAGGTTCAGAGGTTTTCCTGGCGGACGAGAGTAAAATTCTGGAGGAAACACTGACACAGTCATTTTTGGCATGAAAACAGTTTAAACTGCAAAATGTTGAATACTGACTGTGGGCAGCCTGGTTGCAAACCATTCAAAATCCAATTGTGCCTTGTGTTTACTGGAGAAAATATATAACTGGTAAACAAACATACAAGCATGGAAATAGATGAATGCACACTATACAGTATGTTTGCAAACACAAATTTGTGCAAACCCAAGTGCACACACACACATACACACATACAGCATAATTTCCAGGAGATCCCAGGAGACACAGAGAGCAGTCGTCTAGTTTTAACTACCCCTTAAATGGCAGTGCATGCACAAATGTGTTTGTGTCTGTGTGTGTCTGTGCGTATGTGCAAGCGCGTGCATGTGTGTGTGCGTGAGTGAGTGGAGGGAAGCTTCATTATGTGGTAACACTGAAATTAATTAAGTTTTCTCCACATGGACATCAGAGAAAAAGCTAGAGGAAGATGAGAAAGAATGAGTAAGGAGCGGTCCGGGAAAAAGATGTTTTTGTGTGCAAGTATGTTCATTTAACAGTCTGGGCTGAAGAAGGTTGAGATGGCAGAGTAAAATAATTCACACACATACACGCGCACACACACACACACAAACACACACACTTCATCTTCTCAAGTCTGAGAAAATCTCTCAGGACACATTTCTCCCTCTATGCATGTCTATTCATGTGTGTGAATGTGTATCTCTGTGTGTGTATGCGTGTTTGAGTGTCTTTCTGTGTGCGTGTGTCTCTTTGTGTGTATGCATGTGTGTGTACAGTGTCCTTCGTTCAGTATTTATGAAGTGAGGGGGTAATGTGGAGGTAATGACTGAGGGCTTGTTGTTTACTGCAAGAGATCGTCAGTTTATAACACTAATGAATGTGAATGAACGTGCTGTTTGTGTGCGAGCATGTGTTTGTGTTTGTGTGTGTGCACATGTGTGTGTGGGAGAAGAAACATAAAAAATTAGGGTTTCTCACCTTGTGTTATTATTAAAATGAGGTAGATATCAAGATAAAATATATGAACTAATGAATTTTATGAATGGAGCTATGAGCGGGAAATGTGATGAGTGAGAGTGTGTCTGTGCTTTTTATTTCTATATTTGCGAGGACCAATTTTAAGAGTGAGAACATGTTTAAAAAGTAAAGACATTTTGTCAGCAGTAGTTCAACAATGCAAGGATTAGTTGATCTAAAGAAAAACATTTGCATACTATTTTGATAATTTAATAGTAATTTAAATAAATTTTTAAGCAGTTTTATCAAAATTCGCTGCCTTTTCTTTTTATTTATGATAGTAGATGACGAGAGTTTAAGTTTTGGACTTAAGTTGGACAAAAGAAACAATACAAGAGCTCATTAAGGGCTCTGAGAAATTCTGATAAGGATTTTTTCACTTTTTATAAACTAATCCATTATTTTGACAATAGGACAAGTAATCGTCACAATAAATGAGAAATGAATCTATAATTAAACTAATCCTAATTTGCAGCCCTACTTCAAAGGGGCATGTTCTTAAAAGGTTTCAGGGTTTAAGTTGGGATTAAAAGTTTGAGTTAAGGTTGGACCGTGTTTGTGTGTGCATAATGAGTACAATATAACACAAAAGACCCAGATTTAAAAGATCATTACAAGGATTGGGAACAGACTATTTCCTTTTGAAAGCCACACCTAATCCTCACACACACTGGAGAATGACAGGGTAAAGCAATGTCTCACTCCAAAGATGAAAGCAAGTGGCGTTGTCGCTGCAGTATGAGTTGCCTTAGTAACCTCTGGGCGTGAACGCAGCTACTCCAGGTAAATACAGGTAAGGGGGAAGATCAAGGGTTGGGATCATTACGACACACTACTTTGATGGGAACAGGGCAGGAGGTGTGTAAACAGAAGACTGCGAGAGGTTTTTCCTGCAGCTGAGGCAGCATTTTTTTCTTTTATCTGACAACTGTGCACTTTTCACAATATGTAGCAGTTTTTGGAGCTGATGACATCATAAACCTCTGATATGATGGTCATTGCACAGCACTGGGTGTCTTACATGAATTTATTTCAAAGTGCCATTTTAGTTTTTAAAGTTCCACTGACCCATCAGTGTCTGACAAGTAGACCTGTCACTATTATCACTCAATCACAGGATCACTAGTATTTTAACCGACCCAAATCATTTTGAATAATCATTTGAACCATTGCAGTTCACCTTCATAAAAAGAGCTGGATGAAACTAACAAAAATGTCACATTTTCATCATTATCTTTACAGCACCTTCCAATATTTAAGGTTTGACTGGAGTCTTTCAAACAAATTTTACCAAAGTCTTAAAGGCAAACAGAAATGTCATTTTTAATTTTATGTTCCAATGCTTCCTCATAAGGTATGTGTGTATTAAACTGTTATGTTGGTACCATAAAAGTTGTTAAATATAAACAGAAAAAGATCACTTAATCTTTTAATATGTACAACAATTAATGAACAACTTAAAATTTCTGAATCATGACAGCCTCAATGACAAGAACATCATCTTTTGGAATATTGCAGTCTTTTGTTTTATGTTTGAACTTAAATATATAAGATATTTAATATAGTTTAATATAAAACAATGTCCTCCCAGATACTTGTAAAAATCTATCCTTGACAGATGGAAATTGAACCAGATTAATAGACAAGCTTTGTAAACACCAATAAGGAACCTGGGTCAGTCACTGAGGTATAAAAGAGGTATCATAAATAAGCGCTCACTCTCAAAGAACAATAACTCCAAGAGGACATATACCTGCCAAGACCTAAGAGCCAACGCCAGTAAAAATCCATGAGTCAGTAAGTCATCCAACAGTGTTGTTGCTCAGTACAGATTTAATAAAGTTTTAATGCTCCCGTTATTTCAGGCTGGTTTCAAACTTTGCACCTTTTTTGTCAACTAAAAACTTACAAAACAAAGCTAATCAATGCTCGATGGCTCAGTAAACACTAGTTGGGTGCATTTCATGCTGATATAAAGTCATGCTGATGTGTTCCTCTATTGTCTTGGCTCCAGTTAATTTACAATAAGGAGATCTGGAGGCCCCTAAGAACAGAACAGGTCCTGCTAAAATTAGCTTCGACGCATGCTGCTGAAAATGAGACCATAACAGTTAACTCTTTCCCCCACTGCATGACTGTTCCACGTGTCCAAGGCCATGTTTTGGCAGGAAGTATGCAGAATGACATATGGCACAAAGACAGAGCTCAAAACTCACTTTGAAGTTTTTTTTCTAGCAAGCACAGAAACAAAAACACAAAGTAGACAGCACTTAGAGAGTACATATCTCCAACAAGGCTAAAAATTCCCCTGAATTTGTTCTGTCAGTAATGAAAAAATGTTTTTAAAATCTGTTCATTGCTAACATGTTGGATTTCGGACATTCAAGTCCCGGCAGTGCTCGAGAAGAAATTAGAGCATAAGTTTAAAAATGCCTTCTCTCGGGAAATATTTTCACAGCAAATAACTTTGAGTTACTGTGTGAACTCTCGCCCAGTACCCACCAAATTTAATTGAAATCCAATTTTTTAAAAGATATCCTGCCAACAAACAACCAAACAAACAGACCAACAGGACTAAAAACTAACCTCTTTTCCAATGTAACAGCAATAGTTAATGTGTTCTGTAAATTGATAAGGTGATCAATAGAAAATAGAGTATCAGTTATGCTGATAATGGGTTAATCCTTTCAGTGATTTCTAAGGGAAATATATCACTCATTTGTTGGTTTCAGCTTCATAATTGTAAGGACTGGTTGCCTGTCTTTGTCATTACAGTAGTAAATGAAGAGTCTTTGGGTTCTGGACTGCTGGTTTCACAAAGAAACAATCAGAAGATGTCACTCTTAGTTGTGGGATGGGTATCATAAAAAACAACTGGCTAGTTATAAATAATAAAAATAATCAGTAGCTGTAGCCCTGCTTGGCAGTACTAAAAAGTATAGTCCCCGGAGGTGTGTGATTCAGCTGTTATGACATTATTTAAGACCTTAAAATACCTGGATAATAATAATAATAATAGCTCATGAGTTTAATGTCAGGAGGTCAAATTGACTCTTCTGTACCATGCAGCATACTAATCTATTTTATCTTTTAACAACAAAATGCCAAAATAACAGTCATGACAAATGACGGGGCGGGCCAAGTCTGCTGGAAGCAAAGTAGGTTTTTTGCTGTCATCTCTCTGAATTTTGCTTTATTTTTCTTGCTTATATGCCAAAAAACTGAATAAGGAATGGCTTAAAAAACAGAATTAATCAGCAACATTCGCCTTTGATATTTTCATAATATTGATAATATTATGATAATACCAAAATGTGCCATGATTGAGCCTGATCATGAGTTTAAGCAGCAACGTTTGGTCATCTGATAGACAGAACAAACTGAGACTGGCTCTTGATGAACATCTGGTCCTATTTTGAACAAAAGCAACACACTAATTTCCACACCAATGTATTTCAGTTCTCTTATTCAGTTTACATAACACTGTTACATTGTTACAACACCTCCTCTGTCTGCATACTGTATGTGTCGACACACTGCTGTCTGTGAACGGGGGAACAAGTGGCGAGTCATCTCTGCGACAGCTGATGGACAACTCTGCAACTGAGGGACTAGTTAAAGGGTTGCCAAGCTGCTAACAGGCTTTACATTTCTGCTTTGGGGTAAAAGAGCAAAAAATATGTGACTAAGCTTCAATGCTTGACCAAGAAAATGCAAGTTAATTCTTTGTGTTAAGATTATTCTAGGCAGGTATTTTAATTTACCATATCTTTACAAATTGTTCTGTAAGAGGACACAGAGGACGGAGGACTCAAGATTATTAGCCTTGATTAGCTCTTAGTGGTAACAGCACAAAGTTGGTAATAGAGGCACAAACAGCTGGGGAGAGAAAGCTGGTCTTGATGCTGACTCTGCAGGTCTGCCTCCTTCTCTATTTCCATAGCAACACATTCATCCTCATCTACAACCCTCAACACCTGATGTGGAGTGCTCAGTTTGACCCGTGTGACTCCTTCAATAACTGTGTGTGTGTGCATGTGGTGGTACTGCATTAGAGTGTCACTCAAAGATAGATTTAACTCCATTTGCGAGACCCCTGCTCTTTGTAGAGGGTGCATGCACACACACATACGCATGCACACGCACACACACACACACCACACACAAACACACTGTTAAAGGAGATTAATTCACACTTTCATCACCAAGCTTTAGTCCCAAGAGAGCCTAGAAGAGACTTGGGCAAAGTGACTGCAGGGGATTGCAGAGGGTAATGGTTTATAGGTGCATGTGTGTGTCTGTGTGTGTGTGTGTGTGTGCGTGGGTGTGCGCGCGTGTGTGTTCCACTGGCAATAAAGGCTACGTCCACAGTGGAGTGCTCTCCCCATGGGGTCCTAAAACAAACACAGACTGGCCTGTACTAAGAGGAGAGTGTGAACTGAGCATGTTGTGTGTTTCAGCTTGTATGTGTGTGACTGTGCTGGTGATCACATGCATGTGCTCTCTCTTTAAAAGGTTAACACTCTTTTACCCAACTTCTGAAAAGTCTCTAATTTTTCATTGTGTTACAAAAAAAAGAAACATTAAACCTATGGTTCCTGCCTCCATGGTGTGAGAACTGCTTTTGTCTGTTACAGCCTGATAGATTTTAAACTAATTACCACACCGATTAATTCAAGACATTTCTTGAGCTCTATGGGAAGTTATAATAAGCTTTTATTAAGATTGATGGATGCATCCCAACATGAGACAAAGCTTCTCTGCAGCTTCAATCCAAACATGTAACTATTGTTAGAAGCCCATATTGCAGTGTTCCTCTTTGTGTGTTAGGCTTTTTTTTTCTAGCCTGTAGGGACCGGTGAGGTTTATTGAGTGAATTGAAATGGAGTGTTAAGTGTTAGTGGAAATGTCACTGAGGGTTTGGATTCCTGTTCATCGCCATGAATGAGTGACTGCCCACTGCTGCTGCACTTCATCACACCAAAGCGCTCCACTGCTTCAATCAATGGCTAGCTGATGCCTGGTAAGTCTCGTTGTACTGAGGGTGTGAGGGCTGATGACAACGCCTTTGTTAGCCTGATAATTCATTACATCCCGCCATTTGGGGACATCACAAAAGCTGCTAGGGGGAAACATGAACACACCTGCCCAAGACCACCCTCATGCACTCCAACTCTGACAAAATCCTATTGCATTTATCAGTAAGCACACCACACAAGCTCACCTTAGACAAATATCCGTCTAAACAAGTCACAACAGGAAGAAATGGGTCTGGAAATCTTGTCTTTCTTTGCAAAGAACAACATGTAAGAAAAGCTGTGAGTGAGATGAGCTCATTAATGTTTTTTTCTGTGAATCATATTTTTAAAATTCACTTACATCTAATGTTTTTTTTAGTACACCGTAACTGCAAGAGTTATTCATAATTTGTAAGATTTTAGATTCCAATGACGATATTTTTTTCAGCACACATTCCTCAACCAATCTCTCATTATAGCCACAAATCAATGAACTGAATGCGCTGCATAAAAAACAAGGCTCTCCATTCCTCTCCCACTGAACTGCTGCAGCCTTTAGGCAACTGGGCTTCACCAGGACTCTGGCAACAAAGATATTACTGACAGGTGACCCCCTACAGTATGCCTCTCCTCCTCTCTTACTCAGTTCAGTTTAATTATACCTCAGTGGCATCAAAGGAGAGACACTGTCACTGTGATAACAAAGAAACATCAGGCAATGATACCAGCACAACTGGTGATACTTCAGCCAAATGATCAGTAGACAACAATATTCATCACTCAGTTGATATCTGTGTCACCACTAACAGTATGACAAAACTACACCACTGCACTTCTGCTGATTTGGAGGAGCAAGGTTTTTCGTTTTCTCCCTTTCTCTGTTTTCATATTCCATAACTTGAAGTCTGCTGCTAAGTTTATTTCTCATCACTGTTATCAAACAATCTATGCAGCAATCCTCACTGGGATATCTGAGCAGACAGCATGCTGCACACACTGTTCCCCATTTCCAGCGAACATCTGAGATACACAGTGGGGAATTCGTCTGCACAATGTTCCACGAAATCTTCTTCAACCAAATTCTGCTGCTACAATGGGCAGCAGTGTACACTTGGAACCGAGCTCAAAGTTATGTTTTGTATATGCCGAATTCATCATAAGCTCCAAAGGATTCACACAGTGTTTTAGGTTGTATATTTGGAAGAGAGTGTTTTAGCCAATAAACGCGGGTTCTTAAACGCAGACACATTTAAACATAGTTTTGGTGTTTGGTCCTCCATAGAAAAAGACACAAGCGCAATTTGTAGATGGTGGGAAAGTAAACCAACCTTAACAGGCGAGCTCCTGGTGGCTACCGGCAGTTCTCTGATCGCACTCCCCGGGGGTGAAGCGGATATCCCGGCTGCGTACCCCTGCAGCGAGCCCCCGGCAAGGGACTGCCTGCCGCCTGCTCCTACTCCTCCTCCGTTCCCTCGCTGGGGCCGCTGCTTGATACCGTCCAGAAGGCGAACCAGGAGGATGTTAGCGGGCAGGTCGTCCACTCCGCAGTCCACCAGGATGCGGCACTCCGGGCAACGGAGCTCATTCCGGGAGCTGACAATGTTCTCCAGGCAGCGGCGGCAGAAGGTATGCTGGCACGGCAGCACCTTGGCCGTGGTGTCCAGGCGCTCCAGGCACACCGAGCACTCCAGCAGATCCAGCAGCGACGAAGACTCGTCCATGTCGGCGGAGAGGGTGAGCATCTGGGCTTCAGTGTCCGTGGGGACGCCGCGGCGACTGGTTCGTGTACCGTAGAAATGAACCGGGGGCACAGAACATTCTGGGAGGCAGCCAACGGACGCCCCACGTTCGAGTCCCCGCGCGCCGAGCTGTCACCCCCGTGTTGTGAACGCTCCTCGCGGGTCTGCACCTCTCTCTGTCTCCTTCAACGTGTTTTCTGTTTCTCGCGTTCTCTGTCTGTGTATGTGTGTGTGTATGTGTGTGTGTGTGTATGTGTGTGTATGTCTCCCCCCTCTCTCCAGCAGCTGTGGAGAAAGCGGTGAGGTCACGCTCTCATCATCATCATCATTCGCGCGCCGATCAGAAATGCGGCGCGCGCTCACGCACCACAGACAGATTGATACGGACTGAGAGAATGAGAGAGAAAGACCCTACAGCCCCTAGAGACAGACAGCTCCCCTAACCAGCTCAGTAATTATCAGCCAGGTTTCTCTCTCCTCGCACCTTCACGGGCTGATGTCACACCTTTCTAACAATCCTACGAGGCTGTCGAAAGGTTTTCCGTCATCTCACCTGCTCACGGGGCAAGCATCCAGCCAGTCATTACATCCAAGTGTTTTATACAAAATCCTCAGCAATAATGCATAGTGTTGTCACCCAAGTTTAAGCAAATACGTTTCAAGATTTAACTTCTTACCAACGCCGTTTTACATTTGTTCAAGTGTGTCTTGCCAATTACCGAATAAAACTTTAACCGACTTCGTATCAATTTATGCGCTGGCTCACCGTTGTGATTGCCAGCTGACAGGCGGCGACATCATTTTTTTTATTACCTCAGTAACTACAGCAGCTGAAAAACGGGGGTTGGGAAAAAGTGGTTTCTGGCGACACCTGGCGGCCATCAGGTCATCTTCTCTTTTCACCTGCTTCGTCCAATTGAACATTCTTTTATTAGTTTTTACTGAAAATGTTGTAATTTGTAAAGAACAAAAGACAACAAGACATGCGATTTATGTAAATGGTGAATTCTTAAAGCAGCATGGGACAACATTCTATAAAACACGGTTATTACTCTTACACCCGAGGGGGTTATAAAGGGTTATTGTAGTCAAGTGGAGGCATATAAAACAAAATTTAGAGTTAGAAAGTATAAGCAGGAAATGACTCAGAGGTAATTACTTTGATTTTTCAGTGGAAATTCAGACTCTGTTTGAATCATTGTGCAAATCAAAGATTCAAAACTAGCAGCCATAGATTAGATAAAGCATTTCCACAGAGTCATTCCTTGAGGATAAATACTGTCAAGTGCTGTGTGAATGACACTTCAAGGAAAAGAGTGTGTGTTAGTGTGATTTAGTGTGTTTATGTGTGTAGTTTTTCTCAGCCGTGACTGCAGGCTCGCTCTGCCTGTCCACCTGTTCAGACCTGCTCTTCTCTAACACTCAGTAATGCATGTTTGTCCCTGTGTGCATTAGTGTGTATGTGTGACATAGTGACGCCTTCCTGGGTGAGGGGTGGGCCTGCTATTTACCACCCACGAAGAAAAGCAGAGGGTGGACTTTTTAGACATACAATGAGAAAGAGGGTGTGCATGTGTATGTTTGTGAGTTAGTGCAGTGTGTGCAGTGTGCAATCTGCAGAATTTACATTGATTAGTCTTTAAAATGTTGTGTACTTTAATTAATTTCAAAACAATGTACTTATGTCATGGTATTGTCAAGCAAACAATGACAACACATGGTTGAAGTACTCATAAAACATGAAATCTGGCAAAGTGATTAAACTGAAATTGGAGTGTCATTTATAAAGTGTTTTAAGAGTTTATAAGTGTTCTTCGTCTTCTTCTGCGGTCCTTTTGCGTGGTCATTTGTGTCCTACAGTGAATCAAATCAAAGCAGAACACACTGGATCTTTTCTAGATAGACAGGCAAGGAAACTGCTCAAAGTCAGCTGTAAATTCTAGAAGACAACATGTCCAAGGACAATAAGCTCTGCTCATATCTGTAGGGCAGCAAACTTCTAAAAATCAAGTGAAGGTCACATCTTTTGCACCAACAATAGGGTGACTTTAACACTTTCTCCTATTTCCCAGCTCTGCTGTGAGATGACACTCCCCTATGGCTGCAGAACATTGCAATGCTACAGTAATTCAGCCACTAAAAACGTGCGCGTCGTTGTTGTTGTCAAGCCCTGATTTTGTATGCGTCACTAGCACAACGGCCCACGAGTGCTGGCAACAAGCCCAAACTCATGGTCCCTCTCTCTCTTTCTCTCTTTATCATACCCACTCATGTCTCATGCCCAGTGTGTTTCATCTGCTTAATATAATTCTCCACAGCCAATGAATCAGAATTAGAGGAGAGCTACAGGGAGAGAGGAACAAAAATAATTATTGGGTGAAAATCCCCTCAATCCATTTAAGCTGCACAGTCAGGGCTCCCTGTAGGACACAGTGCTGTCAATAACAGACAAAAGGTGGTTACTGCTTAGATGAATCAATTAGGGATGGTAACCAACAATTTGGGGGTGTAAGGGTTAAACAGCTCTGTGAGATGGCACTAAGTCAATAAGGATACATATAATTGATGCATGTGCACACCCCATAATGTAATGATGCAAATATACTGTACATGCTCTGCTGTTGCACATGTAAAGGCTATGATGATCCATGTGTCGCAGTGATGCACTCATAGATTATGCATTTTTTACACTATGTTATTTTTATGTTTTCATACACTTTATTCATACACTTTATTCACAGAATTAACCATTCAAATGTTTGGCTTTTCAGTTTTATACTTAAAACAGCATGTCCCACATTTAAGATGTCTGCAGGCACATTATGGCATGCTGAGCAGTCCTTGTAAGGGTAGTTTTCTCTTATTTTTCCCTCTCAAAATTTGATTTTGCATTTTTTTTTGTGGTGTTCAGTTTTGCTTAAGGCTTGACAAGGTAAATTAGTCAGGCCTGTCAAGTGTCTCCAATGGGCTTTCAGTGTTATATGCATTTTATTTTGCTCTGTGCTGCAGTGCAAAATTTAGTTATATTGTTGCAACACATAAAAACATCAACTGCTTTATTGAAGCTGTAAAATAATTTTGTGATTGAATGAAGCCCTTTGGGAAATTTTCATAATGACATGTTATGAAAACAAACTTCCCGTAAATAAGGTATTTCTAGTATTTTTTAAAGGTTTTTCTTCTGCGTTGAAGTTCCATAGTCTCCTTCAAAAATGTCCATACTAACTCATTCTCTCTCTTCCCATCAATTCTCTAGAAACACAAGAGTTCTCCCTCTAGAGAAAGATTAAGTCAGTTTGCCGGAGATGATTAAATATGATGAATATGAAAAACGTGTGTGTGTGCGTGTGTGAGAGAGTGTGTGTGCACACTTGTGTATAGATCTTCTCCATGTACCTATACATACCATACACCTCTCTCCCATCGACCAATGTCCTTCGTTCATGCAAAAGTAGGTTAGCTGACACGGCAGTTACCATGGCAACGGGCTCTCTGCTTCCTTGTTGAAGAGTAGTTAGTTAGAGGATGTGAGTGTGTTCACACAGATAATGTGCACGCAGGGATTCTAACATTGGTACTAACAAGGTCACAGACTCAGCATGCGAGTGTTTTCCGAGAACACTTGAGGGTTCTATTTTCAATTTAAAAAAATGGAATAAAAAAGGAAAAGTAAGTTTAAGAGAGTGACATTTCAACTTGGATCACTCGAAAATTTATACACTGTGACCTTTGTTTGTTCATTTCAGAAATTAACATAAACTGGCTGTGAAGTAAAAGGAAATCAGGCAAAAGTCTATGTGCAATAAATGATGCACAAATAAACTATCATAATCCTTCAATTCAACTGAGAGTTTTAATGCCCTTTGGCTGAAGTGTAAACTTATCCATGGAGAATATTTTATTAAATATTAGATATTAAATATTAAAAATTGCTTTTTTTCCACTGTTTTCTACATTGCATCAGTTTTATTTGGGAAATGTGGATGGACCATATTTTCAAACTCTCCTATTGGAGTTCATGCCTCTGTGAGGCACATAAAAAGCATGAGGAAGTTTGTTTTAATGATTTTGCTGCAAATTGCCTTAACTTCATTATAAGAAGCAGCAAATTAGGCCTCCACTGACTGCTATCTGCTCTGAGCTAGAGGACTTTGATGTGGTTCTTTTAAGGGGGGGTTAAAACAGGATAGCCAGCCAGTGACAGCTGCTGCACTATAGGCTACTGAATGTTTAAAACTCTGATCTCCAATATCGATTCATGTTGACCTTAAGACTTTGTAGAGACTCAAAATAAATCCTTCTGATGATTAATTTTATTCATAGACTAACAAATTAACCTCAAACCAGTTTGTTAAGCATAGTTTACAAAAAGCAGCCCCATAAAATAAAAATAAAGGCAGCACGTATAGAAAACATATAGGGTATGATAGAAATATAAGAGACAGTAAATATTATATGATTATTGGTTTTGAAGTAAAAATATTTATGTGAATATTTACCTTCACAGA
Organism: Acanthurus lineatus; assembly: GCA_029814665.1. Taxonomy (NCBI): domain Eukaryota; kingdom Metazoa; phylum Chordata; class Actinopteri; order Acanthuriformes; family Acanthuridae; genus Acanthurus; species Acanthurus lineatus. The sequence continues at coordinate 14,936,037 of JAPZDV010000005.1, forward strand.
TAATTTATGAAATAAATAATATAAAACTGCTTTTTTTAACTGATTTTCTACTATGAAGCCTAGTATCAACATCTCATAATAATCAGATGCAATACATTTTGTTTTCATAATATATACTGATTAGTCATTTTCTGTATCCTGTTGCTGCAAGAACCACATCATGGCATATTTTCGCTAAAACATTTGTAATTCTATACTATTTTATGTGATGATGCCTTATTAAATAATCCCTTATCTTATTTGATCTGATCTTTTCTGGTATTTGTTTGACTTATTATGTCTCCTCTTGTCTCATGCATTATACATGTCACATTATCTTGACATACCCTGTCCCCTTACACCCAATTTTAACCTTATGCAGAGACAATGCGTGTGTTTTTGTGTTTTACTGTCTATTATAGTAAATACAGGCTTTGCTTGATATGTGTTTTTTGTACAGTGTGAGACAGGGCGGCAATCATTCTCTCAGCAGAACTCATCACTCTTCTTGTTATCCTCTCCTCATCCTCTCTTTATCCTCTCTTCTCATCTAATCTCTTCTCGTCTCATCCTCTTTTTCAGTCAGGAAGCCCCTGGATCGACATCAATGAGCCACTAAAAGAAGGATGGAGCCAGAGAGACAGAGAGGAAGAAAGAAAAGAGAAAGGAGGATTGAGAAAGAGAGAAGGAAATAGTGACAGAGGGACAGTGAAAGAAAAACAACAGTGACCAAAAAAGAGAAAGTAGTAAGAAGACAATAATAAACAAAAAAAGAAAAATCTTAACAAAGGGAAAGGTAGTGAGAGAGGGGGGGTAGCAAGTAATTACAGGACTCCCAGTGTTTTCAAAGCCCCTCTTTTATCTCACCCTTCCTGTGGCTGAGAAAAAGAGAAGCAGCGGAAACAGGAGGAGAGGAAGACTAAAGTCCAAGCTTTAGTCCAACTCAGACAACAGGCACCAGCCATCCACATCACACACACAGACACATCTAAAACTGATTTATAGCTTCTGGTTCAAAGACATTTTATCATCTGAAATAAGATGTTTGTCTGCCTGTGGGTTTGACTTCATGTAAAGTACTTTCGCGGTGATAATTATATTATTATTTGTAGAAAAATGCTACTTATCTCTATCCACTTACAAATATTATGTATCTGTCTTTTATTTTGTAATTCATGGTGTAAACTGAATGTCTGTAGCAAAAAGGAATTGCACCAACCCTGGTTGTGTGGCTATGAAAATAAAGGGGAAAAGAACCTAGTTTCCAGTGTAAAGTACAGATAAAACAGAAAGTAACAATTTATTAATCCTTCTTGACATATAGCCTACTGAATTGAAAGCAATACAAAAACATCTGCAGTGCTTTACCTCATCAACTTGCTTGATTTTTGTCAAAATGTGCTTATTCTGACTTTGATACAAGCAACACGTTTCAACCTGTTAAAAAAATAAACATGAACACTGGTAACAGGTGATTGTGTCATGACTGAGAGTAAAAGTGGCATCCTCAAATTGCTCAAAGATGAGGCCAGGTTCAACACAAATGGGCACACATGGGCTCAGGAATACTTTGTACCAAGTTGTCAGTAAA
>JAPZDV010000005.1:14937706-14970639 GCA_029814665.1 Acanthurus lineatus
AGTAAATAAAGTTTGTTTGCCGTTTATTAACCTACTTTTTTTTTGGGTGGGGGGGGTGGGGGGGGGGTGCTGTTCACACAGTATCCCAGCTTTTTGGAACTGTAAATTTTTAAGTCTTTATCGTTGTCAGACAGCATATCTGGCTTTTAAAAAACATCCATTTATGAAGCTAAGAGCTGATGGCTACTGTTAGCTAGCACTGTAAATCCAACCACAAGAAGGCACCATATTCAACTTCAGTTTGCCAACACTAGAACTCGGAAGTCCAGATTCAACTGAGTCATTTTAACTGCCCAGCAAATATAAATATAAATTTTTTTTCATGTGTTGTAGAGTTTGTGTGTTACCATGTTAAGGAGATTTTGCAGTAATGAGTGACAGACTCATCTACCACCTGTGCTGCAGCGCTCTTTGACTCAGGATAGGAGGCTTTCTCTCCACTCACTGCTCAGCTAACATCTTCACTTCACTACGACTGGAAGTTCAACCTCAAACCTGTCCATCAGGAAATGATGCTTGCTTTTTCTCTATAGCTTTACATGTTGCAGGGCAAAGGGAAAAACTGCAGCAGGCCCTGCATGGGCAAAACAGCTATCAAACATGCTATTTCCTGTAGCTAGTGGGTGGCGCTCTAAATATGACATAATATGGACATGTTGTTGGGTTCAGGCCAAGACTCCTAACACATTTTAAGTTTGGTGCATATCGGACATTGTATACTGAAGTTTTTAATTATTTTTTTGTTTCATGGCGAAATGCTTAAAATGGGCACGCCACGACATTTTATCCACTTGTTGCGTTATTTTTTATCGTCAGTGTGTACAGGAAGTGCAAAATGTAAATCAATTATATTACTCTTGGTTGATGTTTTAAGTTCTGACTGGAGCTCAGCCACTGCTGTCACTGGCGCTGCAATACCAGTGCTGCCACTTCAGGGCTGCGAACACTAGATGGCGCAGTTGAGTCGTAGCCTGCAGCATGTTAATTGCCTCCGAGACTCTACCTGGGACACGCTTATCTGTTTCCCATTCAGGGCGGAGAAAGATTCTCACTTTTTTCTCATCAAGGAGGAGCTTGCAGACACACCGACATGCTCAGCAGTGGAGGCTGAGACACAGCTTAGACTGTGCGGAGTGAAAAGTTGTAGGCAGACGGTCCCTGGGCGATGCTTATCCGACGCCACGCGAGAGATTGATCACCGATCAGCAGGACCGATCAGCCGCCAGCAGATCCCACGGTGAGAAACCGGACCGGTGTGAACTCCCACCCACCCGCGACTCTGATCTCCAGGTAAGACGTCTCAGCAGCTCCGCTCTCAGGAATGCAAGGACAGATTGCTGCAAGACTTCGGGGAAATTCCTGAGCAACACTTATTATGCCAAACAAACATGTGCTTTAATGTAATTGTACTTCTGAGAAAGAAAAGGCATGAATTGTCATATTTCTTGATGTAGGAAATGTAGGCTGTATTAATACTGCTAATGCATGTCAAAATTTAAAAAACGCATCTACTGAAGTTTAAAATTACAGTTTGTGTCAAATATGCACAAACTCTACACTGAGATGACATCTCATTTTCTCTGAAGGCTGATTCTCACTGGCCAGAGTCTATAGGCTGTGAATGCATGTGTCTGTTGTTAAGTGTATGGGATCTGAGAAATATATTCCTAAAAGTTTTATATATGCATGAGCATCATCTATATGAAATACATATTCTAGGTACAGTCTCTGTGTAACAAGCATATGCTGAAGTATGTGAAAGGTACGTGTTGGTGCAAATGTTGTAGCCTAAGGTGGAAGACAAATGGATGGTTTCTCATATCACCAAGTTCACAGTTTAGGCCTGAAATGCTTTCTGACGAAGCTCTAAGTTTCGAATCCGAAACATGCAGATGTGAACACGGGCTTTCATCTCTTGTGCTGATTTTGATCTTTGTGAGTAGAAGAGGAAAGCATGCTGCAGCAAAGGGGATGAAGTAATTCATTTCTTGGTTATAAATCATGTCAGTGCTGCAAAATAAGCTGTATAACTCCTTTAGTATCTGATGAGCTGTGGAGGTTGCCCGTGACACTGTATTTTTGGCTGTGGGTTTGAGCAAGTGTGTGTGTTTGTAATCACACCTTTCTCCTCTGTCTGCATAATTGTTTTTTTTAATGGTGCCGCCTGACTGTCCCGGGCCCCAGGGCCCCCAGGGGAAGTCCTGCCCGCAGACAGGCAGCTCGGCCCGGCTGGGGACATGCCGGGTCCTGCCGAGCCTCTGAAGTCTGCTGGCTGGCTTTGAACTGTAGCTGCTGGAGGTGGAAATCAATCCGTCTCTACCCCCCCACACACCTCCCCCACACCTCTCTGTCTCCCTCTTTCTATCTGTGTGTCTCTTTGCCCTTGCAGCCCCCAGCACAGCGAGTCTTCGCTGCCATTGAATCTTTCATGTTCACAGGTAGAAAGGCGAAGGAGACACAGAGAAGAAACAGGGGAGGGATTGTAACTCATCTTCAAAAGAATTTCATATGGTTTGTGAGGATTAAAGGGATGAAGGCAGGAAAACTAACAAAGCCAGAGCCTGTAGTCATGATCATCTAGGCTGCAGTGAATAGATAATTTGTTTACTTATTCGTCACTCTGTCCCTTAACGATGCTCAGTTACAGAATTCATAGAGTGACCCTGTTTATTTTGGAGTGATTTCACAGAAAGGAAATGAATTCTTGTGTTGTTTTTTGAGGTGGGGAGTAGAGAGGAATTGTTGTTGAGATTTATGTCACAGCTGATTCCAATCCACACAGCACCCCATTTCCCCCATTGAGAAATTTATAGAGCTCAGGAGGCCTGTTAGGGTTGAATGTTTCATAACGCTTCACACATCTAAGACAAAAATTCACACGTCAGAAAGAGTTAACATATGGAAGGGAAGTTAGTTCAGCTCGTTGGGTTACTGCATTTAATTTATGACACAACTGTTCGGTGGAGGCTTTTATCCAAACAGTGCAGACAGCAGAGTTGGGACCATGTGCAAGAATGACAGTAATCCTTTACATTTCATTTAATGTACAGTATTGAAACATGAAAACGTAGGTAATCTAGGAATCCAATTGAAAATAATAGAAACTTTTTATCTTTTTTTTCCATCCTCAACCAGACAAAATTTTATATATATTTTAATTTATTTAATTTAGGGTTTATAACACCTGGAAAATATACACAAAGACAACACTTAAATACTTCGGTCCTAATTTAAGAGTACTCAAATCAGGATTTTTCATACTAGTAAAACAAAAAGAGCTCACAGAATGTGCAATAAAATTTTCAACAGCAAAAAAGTGACAGTTTTATGCAGAGGAGATATGCAGAAAACATGCATGAAGAAACCTAATTTATTGACAGACATAAGTATTGCTAATATATTAATATAAAATAGGGTTATATAGTGTGAGCCTGTGCTGAGATTACTAAGAATCACTAGAAAAGAAATGTTAATGCTTGTTGATTTGTTCAGTTTATCTGTTGGATTTTATTCTGACAGCAACAATTTGGAGATATTTCTTCTGTATTCTGTGCATCTGGTTTTGTTAAACACTGAAAGTGTGTACAAACACACCAAGGAAGCAAAAAACTCCTTCTGACAGTATACCCAACCTTACGGAGTCCTTCATCATTTGCCTGCTGTACTTGTAATTGCTGGAAAACTCAGAGTCACCAAGACAAACAAAGTAACTCAGTTTTTACTCAGATCTTCTCTGAGGGGTTTTTAAGGAGGTCCCGTTAAAAATGAGAGGTATCTGCATTTCATTATATTTTAATTTACACACACCCATTCCAGCAGAACAACATTAAAGGGAAAAAACACTTCTCTAATCATAAGTTTCACTCTCACCCTTATTATTTCTCCATGCCCAGTGTAGATCGTTGAACAAGCCAATACTAAATCAACTATTGAAAACCTCTCCATGTAGGCCCAGAGGAACTAGATTAATCAAATTGGGGTTTGTGGTCTAATTTGTGTCTACTTTCTGTCTGGGAGACCTACTTCAGTTAGTCATCAGTTTCTTTCATACAGACTCTGGCATTTAATGTCTTGCAATGTGGGAAAAACAGAAATAATGAGGGTGGTCTTGAAAATGATATTTTATGTAAGACACACAAGTATTTAAGTTTGTGTTTTAAGTTAAAACAGATTGTTGTGTGCTGGCAGGTGGAACAACTCTTGGACACCATGGCAGGTTGAATCCCAGGATGTTGTGTGTCTGTGGTGTTTCTGGTGTAACTGGTGAGCCAGTTGGCAGGTGGAAAGCTGAAAGGACTTGTGTTGTTTCTCTTTGTGCCCGTGCAGGTAGATGTTAGAGTAAGGGTGATAGTGTGATCTGTGTTATGCCTTTCTGATTAGTGGCAGATGAAAACATGCAGTACAAGCAGAAGACATTCTGCTGGTTTGCAACTGCAGGTTTGCAACGTGCTCTGTAAGTTCTTAAATATCCCCTCCAGGCCTGGTTTTAGACATATATACAAACAGTCTGCCTGGAACTAATAAGTGTGTCTGTCATCCTTTCTCGACACAAAAGCAAATTTTTTACCTATAAAATGACACCCCCACTTTCTACCTCTTAAAATGCAAATACACTGATATGCAAATATTGTTCATTTCTAAAGTTTTTCTGCTAGACACAAGATGTATCCTTCTATACTGTAAGGTTCATTACAGTTATTATTTGCACTGGTTGCTTCAAGTTTCCACATTAAACTGTATGAGCTGCAAATGGACCAGGATTTTACTTTCAAACTATCTGTGATATCACTAATCAGGCTCATGGGCCTGCCTCTTAGAATCTGATTTTAAATGAGCACAGTGAAACTTTCCTCTTGCTTAGATGAATGTGAAAGCAGCTTTTTACTGTCAAAGTCTGCACATACATCTTCTGCACAGTGATGCTCCATCAAGCAGCTGTGGGAACCAAAAAAAACACATTTTTTTCAGTTTAGGAGGGCTTTAAAATCTTTACTTTTTTGTTGGGCTGATGACTTCACAGTCACATCCATCCATTATGATTAGCTGCTGCTGCTCTGACAAGAATGATCCAAAGGCAAGAAATACTCCAAGAGCTTCTTAGATAAATGATGAAAACGCAAATCTAGCGTTTATTGTTACAATGTTGACAACTTGAAAAAACAGTAATGAACTATGCAAATATAATGCTCATTAATTGGACTGAAAAACAATATTTAAACTCAAACTTTCTTTAATAAAGATCATTTATATAGAGCTGTGGTAGTATTCTCATGTGTTAGACTCTCTGTCTTACTGCCGTATGCTGTCCAGAAAGAAGTAATCTGACAGAGGAAATACAATGAGAATTTCACTTTAAATCATGTTATAAAGCACTTTTATAGTTTAGAAGATGGCACTTCTCTGCAATCCCTTCATTGTAGGTTAGTTAGCAGCAGGAAGCAAAACTACTGTACATACAGATGATGGCTGATTGCAGATTAGGCTTCCCACCTACAGTCCCTGTAAAATAAACAGAGACAGAGACAGGAGAGAGATGTTCTGCCCCAGCGGAGCAAAAGAAGGGAACAAGAGATCAGGGAGAAGAGACGATGAAAGACAGATCACCGGCAGGCACAGAATCAAAGAGCCTACTGACTGACTGGAGCTGGGATAGGTGTGTGTTAGGAGAGAGAGAGTATGTGTACGTGTGCATGTGTGGCTTCTTTTCATGTGCCCTAAGAGTTTGTTTTTCCTGCGCACCGAGTGGGAAGCTGACAGCAAGTCTGTAATTAAAGCAATCAAAAGATGAAGAGAGATGAAGAAACATCACACACATACAGTACACACACACACACACATTTGTGCACGAATCATTCAGTGCTCTGGTCATGTATGGAACAAAACCTTCGTGTCCTTAGAAGTTTCTCTTTTGCTCAGAAAATCTTTTCTAAAAAAATAAATCTTTCGTTGAGATCTTTACTTTGGGTGACATTTGAGACATCAACACTGTGTGTCTCTGTTACGGTTGTTCCGTAGTCTGCCTGTGGAAACTCAGGTCGCTTCAAAGCGTGTTGTGACGCTCCTGTGAAAATACAGTTCACACTGGTGAACCGTGATGCTGCAGTTGGTTGGGATTGGGGGGTAAATGGATTTTAAGTCCGCAGACGGGAGCCAGCTGTTGTCTGAGGTTTGCGTCTGTCTCCAACGTTGGAAATCACTTTAATCATGGGTTTATTTTCACATCAAACTTTGGCGGTAAATTAGACTTATCTATCCCTGGCTCATTTAGTTCCTGATAGTTGAGCCTTGATGGTTACTTTTTTCAGTGACTTTTTTTCCGACTTCCTTTAGCATTGATACTTAGAAACCTCGAGAAATGGCAGGAGAATAGAAATGTTTGTAAAACATAGCAGCGGTGCCATGTGCGTGTATGAATTGCACACTTGTTATAATAATTATTGCTCATATTGCAACTAAAGCACGATAACTTTCTTTTTAGATCATTTTTTCAAACAGTGAGTTCTGTTTAAAAAGGTTTTGAGACACTTTCATGGTCTGATTAAGCTGAATGTGAAGGCGGTTGGTCTAATTTGACTGACAGTCAGGCTGCCACCCCTCTATTTACTCTCCAGCTGCCTCCAGATCATAGAAAAGAGACGAAATGCCAGCAGCACATTCCTCCTTCATATTCACCTGTGAAAAAAACAGACAGACAGGGGCACTCAGTTACTTTAAATGGATTGACAGTGGAGTGGTCAAAATTCTTGCAAACATTTGGTATTACTATTGAAAGCCGGAGCAGAAAAACCTGGTCTCACAGCAAAGCATGGCATCGACCCACTGATCCAACAGAGTGTACCGTTAAAGTGCAACAGTTCATCTTGCCTTGGCGGAAAAAGTACATGCATTTATAAATATGCAGTATCACCAGAGGATGGTAATATGTATGTTTGCTAACTCGACCATGTAGTTAGATCGAGTTGTTTTGACGTGTAGACGAGGGGAAACGTGACACTGGGACGATGGACTGGAGCAAGTGTTAGGCGTTCTGGTTTAAAAAACGGACCACCGCAGAACATTCAGGTACAATTCATTCCTGAAACAAGGCGTGTTTAAAAGCCTTTCAGGCAGATTATTAGAGGCACAGTTATGATTATGGCTATTGTGTGGTATTATAGCCTGATGATTATAGGGTAGTCTAAAAAAGAATTTATCTTATTTTAATATCCTCATAGTTCAGGATTCACAGTTGCAGCGTTAGCATTCACTTTGTGGGGATGTAGTATTTGAATTCTTAAGAAATACTCAAGATTCAATATTTATATAATTGTAATTTTTCAGGGTTGAGTCTATTTAACAACAAATGCAGTCTCTAGTTCCCCCATGCTACAACTAAAAAAAATAAAATGATGTGTGAATGTATTAAGAGCTAATAAGTTCATTAAAATAAAACTATTTATACGTATGAATTTAAAGGATGACTAAAAATCTCACAGCTTGAGCATAAAAGCTGCCTTTTATTGCTGGTAAAGGTGCATTTAGTTACACACTCCTGTTATTACAGACATACTTGACAGGGAAACCTGATCTGAAACTTAACAAAGTAAACAGAATCAGAGGTGCAGTGTTAAGATAAAAAATCTTTGCTAAAATTAGTCTTGTTAGGCTGAGTTTTTCACCAGAGCTTGAGGATGTTCAAATGACAGACTGCAGGAACTTGATAGAGGGGAAATCCACAGTGTCTGTGTTTTTCAGCTTCATGTTTTATCTACAAAAACACTCTGCTAAAGTTTTATTACCTTTGAGGATTCAGATCACTTATTTTGAACTCTCATTATATCCCATGATTCATGTATTTCTTCATTATGGCATTTTAGCTGGCCCTCTTTATGTCTTGCGGTATTTTCAAGGCTATAGTTCAAACTAGTTTTTGTTTGGTTTTGTAAGTGTCAAGTTGTGAGTTTAGTTCAGACATATGCAGGCCTAATGCAGTCAGAAATGTCTTACTTTTGTAGAAATTATTTAAATTTCATAAAGTTTGGAGAAATTTCTTCTGAAAGACATCTGCGTCATGTAAAGCAAAGCTAATAATGTCAGGGGATCTTAGATGATATGCGTAATAATTTTGGTGGTGGTTGAAAAACAGCAAGATTTGGGGTTTTATGTGTCAAAGTAGTAACATGTGTTTGAGATCTTGCATGAATTTGGCAGGTTGAGAATTTGGTTTGTAAAAGGATAAAATAATTGGATTTTATAGGGTAAGGTGCCTCAACACAACATTCATTTATTCTGGAACTTGTTTATGGTCTGATTATGTGTGCAAGTGTGTGAGAAGCTGATGTTTGAGGCTAAGTTTCTTTTCACTAAGTGAAAGAATGGACTCACAGTGTCAGTGACCAAAGTTATCAAATATTGGCAAAATCAATAATCAGCCAGGCTTCCATCAGCTCCAGCCAAATAATATAAGTGTAAGCAGTCTAATCCTAACACATACACATACGTTTATTAAAGAAACATTTAGCAAATGTTTCTAGATCTCTAGATTTACAATATATATTAAAAAAGGCATGTGAAGACCTTGAACAAAAATAAGTAAAAGAAGAAAAGATTTCAATGGAAAACAGATTTCAGAAATACCCAAACCAGGATGACAAAGACCCCTGGAACTGCATGCTGCTGATTTAATTGTCATCAGAAATTAAGTACCATGAAAGAACCCACAAACCATCCTCTAACCACCTTCTTAATCTTCTTCATTCTTGGAGGAGTTCCCTCACCACTGATTGGCCTATTACTTAATCAGGCAGGAAGTCATTACAGACCAGCATAATGAATATCCTTTACAGGGTTAAACACAGACTGTGAAAAGCTGTTTCCAATGCAACCCACCGGTAATGGGACTGAAAGGCATTAAGGTAGAAAGACACAGAACAATACAGAAGAAAGAGACTCATTTGGCATATTTTCCAGTGAAATTAATGAATGGAATTGAACCAGCGAGACATGGAAAACAAGACCGGAAAAACAATGCTTTACACTGTGAACATTGTGGCATCAATTATATGATCTAATAAAACCTAACAACAAAAGTGCCAAAGCTGGCCCTGCTTTAGTTGCTTTAGTGCAAGGACTAGTTTAGAGTTGAACCACTTTTTGTCTCTCATCATGTTTAATTCACAGAGGTAATGATCATATTTTCTGAAGTCAAGCATGTTTGCTTTAGCAGTCAATGTATTTGTACATGAGGAGTGTCCGAAGTAGGCTAGTTTCTGTGTTTGACAAGTAAATTGGAGGTTCAATTTGGTTAATTTACATGGTGGTGACAAGGTTGGATTTATCCCAAACATTGGCTCACATCCGTAAACAACAAATTACAAGTTGTTTGATGATACTTAATGTTTTGTTATTTGAGTTGAAACCAGCTGGGCTTACAGTAATCAGGTTGTCGGGTTCACCTCGGTAGCGGTCTCCTTTGGCCTGGTTGTGAATTTCACTGAACTCTCAAATGTCACCCTGCAACCCTTCTGAGACCAAAAGTAGAGTTAGCATTGATAAAGAGACAGTGACTCCACTTTAGGTAGAAAAAAAAGGATGAAATGACCCCCCGCAGACTAATCATGCAGTAAAAATCTACTGCTTATTAAAGACCAAAGCATGTTCCTGAGTGTGATTATGGTGCCAGAAATTGTGACTATTACTTTTAAGTAATCACCTACAATGATGAGGCCATTTCCCATTAGAAAGTAATAATCACCTAAAATTGAATGTTCTTAAGTTTAATGCTCCAGAAATTAACACACGATGAGCTGACACAGTGAGTTCTGAAGCATTACAGCAAAGAAAACAAACACAAGGATGAATAACAGGCAACTGATTGGCAGTTATGGAGACATGCCTGATACCCACTGCCAAAAAAATCGAGTTGAGTGAATTAACAGGAGTTCATGTCAAATCAATGTATGTGCATTTGTTGTGAGCTGATCTATGGGAATTTCCATAAAGCAGCCCCTCCTTCACCTACAGCGTCTAAACATCTCCATATAATGAGTTCTAGCTAAATCTATCTCATTTGGCTGTCATATTGAGCTGCAGACCATATCAACACAAACTAACTTCTGCTTTGAAGTTTTGTGCTTGATTTTTTAATGATGTCAAAGAACTATACTTGTCACTGTGAGCCTGGGATATTTCATGAAAGATGTCTTTTTTTTAGGGATAACTGAAATGCGTTCTACACATTTTTGAGGTCAAAGTGTTTGTTATTGTGCATTTTTTTTTAATGAAGCAGAGTAAGTAGTCTTTCCATAGTTATGTGGAATTTTTAGATTGGATTTCCTCCGCTGACATAAAGAGCAATCAACTGCAACCGAATGAAAAACAGAAATGAAGACAGACTTAATGAAGTCTAACAAACACTGCAAAATAATAAGGCTTTGAAAAAAGACGTTTTTGGGGGGTTTTTTTGCCTGTTCTTGCTCAGCAGCTCCATGCTTCAAATCTGCACAATCATACTAGAAGCTTCCCAGTACGATTGCTGCGTTTCACTGGTACCAAAAAAGATCTGCACAGACTCTACCTGATAATGATACAGCTAAAGCTAGAAGGGTTATTTATCAGAGATTATGTGGTCGTTAGAAGATTAATACCTTCGGGGGGCAAAAGACTTGGGCTGACTTTCATGTCAGACCTGCCCAGACAGAGAGATGGAGAGAGTGAGGGTTAGAGAGACAGTGAGGGTAGGAAGAGGTAGAAAAGAGCGTCATGAGATACAGAGAGTCTTCAAACACACCGGTGTGTGTATGTGTGTGTGTGTGTGTGTCTGTGCATCACTTTAACCCCATAATGAGTAGCCTTGAGGGGGTCCAAAGCCATTTGGCAGTTCTTCATTTCCTGATGTTAAAAAAATGTGCTATCTACCCTTTTATCTCTTCAGCAGTGACAACACAATTTTGCACGTACAGATGTGCGCACACACACACACAGGCACAGGCAAACACACACACATGCGCACACACATGCACACACACCGGTTGTGGTCTTACCGCAAGGACTTAAGCAATTAAGCCTTTTTTACCTTAAGAAGCCAACTTTATGTGTATTTATAAGGCAAATATCTATCTGGTAATGTGTGTTTGTGTGTGTGTGTGTGTGTGTGTATGAGTCTGTGTGTGTATGTTTCCATAAGCTGTAATTAAACCAGATCAAACCCTCAGGGTTGGAGAATTAGCCATCATTGAAGATCAGAAGGTTTTCAATCAAGTCTGCGACATGGAAGAGTAAAATCTGAGGTTTGGAGCCAGACAGACAGATTTTGACCTGTGATGGCAGAAATAATGGCAACTTCTTCCTCTCTGTCTCTCTCTAACAAACACACACATACGCACAAACATAGTTTGATGCTTCCGACAGCTTCAGGTGGATTTAAGTTCAGCGTTGTTGGCTGGAACTGCTGTGACCTCAGGGCACATCTATACAAACAACATCATGCTTTTCTGGCAAAACTATGGAGCCAGTGCATTTGTTTCTGTTCTGTCACTCCTTTGCTTAAGAGGTATGGTCAGATTAAAGCAGCTTAAACTACTTGGTAAAAACAAAGGAGTGATTGCCCTCATGGTAAATGGAGACCAGTACTCTCCATTGTTACGAAGAAGTCAAATAGGACAGCAAAACTGCCTCTGTGCTGTAAAAAAGTAGATCATTAATTATCAGGATTCGACATAAATGTTAGTTTTTTTTCATGGTGGATGTCATGCAGGTGTGTTATCAGCTGTGTTTAAGGTTTCACGGCACCTCCTATAGAGTCAGAAATCCAGACATTTATTTTTCATGGCTTTAGATCCAAGAAAAAGTATGTATATACACCTTCATACATCTACCTGCATCTGTCTTTCATATCTAGTAATTAACTCTCAAAGAGACTCCACGAGAAATGTACTTAATAACAGTAATTAAAGGTGTGTTTGTGTCTACATGCACTGTGTGTGTGTGTGTGTGTGCTTGTCATCTTCTCTTAACCAACATGCATGAATATGAATTAAAATCTTATCTAGCTGTGAAAATAAATATTACCTTTGTAGGTGGGAAAAGAATGGATTTAGATACGGGCTTTTGTATGAAATCTTTTAGACAACAGTTTGTTTTCTTTCATGTTTTTCTGCTGTGGCTGATCGTATCCGTTCTCATTTCCATGTCTCATATTCATTACAAAACGGGCTGGAACATTGACTTTAAGTATTCTGTTTGATCTTAATGGCCAGAAAATTAATTTTCTCTGCTCACTGAGCTGATCAAATGATTGTGCTTTTGATTATTTAGCCCTTATCAACACTGATACGGTGGAGTTTGTTAGTGTATTGAATGCAACATTGTAATTACTTGTAGATTAGAAGCAAATTATAATTGGAGAAAGTAATTTAACACCCAGCAGCTCCATCGTATTTGTTAAAGCTGACAGGAGCAGCATAGAGTCAGCATGCTTTTATCTGAGCTGCCACCAGATCAGAGACCACACACACACACACACACATGCACATGCATACACACACACACACATGCACATACACTCACACAGAAACATATACATGCACACGCATACAAACACAAATGCACATACACATGTTCTGTCCTCAGTGCAGTCCAATGCAGGTCTTAACAAACACACAGGCACACGAACTAAAACACAGAAACACACGTATGTCAGTGTAAACCTTGCTAAGTGAAAAGCTCACAGACTTTATAAAGTGTTGCTATTAACAGCATTAAAAATACATCAAACCATCAGACATCATTTCACAAGCAACAAGCCGAGCGAGGCACATTCTGACACATTCCACTCTTAGTTGGAGGTTTTGGGGCTTTTACACCTCTCAGCCTGTTCATTTTCAGGCCAGAGTTGTTAATATTTTTCTTCAGCAGGGACAGAGAGTAATTTAGCTTTAGTTAAAAAAACAACCAATGTCCTTATGACTGTATACCCAGCTTTCACTTCAGTATCCCAGCCTTTTCCTAATTGCTTTTTGACTTTAAAGGTTCAGTGTATTTTTTTTAAGAGTGATCTTTTGGCAAACAAGAGTAATTGTGCTTTCATTACTTTAGAATAAGTCTTTATATCATCAGAAGGAGCAGGTCCTCTTCCATGGAGTCCACCATGTTGCATGGCCATGTTTAGTCCTAAAAGGACAAGCCTTTTTAGTATTTCTCTAATTTTGTGGCCCCATGGATTCTTGTATATGCTCAGAGAGGTATGCTGAGGGGTATTCAGTAGGTTGCAGTCTGCAGCCTCACCACTAGGTGCCACCGAGTAAACTGGACCTTTAACTTCATTTTAATAGACTTGTGGATTCAAATAGAAATGTTCAACATATTTGAAGTGCAACGCTACCATGTGTAGTACAAGTGAGAAAGTACATGTGCTAACAAACTTACTTCCTTAAAGAGGCACTAATTACAGCACTCACATGTGTGAAACCAGGAACAAAAGCAGTTTTTTTTGTGGTGTTTCAAGAAAGTTTTGGTTTTGACAAGATCTTCAACCTCAGTGCAGGAGAGAAGGGAGTGAACAGGCAGATATTTGAATGTTATTAGGTGATATCACCTTCCTTTATTGAAGCAGAGATTTGCTGATGGTGGTGTGTGTCTGCAGTTATGAGCCAGAGGAATGCCACAGGTTGTTCTTTTGCTATTACATGTTTATGGGCAATGACGTGATGGTAATGGGACAGTGAACTCATCTGGGCCACACACACACACACACACACACTCTGTGCCCACTGCACTACTGTTGGCTTGTGGCTGTGTTGTTTTGTGAGTAAAATTTAGAATGGATTGATAGGATTGCATGAGAGCCAAAGACCATTTCTCTTTGTTTTCTCTCCAGACTCCAGAAAGAAGACGCAAACATGTCAGAGAGGAGAGGCCAGAAGAAGTCCGTCTTTCTGTCCTCTTTATTGGTAAGGGTTTTTTTTTATTATTTCTCTTTTTCCCCTGACTTTTACTTTTCAGTCTCCTCTTTCTTCCTTCTGTAATTCTTTACTTAATTTCCCCATCTAAATCCCTTTTTTCACTCAGCTCTTATCCAAAGCTAAGTTATAGTTCCCTTGGTCCTTCCTCTTCTTCTTTCCATCTTTTACACCTTTGTTCTCAATTTTTCCGCTTAAACTTAAATCTTTCTGCTTAAACTCCTTTATCCTCTTACTTCTCCTTGCTGTCTTTAAAATATTGTCAAGCAGTATTACACAGTTTCTCCAAAACCTTCATCATATTCCTGGTAAACAAAGAAACTTTTTTCGGTCAGTCAGAGTCGCTCTCAGACATAATCGAGCCTACAGCTGGCACTGTGTTGTCAAGACTCTGTTGTTGTGCCAGCAGCTTGCACAACTTTGCAGCACTTGTACCAGTTAGTGAACCCTCGAGTTTTACAGAGGACATATATCTTTATAATCTGACTGTGAATCTCAAGATCCTCTGCTTGTTTTGATGTTGAAACCCACTGGCAGTCTTCCCAACAGACTCCTACAGTGTACCCTCGCTCCTCTGCTTCCCTCTGATCAGTCACTGTGTGCACATGCAGGCTTACAAAGGAGCACTTTAGTCAAGAGGAAAGAGATACCTGGATTAAGTCATTGGTGTCAGTTTACCACACCACCAAAAAGGTGTCATTAGAAATGATTTGCCACTAATTCTGAAACCACTTATGTAAGCTACATCTCTGGAGAAAGTGAAGCACGATAACAATGATTGGCAGAAGTTCACAAAAGTACCTCAAAGAAAAAGATTGCACTTTAAAATAGAGGCATTGATGTGTTTCACTTACAACAATGAGCCCCAGTCAGAGATACACTCGATGTACTATTATTGTACTGACATATTTTCCTTCAAAGATGCTTTCCACTTCTAGTCCTCTATATCTAAGATGGAAATATTCAACCTGTTTTCCACTTTGTTTGACCACCACAGTAAGTGGTTATTTTACAAAAAAAAGATATTACATGCAATAATATTATGACTTTTAAAATCTGTTGCATAGTTAAATAATTTGCTCGCTACCAGTTAATAACATTTTAACTCAACTAATGTATCCTTTAAAAGTAAATATGAGAAAATCAATTGGCATTTTTAAGGTTTTAAGTTGAAAAAAAAGACTTCTGTGGGTGTCAGCATTTCTCATCAATATATTTTACAAACCAGTACTCTATGCAAGAGTAGTATTAATAAGTAATAATGATCTGGTGATGAATTATACAACAGCAACAATGGGCAGTTTTTTACATTGAATACTTTTACTTCTATGACTTTGGGTACATTTTTCTAATGATGCTAAACATACTTTAACTCAGTACAGACTTTTGCTTGTTGTGGAGTATTTTCACAGTGTGGTATTTGTACTTTCAGAAGTAAATGATCTGAATACTTCTTGCACCAGTGACATTAATAAACATTCTTGATTGGTTACAGTTCAACAACAGTTGTGTGGAAGTGTGAAAAACAACAACAGGGACCCACTGGATGTGTCGTGAATGTGCAGACCTGTGATGTTTTAAAGACTTGACTGAAATTTTCCCCCAGAGCATTGTGGGAAAGCCAGTTGTGTGGAATTAGCCTGCAGAGATCACTGGTGTGACAGGAAGTTTGTTTTTTTTTTCCAGCTGTGAAAAAAAAGTGGATAAGATGATCATCGTTGAAGTTTTTTTTTAAAGTGTGTGAGCGTACACACACAGTGCTTGCTGACAATTGTTTGCTAAATACCAGCAATGACCCATAAGAGTGTGACACTGAGAAAGAGGAGTGGCAGAGGATGTGTTGCACAGCTGATTGCTCCCAGTGGGTGGTCTCAGGATTGTAAAGGTTAAATATAGATGTAAAAAAAGGGAGGCTTGTCTTGTTAGTTACAAACTCAGTGCCTGGAAGTGTTTAAGGGGCATTCCACCGATTTTTACATAAAGATGTGTTAACTAATCACATTAAGTCACAGGTTATTTGGCTTTGAAGTGCTCTGAAAATGCTCTTAAACACCAATTCTGCATTACAAACTAGAGGTGTGAGGTTTGAGAGTTGTGCATTCAGGAGACAAGATAGGTCTTATTAAAGAGACCACTGAGTTGCATTGTGGGAAATGGAGGGCTTTCATCATCTAATGATAAGTTTTTTTTACCATTCTTTATGAATCAGTCCATCATGTAAGCTTTTTTTTTTCAAAAATGAGACTTGAGAGATATAAAGTGATCAGAAAAAAAGAGCCATCATGTTCCATGCCTTAAATTTCCTTTTTTCTTTCTGCATAAGGGTATTTTATGAATTTTTTTTACAATGTAGACTATATGAAAGGTTTTAAAATCTAAAGAAAAAATCAGTGAAACTACTGAGGAGAACACAGCTGCACGCTCTTTCTTATTTTAAAATAGCTTTTGATTTTAAAATATTGATTGTATTTGTTTTAGGACTTTTAGTCTGTTTTCTTCTTTTTTGCTTTGAATGCAATCTTTTTTTATTTTGAAGCCCTTTGTAGATGTGTTGTTTGAAAGGTGCCATATAAAAAGCATATTATTATCTCATTCAAACATATTAGCTGGCCCGAGGTGATTGTGCTCTATACAAACACTTCATACACAAACACTTAAGCAGTATACATGCGCATGTTTACTCAGTATCTCGTGTTTGCTGTCATGAGATGGTAATGAGGAAGAGGAGAAACGGGGAGATGTTATTAAAACAATAGAGAGAAGATGGAGGGAGTTAGTCATGCACTCGCTTGCTTTGCCTTCATCATTTTCTGGACTGCAGATGATTTTTAAAAGTCAGTTAGTGTGTTTGGAAAAGAACAAAGTGTGCTGGTAAAGCTATAAATACCAGCTGCTACGTATTACAGTGAGCCACAATGACACAATACCACACACACACACGCACAAACAAACAAATACTGATATTGTGCAAACTCTCTTAGACACACACACACGCACCCACACACACACATTCATACACACACATTTAACAATAATCTTAACAATCTGAGCCTCTCAGATGAAGAAGTCAGGATATAATGTTTTTGATGTTGATTCACTGTCAGTTGTTTCTAATAAATAAATCAGCCACCATTCACTGCAGTTGTTTGTCTCTAGTGCTGATGGAGATACTGAGTGAGAATCATAATAGACTAAAATGCACAAGATGGTGTGTGTTTTGTAGCTGTATAGAAAAAGAAAACTGTCAGATTGAAAATATGATAAATCAGACAGATAAGTGGTATTCAGTTGCCTTCTTGTGATGTGCTGGACATGATGCACTTTGTTTGATGACAAAAAAAAATGTATCCAGGAACCAATTAATACTTTCTGACCCTCTATGGGAAGACCGGCTTATTCTTAAAAGACATTTTCATCCAGCTTGACATCGCAAATTAAAAAAATAGTATGTCAACTTCATGAGTGCCGAATACTGTAAATCAGTTGTTTTTTAGACATGTATATAAAAACCAGTAGTGTTGCAAGTAGTTTTCATAAATTGTATATGCAGAAATGACTGATAATTATTTGAAATTCTGGAAAAATAATTAAACACACAACAAAATTGTTTTCAAGATTTGCTCTCTGCAAAGAAAATTAAAAGAGTGTGACTTATGACTCTAATGTTTTTAAGTGAAGACAGTCACCCAAACGATTTATAACTTTTGCAACTTTTTTTATTGTGTAAATTGTCTATAGATTACAAACTAACAGAGACTTTGTATCTCCACATTTCTTATCTTTTATTCAAATCTTCATTAACTATTGGCTGCCATCATTGACGACATAAACAAAAGGTTTTATTTATCTCCTGAAAAGTAAAAGTTGTAAACATACAAAGTCCCTGGTTAACAGTGATGACATCCAACATGTTACTGGCATGTCATGACTCATTTTTATGTAATTTATCTCCCTCTCTCCCTCTCTCCCTCTCTCTCCCTCCTTCCAGGTGTGTTGCATGTTTGCTAGTGCAGAGTATTCCAGCTGCGGAGAGTATGAGTTCTTCAACCAGACCAGTAACAGCTGCCAGGCCTGCCCTCAGTGCCAACCAGGACAAGAGCCACATATGGTGAGATTTGCTTTGAGACTATTTATCCAGGACATAATCCCATTTGTCACTGTAATTATAGCCTTCTAGTTTTGTCATGTACTCTCTGGGTACAATTTAATGTCTTTGCATTGCATTAAGGGAAAGTAGTGGAACAAAGCTGCCAATTCATCATAGATTTAAAACCATCTGAAACTGATAAATAGCCTGAGAGCTGACCTTGTGAACCTGCATGTCAGTTTTTGTTCAGACCACCCACAGCTCCCAGAGGTGCACACATAGCTGCACAGTGGAGAGTGCCCAAATTCAAATGAACAATATCTTATGGTTTATTGCTCTCATTGACATCTCTGTGAAGGCACGCATTACAGTGACTGACTTGCAGTAGTCACACACTGATTTGGCCTCCATCAGTCAGTGTGCTGACAGTCAAAGCACACAGAGCCAAGGTAAATGCTTCACCTGGCACCCCGGGGTGCCACACCTTCTTTAGAAAGACAACCACACTTGAAGATGAATTGAATGAATTATAGTTCCCTGTATTTGTTTTTTGGTGCTTCAAACATGCAATAGTTTAATTTTTTGTTCTTATTTTTGCAGTTCTGCTTTTATACAGTCGTGTGATTTAAGTACACCACTGCATGATGCCGTTTTTGGATAAATTAGAACTGTCTTGCATAACTTAGCATTAAAATCTCATAACTGTACTAACTGTGTGTTTTTTCCTTCCTGCTCTGCTTTCCTCCGCCCTGCCTTGTGTTCATTAAGCTACCATGTGCTTTTAGTAAGGATCCCCGACAAAACGCTGTGTTTGAATTTGTAAAATCAAGTGATCTGTCGAAGACGGAGATGGCAATGAGAGGATCAGTCGATAAGCCCAGAGCTCCGTCAAAAACAGTCATTTGCAAGTGATAGATACATAAGAATAGAAAGTCATTTAAGTGAGATGAGAGCCCTCTTTGCACTTTCTCCTGCCTGTCTGATCCTCAATGCCACAGTCTGTAATTCATGTGTGATGTTGTTCCCCTGAGCTTTCCCTGCATGTGTGTGTTTCTTGACACCCTTTTAATCATGGGATAACCATAGGGTTCCTCCTCAAAGCAGAGACTTCAGAAAGAATGCGCTCCCGCTCACTTCCACACATGCAGGCACTGCTTGATGCATCACACAATGATATAGACATCCAAGGTTGCTCTTAAAATGCATCTTGTATCCAGATTGTGTGGGATTATGCTCAAGCTGCAGATGTAACACTGAAGTTGGACTTAAATTTTCTCCTGCATTTTACTTTATTCCTCCTTAAAAACACCTCTCAAAATAAAAGCAGTACTGCTAAAAAACATCTCTGTTATCATTTCAATTTTTTTTCACCTCCCTACCTATTAGAAGAGTTCAGTCTAGTGGAGGTTGGCATGAATGAACAGAAGCACAGTCATGATGATCATATGAACAAAAGATCCAAAGTGAGCTTTGGGCTAAAGCGTCAAGATTTTGCCGATAGTCCTGCACAGTTTTATATCAGCCAATCACACTGAAACTTATCTACTTCAAACAGAAGGGAAACATATCAGATTTCTCAGAGTCCCTGTATGTAGCCCAGAGCTCAGAGGCACTGGCTTCTTTTAATAGACAGATGAAAGGAAGAGGAAGATGAAGGATGAAAGAAAGGAAGCACAAAAGACAGAGAGAATGTTTTTAAATGTGTGTGTCTTTATGTGAGTGTGTGTGTGGCCTGGCATTCCCGCTGTGAGGAATTAACATGCGAAGATGGGAGGAGATCGATTGTAGGAGACAGATTGATGAGTTGGTCATCTTAAACACTAACAGGCATAAAAAGCTGCAAACACAAACACACACATACAACACACACACAAACAAACAGGCTCACACACACACACACACACAGACACACACCAACGCACAGTTGTGTGACTTACATCCTTTTTCTGGAGATTAACCATAACCTTTACTAATACTTGCCCAACCCAAACGTCTATACCCTCAAATTTATTTATGTCATGTTATGAGGACCTATAGTTTGTCTTCATAAGGAAAATAAGTCTCTAGGATGTGATTAATACATTACTACACAAACACACGCAAACACACACATGCACACACACATGCACGCACACACAAAGAGACCTCTGTGAGTAATCAATTTTTTTTTCATGTCATCTCAAAACAGTACTGCCAAATTTTTAAGGACTAGGACAGAAACAGATGTGTGTTTGTGAGTTTGTGTGTGGTGTGTTGTTTTTGATTGCGTGTGTCACAGTGGTAAATCATCTTATTGATCTAAAGCCTGCTGACTTAATTTACAATTGCTTATAGTAAAAGTGAAGTAGGAGAAATAAAATTAACCACACCGTAAAATACTTGCATGTATGTGTGTGTTTTGCAGACCTGTGGCTACGGTGTGAAGGATGAGGACTTTGCCTGCGTGCCGTGTCCACAGGGGAAATACTCCAAAGGGAAATATGAGATCTGCAGGCGGCATAAAGACTGTGATGCCCTCTACAAAGCCACCGTACGCGTAGCAGGAACCCCGGACAGCGACGCTGAGTGTGGACCCTGTTTACCAGGGTAAACGACACAAACACATAAAAACAAGATTTAAAATCTATTTGCTTCAGTACACTGTGAAAACAAAGGGAAAGCATTACAACACTGAACACACTACATTCACAATACTGAACTTAACATACATTAAACTGTTCTTTATGTAGATTCTCTTTGCACCCAAGTTTTTAACCAACCAAGTGAACCTCTTCTAGTAAAGAAGAGCTCTTGAGATGAGTTCAGAGGGGGGAGTTTTATTAGTTATCTTTTTTCAGATGATAGCCCAGTTATCTTAATAACAAAATGTTTACTTTGACCTATTCCACATGAGAAAAACTCACTTTTACATAAAACGTTACTGAGGGCTGTTGATATGGATACTAATGCTAAGTTAAATGCAGCTTAAAACACATTCTAACCCCAAGTAAAGGCAAAAATTCCAAAATAAAATAGTCTTCATCCTTTTTGCTTTTTCTGAGTGCATTAACCTCTGTGTGCTTATGCATTCTTTTTTGTGTTTAGAGGACATACCATACAGGGATGCACTCATTAAAAAAAATAAAATAAAAAATAAAAAGCTCTGCAGTGAAAATGCACAAAAGAAACCTTAACATGAACTTCAGCTGCATGAAAATTATAAGTGTTGATTCCTACAGAATTCCTAATTACACACTTTAATCAAAGTCATCAGCAAGATACGTTCTGACTTGCAAACCAACAACGCAGCACATCATAAGCAAATTTTTGGAAAAGTTTTGGCACCCGACTTGACTGAAAATCTTCTGCAAACATTTCCATTAAAGAAACACATAAGAGTAACAGAAGGCATGTGTAAATGACAAATAACAGATGACAAAACAGTGTTGTATTTGTCCTCTAATATTGCAGAGGTAGTGTGTTTTCATGGAAAGTTAAAGATATTTCAAATATCTGAATATCTGTTTTTGTTATCCCTAACATAGATAGCCACTATTTCCACAGAAGCCCCAAAACATTAACCATTGCCCATAGAAGCTAAATCATTGGATGCAAACCCCCCATCACTGACAAATATTAAGTCAATAAAGGACGTTTAAATGTTACCAGACCTTCCTCTCCTCCTCTTCTCCTTTTTCCCATCATCCATCACTTACAGCCTTTGGCATGTTAAGTGACTGTTATGGATCCCCCACTGTGCGTTTGATATTTTACCCATAAATGCTCGCTAAGAGAAAGCATGATTATTTTTTTGCCTCGTATTTCATCTGAAATCTATGACTGAAAGTGGGCAGTATGTAATTAAGAAAGTCTTGAAGGAATTGGCATAAAATGACAGATTCATGATTTGAGGTGATTGGCTAACCCTTCCTCTCCAGCAGAAAAAGTTTAATGTTGAAATCATTTGTCAGCGCTCCGGATGCCGTCCTTCCGCCTTTTTACTTTTCTTGGCTCTCGGTCTGCTTTCACCGGATGTTTTTGCTTTTGATTAGTGTGATCATTGCAGCAACCAGTGCGTTCAGGAACACTGAGTCTGGTCACGTCTACTGTTCGTCTCTATCTGTGTGGTTTGTATGGGTCTTTGTACGCTGCAGTTAGCAGAGCCTGCACATGTTCACAAAGAACAGAAACAGGTCTGAACGGTTGTATTAAAGTTTAATTAAAACTTGCATCTCAGCAAAGAAAAATACATGCAAGAATATGCGAATGAGTTCGTTATGACAGTCTTATTTATCTGCTGGTTTCTCTGTGAGAAACTTTAGTAGCACTGTAAAATAATTAATTTTTATGAGCCATTATTAAGCAATGAATCATGTGGACTTAATTCAGACTTTTTATCACTGATATATCTGTGATGTCCTAATAATATGTTACAGTAGCTTAGTAATAAATGTGATAAGTTACATAATTGCTAACATATTGGCTGCAGCTTTTTATTTTTAATATATTTAAAGACACTTTTTTATCTGAACATACAACAATTTATGAGCTCTGACTCAAACTTCTTGAGTTTTTAGTCATAATACTGTTTCTCTTTTAGCTAATTGATAAAACCTAAGAGTTTTTTTCTGTCTGTGCATCTAAAGAGTTAGCAAAATTTGTGTATGGGTTAATGTAACATTAGACTAAGGTAAAACATGTATTTTTTGTGTATGAGTATATCATTTTATAAGCACAATACAAAGTCAATGCTATGTGGAACGTTTACATTAAGTATTGAACAAACAATTTGTCTCTAATAACTAAATAGTGTTTGCTGCTCCTCATGTAACTATGCAACTGTAGTTTAAGCACAGCGACTAATGTTTAACGGCAACAATTTAAAATCAGTCCTCTTAAAACAAGTCAGATGTTCCCTCAGTTTTTTGTCCATGATAATACTTAGAAAACCCTAAATGATAGGTTGGTTCTCATCATGCACAAGATTGAACCAGTTGCTCTGACTACTGTATATCCACATATATGAAAGGCATCTGTTATTCATCTACACGCTGCATACATTGTGTTCATAATGTTCATGTCATCAAACCTAAATGATTTAATCACACGCTCAGTTATTTAAAGACTCTTTGCTGCCTGATCGTCTCCTTTTTTCTCATAGATGCTTCATGACTCAGGGCAATAATATGTACCAGCCATGTTTAGTGCCCTCAGGGCGTCAATTAGGTACATTTCTTCACAAAGTCAAACTTTTCACCTCAGCTGCTTCCTGATGTCTGAAAGGGGGAGGTCACAAAAACATTTCCACACCTTTAAACTGTTTTTTTTATCCCAAAGTCTTTTTTTTGTTATTCATCTTCTGTTATTCCTATGGCAGGAATCTTTGTTAAATTACCAGTAGGTCTTACCACTTCTGGTGTTGCTTAATTATATAGTCTAACAAGTTCCTAATTTATACCCATGTATTTTATCTCTCTCAGGTATTACATGCTTGAAAACAGACCCAGAAACCTCTATGGGATGGTTTGCCATTCCTGCCAGAACGCACCGCGCAACACCAAAGAATGTAAGACCAACCTCTTCACTGCTTTTTCTCTCCCTACACTTATTTTCTTGCAACCTCTCTTCCCAAAACCCTTTTTTTTCTTTTCAAAATGTGTTTTATGGCTCTCTCTGCCCAAACAATGACCTTGATTATACAAAACATGAAGTTTTCTGTCTGAAACGACACAAAATAAAAGAGGACAGGCTGTGTAAAAGCTGATGTTGAAAGCCTGGATGTGGTTTGAGGGAACATTTGGAGGTTCAGCTGAACTCTCCCAGACCTCTGGTAGGTGTCCACCCTTGTCAGCAGGCCTCGCTGATGGACACAAATG
Organism: Acanthurus lineatus; assembly: GCA_029814665.1. Taxonomy (NCBI): domain Eukaryota; kingdom Metazoa; phylum Chordata; class Actinopteri; order Acanthuriformes; family Acanthuridae; genus Acanthurus; species Acanthurus lineatus. The sequence goes on from JAPZDV010000005.1 coordinate 14,961,586, forward strand.
AGTGAAACACCTCACTCTGCTTCTCTGGCTCCAGCTGGGTGTTTGGAAGCTTATCCATAACCTCACTGCCTCACTGATTACCCTGCATACCTGACACTGTGTCTACATGCATCTGTTTGTGTGTGTGAGTGTGCATGCATGGCGCCAGCTGTTGCTGCAAACACATCCCTGGACAATAATATTTACCAGAGGTTGCCTCCATTTTTCCGTTACACATTCACTATCAGCCTCAGTGGTTTCGTAAACGTTTCTTCGCACTTGCGATACAAAGCTTTCAGTGTTTGAAATGACAACTCTTAGTCTGATTGATTTTGTCACATGGATCCTCTGCAAGTCAAAGCATTTGTCTTTGATTTGGAAATGCTTTTCAAAACCCCAGCAGATGGCAGTCAAGCAAAAAGTTTCTGATATATTGCAGATTTTTTGTTTTTATTTGACAGCGGTGGTCATGCATGCGGGAATATTGCAACCATATGATACAGTATGTAAGCAGGTTTGTGCTGTATCTCAGAAAGCTTCAGAAAGCTTAATGATTACAACCCATTCATAGACAGATTTTGAGACAAAGGGCCCCTGTGTATCTCCTCTTTATAGGAGCACACCCAGAGTGGAAGAGACAATGTCTCTTTGTAGTTGTGTTGTGCCTCTTTGTGGCAGTTTTCGATCCTTTGTAGTTAATTTATGTTACTCTTTGGTACTTTTGTGTCTCTCAGTAAATTATGACTTTCTGTGATAATTTTGTGTCTCTTTGTGATTTGATTGGGTCTTTGCAATTGTGTTGGGTCTTTTTTTGCAACTTTTGGGCCTCTAATATCATTTTTTCTCTTTATGGCCATTTAGTTTTTCTTTTTTGTCATGTGACTGACTTAAAGAAATGTTCAGTTCCTTCATATCAATGCTCCTTCATGCGACACCTTTGGTCCTGGGCTCCTGTGTCAAGCAGCCTTTGTGATTTGTAGAAATGCGTTGCTTAATGACGGATCACCATTTCACTTAATTATGAAATATTTTTCATTTTCTCATGTTTGAATTTTATTTATTTTTCAGTCACCTCAGTTGTGTAAACTTGATTACAAAACAACCCTCAAACAGTTCTTAATTGTAAATGGCATTCATGACTTTAAGTTTACATTCATCAGTTTTAAAAGATAATCTCCTTCTCTTGGATTCATCGATCACAGCAAAATTTCAGTCATTTCATTTCAGCAATCTTCACTCTCTTTCAACAGAGCCTGTAGGATTGACTGATGTGATTGTACTCTCAGTTAAAACTTATCCTGTATTAAATTTTCTCTAAAGATAAATGTTTAAATTCAAAATTAATTTATTCTCGTCTTTTGTCCTCCTTTTTAGATAAAAGGCATCAGATATAGTTAATAACACCATGAAAATGATTTAAATCAGACTCCATCCATTAGAGCATAATAAGATACTGAGATAACTTTCTCTGCAGCCGAAAATATCCATGTTATCAAACTATTAAGTTGCAGAATCTGTCTAAAAAATTTAATCTTCATTAAAGTAATTGAAAAATAATCTTTCAGTGGTGAAGAGATAAATGGACTTCCAGTGTAATTTCACATTTTAATCCATTTTCTGTGAGATGGTAGGTTTAGAACAAGTCAGAAAATAAGGACAAGACAACTATGTAATGAAAAGAGTATTTATTAGAGAGCATAAGCCAGATATTTCACCCTCCTGCTGTGCCCTCTGTGGGATTTTGCCCAGATGCGTCTAATAGATCAATCACATTGATCCCCCAAAGAGAGAATGTCAGCAGGGTCTCAACAGTGTTTTTTTTGATCCTCAGCATTACAATCTGGTCTGGTAATAATATTTATGGGCCAATAATGACTCGAAACCCCCTTTTAGCATAATTAAAGGAGCTGAAAATGAATGTTATTGTCATTGTGTCATATTTAATTAGCATGTTTTGAAAGATGAAAACCCCAAAAAGAAGCCCAGGCCTGCAGAGGAGAGGGTGTGAGGTAGGAGCTAGACTTTGTGTGTGTGTGTGTGTGTGTATGCATGTGTATGGATAAACACTTGCCTTTCAACAGTACCTTAATTGTTTCTCCAAGGCACTGAAAATAAATGATTTAATGATGCTGTGAATAAGTGCAAATAAGGAGACACAATGAAAGAATAACAAAAAATAGCCTTCCAGTGTGTCAAGTAATTTAATCTTGTAGAGAGATTTTTTTAGACTGACGGATGATTAAATTATAATTACCATGTTTTTTATAATCAAATGTACTTTATAAAGTGTAACTTTAGATGTTTTGATGGATGGATTTTGTTACTGCTTCAGACTAGCTGTTTTTTGTATGTGTGTTTCAAGTATTTATGCTTAACTTAGCTAAATTAACCTGCTGCTACATGTAGCTTTATATTGTCTTTACAGTATAGACATGGTCGGAGCCATTTCAGTCACCTAATCCTCAGCAAGGGAGCAAATAAATGTTAACAAGTTAACAAGATATTTTTTGCTTCTTTTAAAATTTGTCAGAAGACGGAACATGACAAAAAACATTAAACTGACTTCTTCTGATTTTTATAAGACTTTTTACTTGAGAATTATTTGAGAATTACCTTTGTACCCTTTATTGAAGAGGATTTAGTATAATTAACATGTTATATTAATCAGTGGTAAAGAGAAGAAAAACAGACAACAAGACATATAAAAACCTTTCTAACTATAATTGAAAGTTAATCAAAGAAAGCTGTTAATGCATTATTGGGTCTCTGAAAAGTATCATTAGCCTGGGTATGATAAAAATCAGACAAAGGATTCTCTATTAATCCGTATTTGTTAGGTCAGGCTGTGGTACATTTTAATTAAACAATCTTCATAATATACCCCGACAGTAAATACAAAAAGGAGCTGAAAGCTGGGAGTTCTACTTGCTCAGGGTGAAGGCAGGCTGACACTCGCCATATAATCTGTAAATTACCCTGGCTCCTGCCTTGCTCTGTGTGTGTGATAATTAAAACTTCAGTGGGTATGAGAAAGAAGGATGATTAGCAAGTTAGTGCTTGCGCTGAATGATGTTTCTCTATTGCAGGCAGATGCTATGAGTCTGTGCATCGCTCCATTTCCACTGTCACTGGTTTTTACTGACTTTCATTGCCAGTTTATAATCAGCCACCAATGCACCGAAATACTTTTAAAAAGGCATTTTCACTAACACAGATTATAAACTGTATTTGCTGTAAGACAAGCTTGAGCCTTTTTTGTCTTTGATGCACCTACAGAGATCAACACACATGTAGCTTGATATCACACTTTCACATAGAGGTATTATCGGAAGTTAACCTTCACTTTATCCCCGCCTTAAGAGGTAATTCTTTTGTCAAACAAAAAGCACTTTGATTTTTCTGTTTGTCTCCTGATCTTTAATTCTGTGCCTCTGGGTTTGTGTTGACTTGAGTACTCAGATTGCCCTGCAGAATTATCATTTTGCACTGTGTTTTCAGCCTGTGAGACATTAAGAGATGAAACCACAAGACTCTAAACAGAATTCCAGTTCAGGCTCATATCCTTATCCAGAGAGTGTAAACACATACCCCGAGTTAATGTCTGCAGCCACAGGGCACTGATATGTGTGTGTTTGTGTGTGCTTGTGTGTGCGTGTGTGTGTGCGTGTGGGTATGTGTGTGATGACATGAGGCCCTGAGATCACGGGAAGTGGCAGGGCACATGCCAAAGAGATCCACATAACACCAACTTGGTGAAATAAAAGGCTGATTAAAAGAGCTGATTTATGAGCTGCCAAGAGTTTACAGCTCCATTAAGAAAAAGAAAAAAAAAACAGTTGATGGATAACCTAGGGAGACAGAGGTGGGGGGGGATGAGGATTAGGATTGGAGGAAATGGAGAGTGAACAAAGAGAAAGACAGACATTTGGATGGATAGGTGCCTTCCTGTATCCACACCTCTCAGAACAACAGATTGCTCACTGTGGCAAGACAAAGCCTGAGTTTACCACTGACTGTTGTAGTGCTTGCAAAATAATGTCTTGCAACACTCTTCAGGAAAAAAGTTAAAAAAAAATGCTAGGCAAAAGCTATTATGCCCAAGCCAAACAATATTTCTGGTGCTTTCTTCCATAAAGTTGAGTAATTGCAGAAGAAAGTGATAAATATGTCATTTAATTTTAAAGAAACAATTCAACACTGTGTAAAATATGCTTACTCACCTTCTGGAGATTTGATGAGAAGATTTATACCACTGTCACGTAAGCACAGTAGATGTTTAGCAATAGCAAGCAGTTGGCTAGCTTAGCTCAGTGTAGCACAAAGACTGGAAATGAGGGAGAAACAGGTAAACTGGCTCTGTCCCAACAAAATCAACCTACAAGCGACTCTAAAACTTAGATATTTGAATTCTTTTGACGTTATTTTAATGAATACTTTTGACGTAGGGTGGCCATTCCTCTTGTTTCCAGTCCGTAATTTGCTAAAATAGGTTAAGCTAACTTCATACTTCACACATGGACACAAGGCTGACATCAGTCTTCCTGTGGTAATCTAAGCAAGACAGCATATAATAGCAAGATAATAGCCCAAAATTGCAAAGTATCTTTAACCAAAATTGGTGCAGCTGAAAATTGGTCAATTTAACCCAAAGACATGCATATGAAGTGAATTGATTACTCTGGTTTAATTACAGGTACAAATATTGGTGTGCTATCCATGTGTGCATCTAAACTTTGCTTTGCGTGTGCATATGAAACAGATAAAATATTTTCACTTAGACAACCACAGTTAATTAATCTGGATTAAAAGTATGTGTATGTGTTTCACAGGTATGTCAACCAGTGGACCAAGAGAAAAACCTCCGATCGATCCTGGCAGCACAACTGTGTTCCCTCATCCGCATAAAGGTACGAGCAGATACATACTGGCAAATCTATACAGACAAGATTCATTTAGCTCCCATTACTATCCATTCTAAACTTATTGACTTTGTTCTTTGTCTCTCTCTCTCTCTCACACACACATTCAGAAATCATTAATGTGTCCTTACATCTTTGCCTCAATATTTTAGATTCCACTGGGCAGGGTCACCTCGCAACAGCTCTTATTATCGCCATGTCAACCATTTTCATCATGGCCATCGCCATTGTCCTCATCATCATGTTTTACATCCTGAAGGCCAAACCAAGTGGCCAGGGTGAGATACACACGCACACACAGACACACCCAAACGCGCATACACCCACACACCCACACACCCACACACACACACACATGCACACACGCACTCAACCATTCTCATCCCGCAGCTTGGTATTAATGTTTTATGACATTCTTTGTGTTTGCTGTGTGTCTGCAGCATGTTGTTCTGGACAAGTTGTGAAAGCAGTTGAAGCTCAGGCCAACAAACAGGAAGACAAGAAAGATGTCCCTGGTGAGAAATCACATACACACACAAACACAGAGAGAATGATTAATAAGCTCATACTACTTCTAAGCTTCTCACTGGCTTCCTGTTTGGTGTCTGATACAAAACTGACTTAACTCCAGTCTGTGTCCTAGCCTCATAATTGAGGGTCTCTAACATTGAAAACAATGGCTTTGCTTACATACACACTTGTATCCTGGTTAGAGCTTATCCAGGTTTTGAGTATGTTCCGGATATGATGTTTACATGAAACATTCAGTAAACTTGTTATTTATATCCTCATTCTAATATTTTTCATGTTTTGACCATATACAGGCCTTTGTCTCAAAACTCTAATAAGCATATTAAAGTTTCCCTTAACCAAGAATAAGGGCTCTGATGCTTTTACATATTAGTTGTGATGTTTAAATGTAGAGCACATAGGTTGATTTTTTAAAAATCTGTTTAAACAACTAACATGCTTGTGAACAGGTGAGGAACTCACAAAACAAACCCATGGTTGTACAACTAAATGAAAGTTTGTTGTGCTTTACACATAAAACATAACCAGAGAATATCGTAGGTTTAAAATAACTAAAAGAGCGATATATATATATATATAAACAAACAAACATATGTTTATCCTATAAACATGTGGGAAACAATGCTGATCTCTTTTGAGTACCAAGCATCACTAATGTAAAACACAGAGTCCTTGCTGTGGTGAAGAAAGGTGTATGCAAAATTATGAAAACAAGAATCCCTGATTTTCTGCAAGAAGCAGTCCTGAGTCCAAGCTGGGCTACTGACCCTCCAGGCTCCCTTTCCTCTCCTCCTGAAGCAGTCTAGCTGGTTAGGCTTATTGGACAAGTGTATCTCTCAAGGACAGGTGTATCCCTCTCATAGATAATAAATGCTTTAGCGATGAGCCAAAAACAAAACAAAACAAAAACAAAAACAAAAAAAAACAGAAAAAGAAAAAGAACGTTTGAGGGAGCTACTGAGTGCTGCATCTACATGTACCGCCATTTAAGTTACTATGTAGTTGCTGCACTGTATAACTATGCATTTGCATTATAGAGAGTGCATACTGTCAAAAATGTATTTACTTTTTTATTAAAAAGTAAAAGAGGACAGACTGAAGTAGTTTTTTAAAACCTGAGCAGAAAAACAATAATAAAATGCAGAAACAAGGAAAAGCATGAACTTTTTATGTTTAAAAATTGGTGACATTAGAAACAGTTTAGTGTACAGGGGAGACCATCTGTTTTTACTCCTCTGACATTCTTGTGTTGTGTTTTTCATATCATGTTTTCATATCTGTAAAAATAAACAGACCAGCAGTGACCAACTGATCATTTCCATGCTTCCATAAAACTTCACTCGAACACTGCACAGTTCCCAAGCAAGAACTTACAAAATATAAACTGAATAACAGATGCACTTAAACTCAAACTACATAAAAAAACACACTCTGAATAGAATAGAGACACACAAAGCTACATAATTATAGTCGTAACAAGACAAACTGTAATTACTTTTTTTTCACCCTTAAGTTTAAGGACTATAATAGCGACTCCAAAATAGTCTCAGGGACACAGCACACAATTTGCTTATGCAGTAAAGGCATGCACACATACCACCCAGCGGTGATTAGACCAGCACTGTATGTAACTCTACTCAATCCTTCTGCAAAATCCTTTCAAGGTAAGTGTATGTTTGGTGTATTTGTTAAACACAAACAGTGTATATTGTATGCACACAGGGCTTTATCCACTAGAGTATAATCCAACACTTTCCTGTGGTGCTGTGAGATCAGATATAATGATTTTTTTTCAATTAATTTTAGATTTTTAATTTTAGATGTTTTTTTTACTATTTCACACACTCACATATAAAAAATGCTTCTTCACAACTGAACTTAGGGCAGAAGAGTCTCCAGAGTAGCACGTAGGCTATTTTTGAATTATGTTGCACTTAATGTCCTAGTCAATGTTACACATTGCTCTTCAAAAAAAAAAAAAAGCTAAAATATGTTACCTTATCTCTGACTGAATCACATATAATGTTTCTACAGTGTTGGCTGTGTTTGTAAGTCCAGTTTGCATGTGCATATTTATGACCTGTAGCATAATGCATGCTAACGCCAGTGCACATTTGTGTGTTTTGTGTCCGTGTGGGTGTGTGTGTGTGTGTGTGTGTGAAGAGCGACAGACCTGCAGTGTGATGAGTGCATCATGGTGGAATGTGAGGCTTTCAAAGCTAAAGCCATACGTTGCTCTAGGCGCCATTTCTCCTGACAATGATGCTCTGTTCAATTTCACTCCCAGACTGACTGACTAACCACTTACATGTGGTGTGAATCAGAAAACTCACCCACGCACACACACACACACACCTACTGTATCTGTGGCCACAGACACATTATGTGTTACAGCGGAGGTGGATGACTTTATAATGCATGAGCTTAAGAAAATGATAAAGTCGTTAAAGTATGATTAAAAAATTAATTTCAGCATTAATGCTTGGCTACCAAGACTGGGTGTGTGTTTGTGGGAAAGAAGCCCATAGCTCTGAGCTGTACTAGCTGTCACTCTTGTAGACACCAACTTAATAAGGTTGTGAGATGAAAGACAAAAGATGCTTAAACACACACAAACTCTCTCTCCCAAACACACACACAATTTGCTCCACTCAGGTATTCGCTCATTACACTGTCTATCACTACCACTATCCATGATGTGGGTGTAATTTAACATAACAGACATTGTTATGTATTGCACCCTGTTCCGGCTCCAGTTGTTTTGCTCAGTGTGTACATCCTTTTAGCCTCAGGAATCTGTTCTTTTTTGTGTACTCCAACTCATGCCAACATCCAGTGCAACAAGTACAATAGGTGTGATTCGCTCGTGCTTAGCGATTAAAGATTAGAGTTCACATCTTTATCCGTGCATGAAGCTGCTATAAACTACAATGCTGTGATTGCATTATGAATAAAGCACACTTTGTGTGTTTTAGTGTGAGATGTTTAGAAGTTTATTATTTTTGTTTGGTTTATTGCGTGTGCCAAATTTAGGTGTGTAAATTTACTATTAAATAAATTGACAATAGGTCTACTTCAGTGGCCTCTTATTGTTCAGTGGCTGCTGTTTAGAAAAAGTGTCTATTTTTCTTTCCTTACACCAAATCACATTTATTCAACTTTGATTTACTCCATGTTTTCCCCTGGACATTAATGGTCTACCTGCAGTGGCTTCATGCCATGAATTGGCATATGTTGAACCAACATCCTTAGGGATTTTAGTATATTTTATGACTTTTTCTTGCTTCTATATGTGATTAAAACTTTAAACTTTTATATTTTCTCTTTTTCTCTCATAGATAATGTGGTGATCTACTCAGAGAAAGATGAGTTTGACAAGCTAAAAGCTCCTCCTCAGAAGACAGTGAAAAGGTGAGAGACACGTCTGATTTACAAACAACTTACAGACACTGTTACTCTTTGGTTCTTTGGCTATGTTAAAACAAGCTCTGCATGCTTTAAGATTCATGTATGAGAAAGATCCATGGTGTATATATGTACGACTGTGTCCTTATCTCTGAGTGTGCACTAAAAATGTGTGTGTGTGTGTGCATGTTTGTATTTGTATGTGGCGTCACAGAGACTT
>JAPZDV010000005.1:14975984-14999853 GCA_029814665.1 Acanthurus lineatus
CCCCCCCGCCCCCCCCCCCCCCCCCCCCCCCCCCCCCCCCCCCCCCCCCCCCCCCCCCGCCCCTAAAAGCATCAGGTTGAACTGTGGGTAGAGTCTCATGCTAATGCTCATTTAAGCTACGTTAATATGCGAACAGATAAGATGCTGTAGGTCAACGTCCTGCTTTCTCTAGACAAGTTTCAAAACTCAGCAGTGAGCTAAAAAAGGCAAACTTTCACAAGACTTTGATTTCATTTCTAGGGAAAAGGACTGATCTTTATCTTATGTCTGATGTTGTCAATGTAGAGTCCTGTAACTGCTCTATGCAAAATCAAACACACCACCCACTGCCAAGATCTTTTTCTAGTGTTTTTTTGTTCATATTTTACATTGCAAACTCTGGGGCTGGACTCCAGAACTCTAACTTAATTAATGTGCATGTTTCAAAGCATGTAATCATATTTTTTTTTTTACTCCCTGCAAAAAATAAAAAGCTGACATTTAAACAAAGTGCCTTTTTAGCGCAGGGTTGCCTCCATCAAATCCAAGTCAATTCAAAACAGGTTTAATTCTTTTTTATGTGTTTGCTGATGAACTTTTGTAAATAGTGGATTTGGTGTTTTAATTTTAAAATGAAAAGGCCATGTTTTCCAACAAGGTGAATTCTTTCCTGTCATATATGATGCTCATAGGACGATACAGAAGCCAAACCTGAATTACTTACCTCAAGAGCACACAGTATAGTAGAACATGTAGAAACACACACAGATTCATCACAGAACCAAAGTATAACTGTATATATAACTTATTATTGTACATAATGTATACATTAATAAAGATGTATGAAAAAAAAAGCTTGGCATTTGAGTTTTATGTGATAACTGACTAATAATGAACAAAATCTTTACAGTTTTACTTGGCTATATCCAAATGAAAGGCATTAGGACAAATGACCTTGGATTAAACCATCAGAACCTGCAGAGAATAAAACAAACTGCTTAAAGGTCTTAGAAGAGCAAACAGATTAACAAAACCTTCACAATACCTACATTGCAAGTGAACTTTATAGACTTGCTTTGATATAGCTATTATGTCTATTTTGTGTTGGTATAAATTAAGAAGACTGTAGCAATTATAGTGGTTCCATGAGCCTGTGCATGTAGGCGCAGTGGTGCCTTGAGCTAATTGCTAACAGGCTTAAGTTCAGCAAGAATAATCTTTATCATGTTTACCATCTTAGTTTAGCCTGTTGATATGCTAAAATTTGCTAATTAGGATGAAACAAAGTACAGCTTGAGGATGACATACTGGACAAATAAAGTATTTGACCAGATGTTGTCCCTATTTTAGAAAAGGGCATTACTAGAGTATTTACATTACATTACAACAATGGCATCAAAATCACAGCCAAACTTAATGGAACTCTGCAAAAAATTACCAATACCTTTGAATCAGAATCACAAACGTCAGTCCTATAAATTGCTGTACAGAAAAAGTCAGGTTGTCAGAACTTGCTCATGATCCTCAAAGCTGGACTGTTGATGAAATTCATCTTTAAGGCATATTTTTTTCAAGACCAAAGTAGAGCACTGACTGACTGACATTCATGGAGCAAATGGACCCAGCCTGAGGTCAGTATAGCAGCTGGGTAAATCAAACCCAGCACTGCGTCAGTGCTTTGTTGACCTTACCTGACGCACCAGATGGTTGTTGCACAGAACCATCTGAGAAATCATCCTTGGAAGCTGGAAAAGGGCATGCACTATCAATAAATACTTGGCAGGTGAATGGATAAATGATGCTTATCACTGTCTGTCATGTATATCATACTTCATCCCCAATTCAGTCAATCAGATCACCATAACCATATGTTCAAGAATAAGGACTCTATCTGTCATGCTGAATCAAACTCTCAGAGTCCAGTCAAGAGAACAAAAACAGCTTTTTCCTCAAGAAAGTCTTCAGGGGGGTATTTTGCTTTTCTTTTACAACAGAAATACTCCAGTTCTTATAGAAATGGCAGCATCTATGCTGATCTCTCCAGGAGTTGTTCAGGAACAAACGCCTGCTTCTGTCGCTGTCGCTGTGAAGCCACGTTGCTGCTAGCAGTTCCTTGCAGAGCGCTAACTGGTCTGAAACACTGCAATTCAGCCATGAGAGCTTAGCTTGTAGCCTAAAGGTCTCAATATCTACAGGATCTCGCTGTCTTACAAGGTTTCAGGTTAAAAAACACATTTGAGTGGATAAATCTATATATACTCTTTTTTTTTAAAAAAAAAAAATTTAATGTTTTACAGACATGCACCAACCAATAAAGCTCTGATTAAACATTCAGGAAAAAGCAACGAAACATTTACTTTATGTCAGAGGTGAATGACACTGGTATACAGTACAGTAAGTGATCCCATGCAGTGGTCTTTACCGCAATGTTGTTTGCCAGCCATTACAGCAGGCACTGGCAAAGTCTGTGAATAGTTCAGAGACACCAAATGGAAAATAGCTAACCGCATTTTCCAGCTCATTCAAAACTCCCAGCAGTTAATTATAGATTATTAAATGTGACATTAACTACATGGTTCATCAAATGAATGATGATTATCTGAAAAAGACTGTAGGACACGATTAGCAGACCTCAGTTTCATTCAGTCATTAATTCCCGTCCCTCACATGCACTTTTAGCCCCTTTGTTGGCTTGCTACTGCAAGTTGAGAAGTCAAACCACTCCTGTCCCATCAAGGAAAATGAGTTATTTATGCTTCATATTATATTTTTTATTATTTACTGTAAACAACCACTAAAAATTATACATAACTTGTAGGCTCAATTTTTTTTAGATTTTTGCATCATAATTCTTATTTCAGAGGATTATTAAGGAATGCAACTTGACCTGCACCATCACAAAAACAGTTTTCTTAACCCGGAGCAATTTGGTTTGGGACAGTACATCGCTGTGCTGCACCTACTCATGCTTTTAATTTTTTTTTTCTCCACCATCAAGACATTAGCTACTGCATTGGCAGCTCTTATCTCTGCGCATCACTCTGTCATCAGGCTTACATTGTGTGAGTTTTATGTGCCAAAGATTCCACAGGCCTCAGCCAAACACTTAGGTGTGCAGTGTGGGTTTGGGATCTTCAGAGAGGGTCATAGAAGGTCTGCCTGGCAGTGGAAATGCAATTGATGGTGCTGAGGAGCATCGGAGCAGCACTGAGGTCTTTCATCATTTTTCAAACAGTCAAAATTGCAATCCATTTCATATGAAGAGCCTGATAACACAAACACATTGAGAAGAGACGCACATCCACACACATCCACATATATATATATATATGTGTGTGTGTGTGTGGATGTGTGTGTGTGTGTATATATCTGCAGACGCATTTCTGTCTGAAAGGTCTATTTTTTTGCATCTGAAGTGTTTGGCTCAACTTTAAATGATAAGGATGAACAGAGAGCCACTTCAGGGCAAGGAGTGCCAACCATGAGACTAATTAAACCCCTGCCAGTCAGTAACTCCTTCACCCACACATCAGCTACATGCACGCACTCATCCCCTTCAATCACCTGCAAACACATCAAATAAGCAGGAACACAATTATTGTCCAGACCTAATTTAAGTGTAATTTCTACATCTTGTTTGGATCAGAACTCATGTCTGTCTGGAGAGCAGGATGAACTGTCTTTGCCCTCTTAGTAATTGAATTGCTTCCAACACATAAGTGCAGTAGAGTTGTGCAAACTATCGCTTGAAACGCTGTCACACTTATTAATTCCAGTTAGCAATGCAACTTACAGCTACTTTCAGAAAGATTCCATTGTCCACTGACTTAAAAATTCATAAGGAGAAAATTTTTTGTAGTGGAAGAGTAAAGAGAGTGTATTCTCCTAAAAATGGAGGAGCAAGAAGCAATGCAGTTTAACTTATTTAGGTGAAAATCTGAATGTTTAGACCTACTGTGACAGGTTGACAGACAATATTCAAAAAAATGTACTGAGGTGGTGGTGAACCCCCAAGCTGATTTAAGAAGATTCACTGTTTCCTTTAAGCAGCAACGTTTTAAGTCTGAGGTTGGTGAATCTATATTTTTGATAGAACAGCTGCCCTAAAAATTTCCATATTTTTTAAATGCCTCCAAACTATTCTTGCTGAGAGTTATATCAGAAGATTGATACCACTGTCATGCTGGGCGTGAAGTACAGAGGTGGAATGAAATTAGAGTAAAGTTTAGCTTAAGACTGGAAGCAAGGGGGAATAGCTAGCCTGTGCCAGGCAGATGGATAAATATTTGTAAAGAAATAATTTCATGAAGTAGCGGCTGTTTCTGTTCAAATTTAACAAACAGATAGATTGTATGAATTTGTAAGCTTCAAAACTCTTTTCATTTTTTGAAATCTAAACTCTCAGCAAGAAAGAAAATAAATATACTTCCCAAAATGTAAGTGATGAAGTCATTAAGGTACAAAAGGACTTGAGGAAACAATGTATGATATAAAGTCTGGAGTAGGTTTGGTGCTCTGGCGAGCAAAAGAGATTTTTGCAACACAAATCTGAGTCCACTGTTGAATTTAGAATAAATAAAATATGGTCCATGTTGTGGCATCTTGAGTGCTTGAAAAACATACAATTAAAAACAAAAAAAGAAAAAGAAAAAAAAGATAAATTAGTAAGTCCTTTACTAACAGCCCTAACAGACTGAGCGGTTTTGGAAACATAAAGTAAAGTATTGGAAGCAAATAGAATTTTGGAGACAGAGAGACGCACCATGTTTGACAAAAATACTGCAGGCAGAAATGAATGGGCAACATGTCTGAAAATGCTGAATCAGGAGTGACACTTTATTTTTACCAAATAAAATCGTTTTCAGACGCAAGCAAGAACAAAATAAAGAGAAGTTAAAACAAACGAATTTTGGAGCCCGGTGTGACCGTCGTCTGTCGACCATAAATAACTCCGGACAGCTGCTTCCACTCACAGGTCCCTCACATACTAACTCTTTTACAGTCAGGTATAATACCAGACCCACCATGTGCTTATGGCATTACTCAAGCAGCATATTTATGCATTTTGCGGCTTGTGGAAATAATATACATTTGGTGGTCCGCCATGTCAAATCCCTGATTGACTCGACTTTATGGTTGTGCTGAAGTGGAACCGCTAATGTTTCCCGCTGCCAGCCTCCCTCCACCTACTAAATAATGTTTTAATGAGGGTTAGCCGCCAGACCAGAGCAGGACGACTCTTCAGGGTAATTTTCGCAATTTTTGCTCCACTGAAAAAAACACAAACATAAATCAAGACCAGTGTATAAAGTCGTGTGGGTGATGCTGTGCAGGGCAGGTTGGCAGAGTTAAGTGTGTTAGGTAACATGGACCAGACAGCGCTGTGCTGACTGCAGTGCTGACCAGACTTAAATGAAGTCATGAAAGTAAATAAATCAGCTGTTGACGGTTCCTGGACTAGGCACTAAGGCCTTTTTAAAGTGATACACCACCCAAAATTACTTCACAATTAACATTTATGATTGAAAAACTGCTTTAATAAGTTGCAGATTCAGCATTTGCAACACTTAGAACAAATTCCTCAAGGAATGGTCTGTGTGTTTCAGTCATATCTTTCGCGTTTAAATATTTTCTTTTTATCCTTTAAATGTACGAAAAGGCAGTGTACAACTTGTACACTTGTGAAACCAAAGGCTTTTTTGTTATTGAAATGTTAATTCAGCCATCTGTTGAATGTTTTAAACTTGTATGCAAACAAGAATATCAATACTGAGGGATAAAATGATCTCTCTCCAGTACGTCTTTGCATGGAAACTATGGTGTGATCAGGTTTAGGGAAAGAATGATGTTATAGATGATAAACTATGGTTTAAGTATGAAGGGGTTAAGAAACTAACACACTTGGTTAGGTGAAGGAAAGATCATTCTGACCACTAATAAATAGGTGAAAAACAAAGAGGAAAAATCCTCTAAATTGGATGGAATATGAAGAGGTGCTGAGCTGGAGGTTAAGTCTTGATCTTAATAACACAAACATGTGAGTCAGCTGGAATCTATTTATAAGGAAAGTGTGGACCAAATGGATTTATTTGGCAGGTCTGCCACACAGAGATGAGCCCCCAAGGCTTACACCCTCTGTATGTCAACAAGTGATCACAACATGACTTGAATGGTAATTGACATTATTAAATTCAACATTATTAAATTCATTTGTAGAGCCAGTAAACAGTCCTGTTCTGATCAGCTGTCATGTGTAACCATGCTGCTCAACAGCTCCAAATAAAAGCACAAGTACAAGATGAGTTGGTAGAGAAAGAAACTGATTGGCTGCGTTGTGAGCTCCAGTTTTCAGTTAATTTTTTTATCCCAATCTAGAGAGCAGACACAATCAAAGGAGAAAAGGATAGATGCTGAAGAAACAGTTAATGAGAAAAAATTATGATCCTAACAGAGTGATTTCACTTACTATGCTGCTTTCATCTTGATTTTAAGAGACAAACAGATGTCCAAGTCAAACCCTCACATGGTTCAAGTGGCTTGGTGAAGAAAGGTGGTCACAGGATGAGTGTTTACATGGCTACTGTGTGTAGACCATAAAGCCTGATATCTGCTGAAGCAACAGAAATACTGTTCTCATCTAATACTGCCGGTAAAATATGACCGCTTTCATCATTACTATAATCTTCTCTGCTTGCGGCCGTTGACAGTTGAAGTAGTAAAAATGTAAGCAAGAAAAGAATTTAAGGTAGGATAAGATTTAATTAGTGTGATTTGCTCAGTGGGATTGAGGGGGATTTTATCTTCCTGGGCTGTTTCTGTGACCGGGCTATTTAGTTTCACCCCCAGTAAAAGGGCAATAAAAAGAAATCGTTTTCCAGTCATTTAATCCATAAAGAGAAATTTTGACTTTGCTCTTGCACGTGTTTTGGTGCCAGCTATGTATTAGAGTGGTTAGAAACCCAAATTGTTCAGGGGAATAACATTCCACATCATTAAATTGGCTAAACTGTAAGCTACTCACTCCTGAACCTCTATCACAGCTGAACATAGCATGTAAGATCCAGAAGCTTTCAAACAGATTAAACGAAAAAACCTGTTTTAAAAATACTCAAAAGTAAATACAGTGAATAAACTGCACAGATTCAGCTGATTTTCAAGACGTATTACTTCCAAAACTGTAATTTTCTTTGCATTTTGACTGAAAAATGCATTTTTTTTTTTACATTTTACTCCAATATCATCACGTCTCCTTTTTCAACAACTGAGTAACCACAACTGCAAAGCTTACTGTAGCGTTTTCAAGTGTTTGCAGTCTCACAAGGCTTTATTTAAACTCAGATATCAAAAACAGGTTGCATTCATTGTTGCATGACCTTTCATTTCAAACATCTCCGCTCTGGAACATTGTCCATAGCATTTAAGGCTTCTGATGTTCTGCTACACTGTTGTCTTGCATAAAACACTGACATCAATTGATTTGATTTAACACTGGATGCTACATTTTTCATTATTTTTTTTTACATTTATTAAATTAGCCATTTGTTGATAAATCAAAGCTTATGATGGCAGATTACTTGAGCATAAAAAAGCGCTCAACTAAACATGTTACTGAAAATGGGTAAAATGTTACAAATTAAAATCATGAAAAACTTTGTATACTCCACTCTACTTTAATGCTATTTTTTGATGTGTTAAAATATGAAATGTTAATTTTTAATAACCCTTTAAAAATAATCTTTTAAAAACAGGATGTTATCCCATTATCAGTAAACAGCCTCACCATTTTAAAAGCCTTTTGTGGTCAATGCACAAGTATGGTGTTCTATACTCTTCATTAACATGTGATCTGAGGACATATATTCAGAAAATGTTTTGTCCGACTGACTATCATCAAAACTCAACCTGATCATGTTTTTTTCACACAGAGCTAACATGCAATTACTTCAAGAATTCAGATGCTGTAGGAATTTGGAAAATTGGCTGAAAATTCAGGCCAGCTGAGAACTTTTGAGTAGGTTATAAATATAAACTGTAATAGTTCCAGTCCATCCAATGTTGGCCATCAAGCTGCACCACCAGTGTTTCCCATCCTGACACTATTACTCCAACCAACCCATCCATGCTTTGGAACACACTGATAAGACATATTTATATAAAACATATGGATTCCAGCATTTCATATGCAGTCCAATCTTAAAGTCCTTTAGTTTCTTTTTATTATTATTATTAAAAACCTTCACAGTCACAGCCTCTTTTCCTCTGAGCACATCAGACACCCATTAAGGCCACTTGGTAAGCATTACACTCATTTAAGAAAAAATCAAGAAACCGAGTCATCACAGGGGTGATCATTCAATTAACATTTTTTGTACATACATACATACAGATGGATCACATAAACAAAACATACAAAATTTAAAAATAGTACTTCTGACAGTTAACGCTAGAAAAACATATCAGTAAATAAATAAAGAATTTGTGTTTGCATGTCTTTTTTTATGTAGGAGGGAGCCTTGAGGTACTTTACAGCCAAAAACATGGCAACTGAAGTTTGAGCACACATTGAAGACTCAGCAACATACTGAAGTACTAAACTAAAAGTCAAGCCATCTTCATACTGACTGGAAGTACAATTTTTGAGACATTGAACCCAGCATGAGTTTGAGAAACAAATAAGAGTCGGTGTTACTTAAGATTGTGCAGGATGGATCTGACGTTGAGGCAGAGGAAGGTGTGTGTGTGATTGGTGTTATGATAGAGTTCTTGTATCTGGATGTGGAGGGAGGACAGTTCAAACAGACGGCGGTTCTTCCTGGAAGAAAATCAAAGAAATGAAACACAACAGCTCATCAGTCCATGGACATTCAATAAAACACGTGCAGTGTTTCCACTGCACCGTACAGCTCAGCTCGGCTCAACTTGATGCACTTTTAGTACCAGTTACCTTCCTCAATTTTTTTCTTATAGTTTTAGATCTTTTCACCCACAACCCCTGCACTTTTCCTTGCTGCAATTTTTATAAATCTGAGTCGAGTGGATAAAAAAATTGATCTGGTTCTTGTAACGATTTATCTCAGAACCACGTGTGGTCTGCAGTGTTTTCACTCAACCCATTAGTCTAGCTTGAAATCTCAACTGAAGTGATCCCAAAAATGTACCAGGAAGCAGGAACCATCCACAACTTTTGACAATAGAAAACCAAAAACAAGCGAGTTCAGCCAGGCCATAGCACAAAGTAAAAACATGACTGTATTCCCATGAGACAGTTGCACTCTAATACCTGTCTATTGTACTACAGCTGTGTAGATGGTTATCTTTGCTTGATTTACACTGGTTGGGTGAGGACCATAAAAAATAAAGTTAATTGTTGATTTAGTCAAACGGTGGCTATAATAATAACAAAAATAACAATGATGATCCTAATTATAGTTCCCAGGCTGGGATTTGAGACACTTCCAAAGGGCCAAAAGCTACAACTGAGGGCTCACAAGATGATCAACAGAATAAGTAGTAAGACAAACCCATTCATGCAACACAAAAGTTTATTTTATTTTTATTAAGACATTCTTTCAGTCTTTGCTATTACTGTGTATGAGTGAAAATACAGTTACCATACAATCATAAAAGACATACATAAGCATAATAAGAGTGCACTAGCTTGTGGGTGTTTATGCTTAAGCCTGCATCTACTTCCTAACCATGATCATGGAGACATGTTAATCCTTGTTTAGTGTGTGATTTAATAAGCAAGAAGATGACTGTGTCTACCTGATACCGGAGAGCTTTTGGAGAAGAATGGAGAGCTTCTCAAGCGACGGGAGCTCCAGACGAGGGTTTTTAAGGAGCTGAGAGATTGTATGGAAAAACTCCTCACAGCTACATGCATCCAAGAAAGCATTTAGGTAGCCTACAAGCACAAAAATACAAGAAAAACAAGGCAGCAGGACATCAGCAAAACAATTTCCCTAATGAACAAAACATTTTTATTTAATTTTAAAACATGAACACGTATGGCAGAAAAACTGAGTTAAGCAGTGTTGTCACAGTAAACAATAACCTCGCCTTCATTAAACAAATAACACACACAGGCACACACGCAAACACACATCAAGCAGAAAAAGGAAAATAGCATCAATCCACACTGATTTTTGAATTAGTAAAACAAAGTGTGAACAACAGTCCTAAAATTTGTTAAAGAAAACATATGTTTCTGCTTAAGATACATTCCTACTCTTTCAAAAACTTGCCACTGTCTAGACCAAGCACAAGGTTGATGGAATACAATCTGATTCACAGAGGGACCTTTTTTGGCTGGTACAGAAGTTCTGCTGGCATCAAATCATAGCAGAAGATTGGATGGGTAAGAACGGGATCAGGTTCAGATAGGAAAGGTTAAGGTGGGTAGAATTTAAAAATATGAGAAGGATAAAGTAGAAAAGGGCTGCATGATTGATTTTTTTCCAGCAATAACATCACCTCCCTGAAGGTTAAAAAAACTACTCTAAATAATTCATGTTACTGATGTGACCTTGAACAATTTCTCCACATTTCACTATTTCCTCTAACATTTTGTATGTTTTCAAACGCCAGTGTCGTTTCAACTAAAACTTGACAGCTGAACATTTAATGTAATGTCAGCTGACAGCAGCTGGATAATACTGGTGTTCATTTTTTGATTAACTGATACATGATTAGAACTGTAAAATGTATAGAAAACACAGTACAATAGGCTGATCACAAGGTATAATCACACAGAGGGATGTTTTCTAAGGGTTGTTTTGTTCGACACATCGTCCAAAACACAAAGGTGTTCACATTACAGTGGTATAAACAGCTAAGAGCGGCAAATCCTCACAAAAAGCTCTGGCATTAATTTGATTATGTATTTATTCTTCAGTTCTGGCATTTGACTTAGTTTCTATCAACTGACTCACAATTCATTGTAAAAGCTGTTATCATTTTTTACTTTTATTTTACAATCATATTCACGTTGTTTTTTACATTTTCATAGATATCAGTCGAGTGGTTTTATTAAGACCAGGACCTGAGCAAATATGTCAAATCCCCTGCTTACATCAATCATCTGATAGGCCGACATCCCGTATGTGGCCATATGTACGCAGATGGAGAAATGCAAACATTTCTAATGTCTTATGGCTGACAACTTGGGCACTATGGAACAAATGAAACAGTAAGCAGTGCGGTAAACAGTCCTTGCATAAAGTAATTTAACCAGGTCCATCAAAACATAAAACAACAAACACTTCTCTACTGTGGTGGGCATGGAAAAATGCAAACACACATAATCCATGCAGGCCCACATGTGATCAGAGAAGTTAAATATACTGTATGGTGCAGTTTGGTATTTATTGCACCCAGTATTTACCAGACATCAGTCAAATCTAGTAAAACTGAGAATGAGTGTGTTTATGTGTACTGGAGTGGCCAAGTAGGTTTTTGAGATCTGTGAATACGCTATTCACAAGATGTGTTGCGTAACTGTTAACTGGAGCATGTAACTTTATAAAAGCAGTCAAGTTGTCTTAGTATGACCACATAGGTACTGCATGCATTGGTGTTTTTAGTGTACAACTTACAGCTTTAGTACTGTTTTGTTTTATTGGCAACCTCTTCCTCACCCTGTTCCCGTCTCCCCTCATTACTGCTTGTAAAACAAAATAATTAGCAAGCCTTGCTAGATTTACAGTCACCTTGAAACACACAACTGTTTGTGTACACACACACACACACTCTGGCCACAGTTGCCTCTGGCATATGGTTCTGCTGTGTATTAACACACACAGTCTTAAATGATATGGCTCATAACCCTGCTGGACGTGCCCTTCCAATTAAACACACTGCAGCTGTTCTCTCCTTTCCTCGTCCACCTTTATCAAGTCTTATGGCCCTCTATAAAGAGAGCCAGGACGAGGTGAATGTCCAGGTTTGAGACCAGCTTCCAAATCTCTTGCCTGACTAGTGCTAATGATCGAGCTGAGACAAAATATTACTTTTCATGTGGGTTTTTATTTTGGGATGACATGGAGTTGCACTGCATGTTTGTGTTTGTTTGTGTGTTTATGTGTGTGTTGGGGGTCCTCATGCGCAGTGAGGTCTACTGTTTCACTACAAGAGAGTATGAAAACTACTTCTGAATAATGACATTTTCCCCAAAATACAGCTTATTCTGTTTTGTCAATATCTCAAAGTTGATGCCTGCAGTGCAAGCAATCTACATAAGACCGTAGACTTGTTTTTTATCCGATACCAAAATGTAAACACTGGTAATGCACATTCTTGAACATTAAAAAATACATTTTGGTTTATTTTCAATACATAAAACCGCAGCAAAAATTAAATTAATTAATTAATTAATTAGAATAAATTGTTTCATTTTAAACATCAGCCTACTTACGTGACTGTTCAGTTAGCTGCATCAGGATCTCTACTGGTGTTTGCAGACCTCCCCGGCCGGCACGAAGCATTGTCAGCAGCACACACACTCCTTCGTAGTGGATGAATAGGCCTCGGCTCTCCTCAGACATCAGCACTGTGTGTAGACTGTCCAGAGCCTGGGCCAACACATCAGCTACAGACAGGACAGACAGAGACATTTATTACTTACATACTCATAGAGAGATACCTCTTTCAATTTCAAATGGAATATTTAAGACATTTTATCTGACACTTGCATGCTACGATAATAGTACATGCTGATTAACAAATCTCATTAAGGGCTGCATTTAACAATTATTTTCATCATTAATTTATCTGCCATTTTTTCCCCACCTCTTAAATATGTTGCCTGTTCTATAACACATCAGAGTGGAAAAATGGCCATCACGGTATATACTCCAGTACAAAGTGACGTTATTAAATGTCTTGTATTATCCTACACTAGTCAAGAACCCCCAAAATTTTAACTCATTGAACTGTCAGAGCAGTTCTCACTGTTTAGTACCTGAAATTAGAGGTTGACTGATTCTGTGATTTGGCCTATTGATTGGTGCCTATAGGACTTTTCACAAACTATCATTGTCAGTAGAGCTTGACTCTTATGGTGTCTGATGGCTGCACAGCCTCCACCAATCAAACAGGGACGTACATCACCATATTGCAGGTTCTACAAAGAAAAGTTAAGTCCATTTGTACCTGAGATGATTAACATTAAAATGTAAATTAATTTGATATAACATTATCACCTGATAAACCTGTTTATTCCCTCTCAAAACTATCATTTTGAGTATTTGCTGTTTAAAATCCATTATCAGTGGAGGACTTCATTGAAACAGTAATATTTGGCATTTTAATTATAAAATGTTGTACATATTAAAAGTTGTTGATTAATTTTTCTTTGATCAACCAACTGATTAATCAACAACTCCCCAAAGCTCTGATCTCATGGTTTAACTACATATTCTTTTTGGTGTTTTGCCTGTTTTAACTGACAAAAACATGAACACCCTCTACTCTTCCCCATATGACTCCCTCATATCACCCTTTGCACTTAGGCCTTAATGCTTACCATTCTTCTGCAGTTGCTTGTCAAGTCTAAAACCCACTATGCTTGACATTTTCAAACATTTGATCTGTGATGATATTCAAGTAGTCCTGACAGAATTTTTTAAATTCTGAGAAAATGCTTTTCAAATGTCCAAAAGTGCTGAATTTATACAACCTGACAAGGGATAAAAGCTTTCGTGTTTCTTTGGGCTGAGTTTGGTTAGTCTGTCACAGAATGGTATCTATTATGTGCAAAATCCAAGCAAACATGAAAAAGAAGAAATATATCCCCATTATATCCAATCTGGTTTCATGTCAATCCATAAAAACAGAGAAAGCAAACTTAGTAAGCAGACTGACGGGAAATAGTCTATATGGAGTCATACTGAGGCAGCCGCCCTGAAGCATAATGACCAGATGGGAGGTCAGTTCAGGGGAGAGTTTCATAAAACATGTCAGGATAAGTAGGCTGCACCCACTGAGTGCACCAAAATTTATAGTGCGGAAGGCCAGGGAGCAAAATCGGGATGAAGCTTAGAACTACTTGGCTTTCTCAAATGTTTGTCTCAAAACAAGACTAAGAGCCTAAAGCCACACTAGAGGATGTGCTAATGCTCTATGTAAAGAAAAACAAAGTTCTAAGACAGACAGACAAATGTAAGGGTCCAAAGATCTGTAGTGCAGCAGTGAGCTCTTTACCTGAAACACTAGATGATAAATGTAAGTGATAAGCTGTTTTTTCCAAAATGAAAAAAAAAAACTCTTTTTCATTAAACATTCTTTTTCATTCCAACATTAAAGCCTATTTCTTTGATTTATTGCTGTAAAGCTCATGAAACCTCACATCATCTAGTTGCTGGATGATGGTTAAAAGAACTGTGTCACTTATTAAATACATGGTCTTTGCTGTGGGGTGTAGCTCTAACGCAAAATAAGCATGTAGCAAGTATGTAGTGTGCTTAGCATGCGTGAGAACATAACACTCAGCTACATGTTTTATCACCATGCTGTTTCTGTGGATTCACACCTTCACAGGTGGGCTGCAAGAACAGTGGGAAGTGATAAGTTACAACAGATGTCATGCTAAAATAATATTATGATTCTGACCAGAAACTTCAATGAGGCTGTTGTCTTTCTACCAACAGGACAGGTCACAACAACTACATTGAGTGCCTTTCCTTTGTTGAAATTTTGTTGTTGTTTTTTTTTTACTGGAAAACTATAATCAGAATAAAAAATGAATCATAAAAAAGTACTTTTTATTCAAAACAATTAAAATGTTTCATCATTAATCAGAAAAACTTCCATCTTTAATCTTCTCCCATTCTGAGGTCAGTTTCGATTAAGTGACAGAGTGGAGTGACACATTCAAATTGTTACCAACAATTCTGTCCCCCCCCCTTCAAAAACAGAATTTATACACATTAAACATTATTTAACAAACATTAGGATACAGTGTGTACAGTATGTTGAGTATTATTACCTTGTGTGACAGTGCGAAGGATAATGAGGATGGAAAGGATGCATGTGTGAGGACAGGGGCTGCGGTAAAGGGGCTTTCTTTTGCAGGCGCCCCCTGCTGCCCCACTGCAGGACTTGGGGAGGTCTGGCTCTTCACACTGAGGAACTGTTAAGCGGGCTGGGGCCTTTGATACCTCCTCTCCTATCCGCCGCAGAGTGGCAGAAAGTGCCACATGCTATGTAAATACACAAATACAAACACACTAGTCATTGTACTCTTTTGTATAAAAAATAGGAATGATAAGTCTACAATGATCAAATACCAGCTTGACAAGAGAGCCAGCAGGGTTCTTCCATGACTTTAGATAATCGATGGGGACAATAAATCAGATCATTAAATTACAGCTAATAACTAAAATCTATGCATCTCCAAAGCAGTGAAAAGTTTCAGACTCACTGGTGTCCCCCCCCCACGACTATGTGTCTACTAATCCCTTTCCCAGAAGTCCTCATCAGCACCCTGGATTTTAAGCTATCCTTCCTCTACAGTTCATGCATTGTGACACAGCAGTTGTTTTTTTGTCTTGCAGCAGCACTGTGGCAGAATATGATTCCAGCTGAGCATCAAGCATGTGACTGAACAGATATGACACAGCCTGACAAACAAATGATGGTTGGGGGGCACCTTGTGGTAAGAGTGGAGAAGAGGACGGAAACTTGGAGGCTGGAGGCTATGAGTAGAGAAAGAGAAGAATTTGGAGGCTGTGGACAGCGAGTGAAGGCTGAAGAATATTTCATAGTCAGGATAGACAGGTTAGGCATTTAGCTAAAGGTATTCTGCCTCCACAGAAGACAGGCTTTCAGAGTGAGATTGGGCAATACAGCAAATTCGAACTATTGCCAATCTCCAGTTCAACCAGAGAACAGCTGATGTGCAGTATTTGTCATGGGGGGGCTGTCAAGAGGCTCACGGACATGTGGTCATATAATGTAAACATTGAGTGGGACACACATTCTTATCAAAGCTACAAAGACAGGGACAGCCTGTACTGAAGCCTTGACTCTGTTCAACACACAGAGGCAGGCTGGGGACTTGACTTCAGATAACCACGCTTCTCATCTGAGCACAAGATGGAACTTGACAGGACCTCCAAACATTAAAGCCTGCCGTGCTGTGAAGGGAGATGTAGCGATAAAGTGGATATCCCCTGCTTGAAGTGGATGTGTACTTCTCTGATGTGTACCTCTGAGGGAAAGCAGTGTGTCGTGTTTGATTTCTGCTGCAGGATGTTGTGAAAGTGACTCAACAGCTTTCTGTAGAATAACACTTGTCCCTTGCAAGGCCAAACAACAGTAATTAGGAGGATGCAAACCGCAGAATTAACAACATTTTGTTGGGAATATAATCTTACCCCACCATGGTGTTACTTTTTGACAGCATAAATAATAGACTAAGAAACAAGGCGGATACTTCTAAAAGGAGTGCATATCGTAAAAGAGCTCTAACAGGGATAAACAAGATTTATTTTTCCTTGATTAATGGTTGATCTGTTTTCTGATAAAACAGTTGATCATGTATTTGAAGGAAGCTGCCTAAATAGTATGTAAACAGATTTTGTATTGATTAGTGCTGTGGTTTGTTCATAGTGGCTACTCTCCGATGCCCTGACTGTGATATGGGTCACCTAACCATTTTATATACACTGCATACACTACTTACTGAATTTTACACACTTCAGCTCTTAGCCTTAGTTCTAATTTCCAAATATTCCTTAATGAAAATCTGCAAAAAATGAAAACAATAAGACTGAATGCCGTCAAACCACAACTGTTCTGTTGCAGTAATGGTTCATGGTCCTTGATGAATCCTATATGCATCAGTCACTATATCTCCTCCTCAGCTCACTCCACTCACTCATGCAAATATGGACTCTTCTGGCCCCAAAATCCCAGATTTTGTAGCCATAATGAGGCTTTAAGACGGTACTCCAAAAAGCAATGGGTGTCATTGACGTGTCACCCTCCACCAAGTCTACTATGCAGTTATATCTTATCTTTACCTGTGAACTGCTGTCCAGGTGTCTCAAAGTCCAGTGAATGAGGCGAAGAAGGTTAAGGAGGAGCTCGGGCTCTGACACGGAAGTGTGATGAAGCTGATCTGCTAATAGTGGCAGGACCTTAGGGACACAAAATTATTTATTTGTGACTTTTATAACAATACGGAATGTGCCGCTTCTTGATTTATTGTTCCTTGTGATTTTGATATTAAAATATTCACTGAAATACAGCAGCAATAAAACCCAGAGAATGCAGTGAGGCTATAGCAAACATCCCACCTTAAGGCATCTCTCATTGATGATGACCTCCGGAGGCAGACAGGGGCTGATGCCTTTACTTTCCTTTCCTGTGACTAATGAGAATGCCTGTCCATCAAGTATCCAGTCCAGGAGAAGGGCCAGGAGCTTTAGTGGAGGGGGGCTGAAGCTGCCCTAAAAGAAGAAAAAAGGGGAAACAAATAAATGGAGAAATTATATTGTTTAAGATGTGGTTAGGTTAGTTAGACAATCATCATCTGTCAGGTCCACATCTTAGTCTGAATTCCAAAGGCCTCCATATTTCATGCTTGAAGTCAAAATGAGCACCTCAGTAATGCAAAGGTCTCCAGATTTAAATAAATGTGACTAGGATTCAAAAGTACATCTATTTGGGGTTCAGCCGTCGGGCATACAGGCGTATTCAGAACATCAAGATTGTGATTTCACCGGGGAGCCTAAAGGTGTTAATTCAACTGTGGAAAAAGTATGATAATGAAAGAAGTGAAATGAAAGTTTGGCTCCTGCAATGTTCTCTGACTGAGGAGGGAAAGAAAAAAAATAATCCTTGAAAATGACACGTTCAGCTCTATCCACTGAGCTCAGAGCTCAAATCCATCCTCTGATCATTTATCTTCATCAACAGCAGCCATGATAACATAACAAAATCACAAACTATGATTTATTGTGTCAGCCGACAGCATGAGTGTGGTCTGTGGAGAAAGACCGCTGCAGTGTTAGCAGCTTGGACATGTGTGAGTGTGTTAGGGTGTGTATAAGTATGTTAAATTATATGCAGTGTTTTTCAATAACAAACAACATGAAATAAAGTAATGCAGCCTTAATTAAGGCATAGTCTACTGACTGGTAGAAAAAGTAACTGTAAATCAAGCAGACAAACACAGTCACATACAGAGGTTTTTGAAGTACCTTGGTGCTGGGTTTTGTAGATGGAACAGTTCTCTCCTTTTTAGATGGCTTAATACATTCAATGTTCTTAACATATCCTCTCGATGCTATGCTTTGTTCATATTTCCTCTGAAAACAAACAATTGATAATGAATGAATTTATGAAAGAACAATCCAATTAATTTTAAACAAAATGAATAGACAAAAAAACATCAATTTCTACATAATGAGAAATGACTCATATGGTTGTCAGACTAAAAGTCTGAACTTAAGTGCTTTCCACAGAAAACTGAAATGGCTCCAGTTATAAAAGAATGACCATATATGCACTGATTAAACGTTCCTACCTGCATGTTCTCAAGCCGAGCCTGCACCCTCTTCGACTGGCTCTCCAACTTCTTATTCTGTTCACTCATCTCATTCAACTGTGTTTAAAAACGATGAATGGAAATCTGCTTTTCAAAACCACTGTTTATCAAAACATTCCCACAATCACACAAACAAAATTACATACTTTCTTGGGTGGAAATTTTTTTGTACATTTTGAAACAAATAGGGTTCCATTCAAAAGCAAGAAAACACCGTAAGTTCCAAAAAGACAACTTAAACAAAACAGCAGACCACAATGCACCTAACTCCAGATGCAAAGCGAAGCAGATTCAGTGGTTTAAGATTTCTGTTATAATATTTATTGTCCACATAAAAGAGAGTTATGTCATAGCGCCCTCCTGTGGTCCAAGGAACCAACTGTTTGGTGTGAGCCTTGAACTTCTCCAACCTTAATGGAGTGAAGATTTTATCATTTATCATTAAAAGAAAGTTCATTCCAGTTAAACCCTGGCTGGTTCTTGGTGCATTGAGAGGATGTTGGGATTGGTCCCTTTGGATATTATTTTCGTAGCAAAACATACGAGAATCTAGATGCAAGATTAGTTTATTGTGATTTTGCAGCAAGGGTCGCTGTGACCTCAGGTAGCTACTAAAGTGGGTCTCTAACAAAATAAGTCTTTTCTGACAGACTGTAATATTTAACTTATGTGGTTGGCTGTCTTTTTCTTAAAGTTCTTGTTTATCTGTACACTGCAGCATTCAACCCTTGTGCTAATGTAGTTGCAGAGCGTTGAAGGGCTTTATCTAACCTTAGAGAAACCAATAAAATCAAAGAGGCAATCACAGCTTGCATGTCAACACACTTCCAACCTGTTTCTTCATGTTGTCATTTAGCTCCTTGACGGTGTTGAAGCTTGACTTGAGTCTCCTGTTCTCTTTGCTCCGCTCTTGAAGGAGATCCTGCAGCTGACTCACCTCCTGCTGGTATCTCTGGTGACACACCCACACACACACACACACACACACATAAACAACGATCAATAATAATGACACTAGTACCACAACAATGTTTTAATGCTTCAGCAAAACATGATCAATAACTTGAGTTCATTTTTGAAATTCTATAGTATTAAGTCCACTGCATCCTCCCTTCATGGGATGAGACGGATTAACTGATTAACCACTTTATTAGTAGCTTAATTTGCAGTTTTCCTCCTCCTCTTTTAAACTTAACAAAAATTATATTCCCTTATTTGATCTGAACACCTTCTTTAATTAAAACTAACAGGCAAATGGATCAAGTCAGTTGCTACATTGCAAAATATTGTATTCTCCAAAAAACACGTCTCGGGGTAATTTAAACAACCCCAAATGTCTAAATACTTAACACATGTAGGCAAACCAATTTGCACAGTCTGCATGTGTCTGACCTCCTCTAACACTCGTATCTGAGTGTGTAGCATCTCCTCCAGCTCAGTCAGCCTCCCAAATGCCTCCTCCTGTTGCTTTAGTCTCCTCTCTCTCTCTTGCAGTTCTTTCTCCCACTGCTGTTGGCCTTGTCTCTCTGTCTACAGACCCACGTAAACAGAGACACAAAAATCATCTTACAACACTACAATGTACACCATTCTCTGACCCTGTCATTGACTTTGACACTGCTCTTCACAGTCACAAAAATTCAGAGTTGAATGTATCACACACAAATCATAATTTTCTTTGTATTTAAGTGTGTTTAATCTGAGCCATACATCTGTAAATATCTTTCAAGGACACACATGGAACTATACATCTAGTCACTTTTCTCTTTTTTCATTTTCTCCATCTGCTTTTCCTGATAAACCATCATTAAAATGGTTCCGCTTTCTCACCTTTAATTGTTCGCAGATGGTCATCATCTCCTCATAAACCTTTGCTAGTACTGAGGAGGACGAACGGCACGAGTCAGGGATTTGGCGAGCTCTCTGCAAATTCCTGTCAGTCTCGGTTTCTGGGGAACCCGGGCTACCATCCAGACAAGAAGGCAAGGTCACATCTGGACAAATATATGTATAACAGAAGTAAGTCCAAGGCCAGCTAATTACCTACCTATAACAAAAAGTGGTTAGAAGTCAGAAATTTCAGCAATCAAACTGAAGTTAAAATTAAGTAAATAAATTACAAGAACTCTAGTGAAATTCAAGGACTAATCACTGAGGCCTGTTTTATTATTCATGACCTTGTCATTCATTTTAAAAGGGCTTCAAATAAATTTCCTCAGGATGTAGAAACCCTTAAATTATTTCAGCATCTTGCTTTAAGGTGGTCAGATCTGAATTCTTCTACCTCAAAAAACACTAGTGACTGGCTCTTCATCTGAAACACACACCTGTTTCTGTGTTCAGCACCTGAGAGTCCTGAAGAGGGACAGCTGTAGAGTCTCCACTCAGCTCTTCATTATTGCCATGTAAACTATGATCACTGCCAAACCTTTAAAAGAGACAAAAACATGTTTTGATCAAGGCATCATACCTAGCACAAACATGGAAAAAAATGTAAAAGTAATTTTATTGAACTTACTGTTCAGGATGGTTGGTAACTGCTTTAAACAGCTCATGTAAAGCCTTGTTATAGCACATCAACTTATTGCTTGCCCGTTTGGATCTGTTGGCCAAAATAAGCCTTTGTATAGCCTCTAAAATAGTAAACACAAAGCAATGTCAGGCATATCAGCTTAAGGCGTATTTTAATAAACTGTAGGAGAGAGAAGGGAAGAAAGCAAAGATATACATTTAATACAATAATTAGGTGAACCCACCATCACTGGTCCCTGAGGTAATGCTTCTTGACGGTGTTAACTAAAAAACAGAAATGCAAAGGTCAGCACGAAGATACTACTTAATATGGTGTGCATGTCACTTTAAACTAACGTTACGAAAACAGACTAACTTTCCTGAGTTAACAGAGCGTAAAACACTGTAACGGTGTACAGTATGGCTTTATTTAAGTTTACAAAGATTTGATTTAGCTTAGGCTACAGGTTAAACAGACATTAAGACCTTATTAATGACAGCAAAGTAGGAGCTGTTGTTTCCCTTGCTAAATTAAAGAAGAGTGCTAGGTTAGCATTAACACTACAGAGGAATGGACATATAAAGTAGCTAACTTAACTTCTATGTTGCTTCAACAGGTTAGCATAAACATCATCGAACAAGCTGTGTCCTACAATAAGTTACTTTGCGTTGTTGGTAACTCAGACCTGTTTTCTCCCCGAGTATTTCTGCTTGAGCTTATCAGCCACTTTGGTGTCTTTAAGTTCTGGGTTCATAATTAACTGTAACCTGTAAGCAACAGGAAGAATATTTCTTCAAGCTTACTTTGCTCATTTAGCTACTACTAGAGTCAAGACTAACAAAACAATAGAAACTTCCGGTCACAACTTTCGAGTTAAAAAAACTTTGTCGTGAATATGGGTCGCGTTCCTCAGATTTGGCTTACATTATTTTGAAATTCCAATCTATACACTTCCGCTATCACTATACCGAGCTGCGCATTGACTAAGCGGACGCAACCAGTCTTGTTTCTCTGCTGGGTGGATACAAAACATGGACACAAAACACAATCCAAACTTGGCGGACAAGTGATCATGTGACGTTAAAGCCTTTTCTTTCAGCGCCCTCTAGCAGAAACACAGCGAATAACTTTTTTGGCAATTATTTCGACAATGGTTCAATTAATTTTTCATGCATATACAGTCTATGGTTTTGGCCTCTAAATCGTGAGACTTTATTGTCAAACCTTTAAAATAATGCCATTTATGTATTGATAACGCTTGTTTAGTATTATTATTTCAACTTTGTTCTGAATGTGGTAAGTAGCCTATATGGGCATACTCACACGATGTTTTGACATTGGTCCTGTTTTGTGATCGTGCCAAAAAGCTCATTGAACTGAGTGACTTTTTGATTTCTTTTTCCCTTATGATTCGTGTTTTGCTCCTGTCTTAATTAAAATGCCTTTGGGTTTTTTAGGGTTTCTTTTTGTTTCTGTGATACTTGTGTCAGTTCAAACATTTACAGTCAAGAATACACAATACTTGAATAATGCATTTCGAACATACTTCTTTACTGTAATTGGCTGTTGTGTTTCCCTAGTTGCACCAATGAAATTGCACTGATGATGAAATTAACAAATTTTATCCAATTTAATTTCTTAAAAACTGATTAAAACAATATTTTTACCTAAGGCTGATGGATAGATTTTCCAGCCAGTCAACACCATTAGTTAGTGATGTAGTTACACTAATCAACCATAGAGTGTCAGTATTACACTAGACACAACAGGTACAAGCCATTTGCTTTGCTGGCTTTTGTGTAGCCAGTTCTATCCTCAGTTTTCAACTTATTGTTAAAACTTGCCAACAGCTGGAGTCATTGTACCAAGTATCTTACTTTCCCCTGCTGAGACTGATCCATCTGTATTTGTTTTCTAGAAGTATGCCTACACTGATTTGCTGGATGACTTGATAAATGCTTATCACAACAAAACTGTAATAGTAGTTGTATTAAAGTGCACACATATATTGTAAATATACCATAAAGTACAAAAATGTACCAGTTCACATATTTCTATGTATTATACAGAGAAAACAATCATACTACTATGTCATACAAATAATATGGGGCCTGTTAACAGCTGGAATCTAGCCTACAAAAATAAATGATAAACAACAATGATTTTGTATACCTAAAGAAATCACAGAAACTACCTAGTTTTTAAATTGAAGTATTCTAATAACACTTTTAATCAGTGAATTATGAAATACAGCAACATTCCACATAGTGACAGTGATTCAATAAAGATGCTGAAGTGATTCTTTAAGTCTCATCCACAGATTAACCTTGTTGCACCCTGTGTCCCTCTCTAGCCCACAGCGTAGCCACTGAATTGGCATTTAGCCTTTATGTTTGGAAAGTGGTGCCAAGTTTGCTGTACATTTGGATAGTCTACAACTATGCTCTAAGATTAATGTCCTCTTTCTCTGTTTGGCTAATTAGCAGCTAATGCCATTAATTCTCCTGATTCAATCATTTTGTCCCTGCAGGCTCTTGCTGATGTTGAGAGAAATTAGCCAGCAAGTACACTAACACTGATCTTCATTAGAGAGCTATTTGCTTTGTCCACTTTATATGGAAATTACTGTTCTGTTAAGTTAATTGATCATATATGTCCCTCAGTCAGGGTGTTGCTGTCCATTTGTGCCAAAAGAAGACAGCATTATTGTGAGTATGTGCATGTGTGTTAAGGTTTTGTAATTATGTTCAGGTCAGCAGTTATGGTGAGGGTTAATTTGACAGTCAGGGTTAAAGTTAAAGGCCATGTATCACTAGTGTAGTATT
>JAPZDV010000005.1:15014266-15033031 GCA_029814665.1 Acanthurus lineatus
ATAATAATAATAATAATAATAATAATAATAATAATAATAATAAGAATAAGAATAATAATAATAATAATAATAATAATAATAATAATAAATAGTGGCAAAAATACAGACAACAAAATCAAAACATTTGCCTTCAAACACCATCAGTCCAGCCTTTGTTTACACACAAACACCCTACTCTCTATCTATAAAGGTCTCAGCAAAATGCTCCCTCAGGAAACCATCCTTTAGTTGGTTTAATTCTCAGCGGAAACATGCTCTCAGTGACAGCTTTAGAGTAAAACAATGATCTGGGTCAGTGGTCCAGGAATGCCCCTCTGTGGCTCTGGTATGTGTGGTATGGTCATTATGGGCAGCATGGGACAGTAGCAGCAGGTAGGGTCATGTATCGCAGGCTGGGATGATTGACAAGCAGGTGGCAGAGCAAGGGATTCCCCATTGACGGGCACTGGGTGTTTTTTTTGTTCCTTTTTAACCGATTTGGTACTAAAGTAGCACAATGTTGGTTTATGGGAACATTCTTAGCATTTTACAGAAATTGATTTATATTGTCACTTACATTGAAAGTCCCTCTTTTGCCTCAGATTTGTTTCTTGTGCAGTTGAGATATTTCACAGATATCTGCCATTCATAGCTGATTTGCTGAGTGTTTTTAGAAAAGACAGAGATGGATTAGAGTATTGAAAATCTATACTTATATAAATTTAGACTAAAAAACTTTCCTAAAAAATAACTCAAATAAAAGTAATATCACCATTTGAGAAAATACTTAGGTAAAAGTGAAAAAGTAACTAGTTTATTATTTCTCAAATAACCAGTTACCTTCTATTTTAAAAGAAAAATATAATTATTTATTCATAATGAATATTTTTTAGTTAAAAAAGTTAAGTTAAAACTGCTACAGACCACTATAAGGGCAAATTTATGCCATTAGCATACCTTAAAAGCTTTATGTTGAACATGTAATAGCCTAATGGTAAACTCTTTATACACTTGCCATTTGTTCAGCACATTATCAATGGACTGGTTTCATTTTGTGGGATAGTAAACATAGTTAATCACTGAAAACAAAATGAAAATGTCAAAAAAAAAAAATGGCAGGAACTGGAAATGGAAAGCACATGAACATGGTGGGACTTTGTTTTTATTAGGTTAAATTGTTTTCTTGCCTGACCAGCAGATCTCTCATCTGTGCAATTAAAAATTAAATTAAAAAAATTAAAAAACAGAATTGAAAACTGTCTCACATGCAGTACAACTTCCAAAATACCAAACAATCCCTTTTGATTAAAATCTTGAAACAACAATTTCTAGATGCTCAAAAGGAAAGTTGGCAATCATATTTCTTTGTTGAAAATGAAATTCTATAAATATGTCAGATGCAGTGTGTTAAATAATTACACTTGACAACTGATGATGAGCATTTTCCTGCTTTTTTATGAGGTTGCCATTGATCTAAAACCAGCACTGAAATTAAGATAAAAATTAATTATCCCGTTTTTATTGTACCCTGAAGGCAACATGTAAAGAAATATGCATTGTTCACTGAACTGTCCCTTTAAGGAGTAACTATTCCACTTCTAAGAACGTCACACAGCTCCCAGTGGAAAGTTTTAACATCCCAAAGTTGAAATGTTGATTTTGTTTTCACAGACTAACCATTACTGTAACTATTGGCGATAAAAAAAAGTCTTCTTGCTACATTCCATAAATAGCGGCATCGGTGTATAAAAAGCCAGCAGAGTTGAATCCTCACTCTTCTCAGATGCAGGCAGAGCTGTAGTAGGGTAGCCCACAGTGGAGACTGAGCAGGGGAAACAGGTGTTGGTTGCTAAATGTGCTTTCAGTGAGCAGAGGAATGACAGCTATGTACTGGCCTCTGTGGTTACTGGCACATTACCCAGAGTGGAGCCGACAGAAACAACCCACTGCTGCTGTTGCTGCTGCTGCAGCAGCTACTCTGCCCTTTATGAATGAAGTGCCTCTCCCTCTGATCGGGATTTTGGTCTTTTAAGTGGACTTGGCAACAAACAAAAGTATGAAGTTATTGTACTCATCTTTATTTCCCCAACCCAACAGTGGGACTCCCAACTGACTCCAAGCTATTTTCTTGCAGTTGTGGCCAATAACTTTACAAATAAAACGCTCAGTGCTGTCTCACCCTGCGATGATATTTGGAGTCAGACCTTTTCCTGACCCTAGCTGCAAAAGCATTAACTTCCTCTGATGGAATTAGTTTTCTGCTTCCTATTGTGAAAGACTCATTGATGAAGCGAAATAAAAAAAAATAACACTTCTTCTGAAATCTGGCGAGGGGAAACATCATCATGCATCCTGGCTGCTCTGTGTGTGGGCAGACGGAGGAATGTGGCTGGCCTGTGTTATGGGTGGATGTTCTTGCTGTACATTGTAAACAGGCGTAAATGTTGATCTTTTCCTGTGGTGTAAGAGTGTATTGAATTTTGATTTAACAGTCTGCCCTCGAATGTGGGAGCTCCAACAGACTTCATGCTCAAGATCATGGACCTGTGTAAATATTCCCCCTCTTATGCCATTTGGGACTACACATGTAAACACCAGCCCCTTTAAAACTGCTACAAATGCTTATTTTTTGCCTCCAGAGCTTATTCAACATCCTGAAGTAATAAAAGTGAAACGATACTCAAGGAATAGTTCAGTGCATTCCTGTTTTCTGTGAGAGAACAGCGAGCAGTGCTGGTGTCTCTAAAGCGGTGAACCATGTTAATCTAATCCAACATTACAGTCTCACACATTTTAAATTTAGCTACATTAACTGCTGCCTTCCCAAGTGAAGAAGAAATAAAGGCAAGAGAGATGAAAGTAAGCCAACCAAAAATGAAAATAAAACTTTGATTGAGAATTTTTAATAAAGATGTTAAAGGTTAGAGCTGCTCTAATCAATATTTTTATTTTCACAGTGGATTCACAGTTTTTGTCCTTGAGCTGTCATTGCACAGAACTCTGTTCACTCCTGAGTTTGACTCACCAGCACTGTGACCTTTTGTGCACAGTAAATGCTGCATATTTGCATATTCAACGCAGCTTTTAAATGATGCCATGTTATTTATTTCTTCCCTTTATCCCATCTTTGCTAGCTTTGTAACCTGTTTTCCTCCATGGCTTCATTAAAACTTAATCCAATCTAAATTAAATTAGGTGAAACTATAATGATCTAATGAAATCTAAACGTGATTAGAAAGCTTAATGTTAGTCCTGTTTGAACCTACATTACAAAATTTGTGCATTGGACCTGCAGCTGTTTATAATTGGTAGTTAAAAAAGGAAAAAAAAACATGTTTGATGAAATAACACAATAATTACTTTTTTAAATACTAATTCTGAAACACTTGTATTAAGAAACCTAACTGTGAGGAAAATCTGCTTTTTCACTGGCTTCTCTTCTCCTTGGGTGTTCCTAGTGTTTCAATAACAAGCAGTCAGGTATCGTTTAAAACAAAGAAGACTTGGCAAATCAAGCATAATCAGCAGGACAAGTGTTCTGTGACACTCCCAGCACGCTTCATTAGGCCGCCCTGTTGACACAAACAGAGTGGTGAAAGCTGAGCCCTTCACTAATACCCCTAATACCCCTAATTCTCGCACGAGGAGGGCAAATTAGCTCTGATTACCCCAGTGATTTGTAGAAATGGAGCTGGCTTTTGGAAGTTAGACAAAGATATTGGAAAGGAAAAGGGAGTGAGTCAGTGACAGGAGGGATTATGAATGCTGTGTGTTGTTTTTACTCACCTTTATTGTTTCTGTGCATCTCCTCCCCACCTCTCTCCTCTGCATCCTGATCTCTGTCATCGTGTAGTTTTGTGCTTAGACAGCTGGTGTTGTGTTGCTGATTGTGAGACTAATCATCCACTCAATTACTCTGGAATGTGCGGCTGGGCCGTGTTATGACTGATCAGCTTTCCCTCACTCTTCCTTTTCATCTCTTTTAGGGGACTCTTGACTCTCCTTTCAGTATACTTCTTTATTTCAGCTCCTGTCTCTTTTTCTCTCTCTCTTTTGCTGTTTTTTCAGCTCTCAGTTTGATTCAGTTCATTTCAGCGGCTGGTCACAGACACACTGGTCATTTCTGCTGGACTTTACCAAAGCAAAAAATCTAAAAAGTGAATCACAGCTACAACAAGATCAGGTATTTCTCAGTCACTTTGTCTTAAGTGACAGGAATATATCTTGCCATATTTTTGTAGATATTGTTATGGCTGCCATTCTTTCATGCAAAAGTAGTTTGTAAAGTATCTACACCATAGTAATTTTAAAATAATAACTATGTTTTTACCAATTTTATGCCATTAAATGTAGAAAATGAAATTTTCATTTTACCAGTATGAGCAGAATACACATTCTCACTCCCCAACCCAAGCATTTCAAGGATTGGTCAAACTCTTTTGGCAACACTTTGAGGTGACTGTCATTAACATGTCTCTACTGCAGTTTGTTAAGGTGTTTTGCACTACAACTTCTTGGTTGGAGCTGGAATGAGATCACTGACTTTTGTCTTTCCTGGGACTCAAACCCTGGCTGAAAGCCATGCATGCATCCCACTGCACCAATTTACTCTGACCTCTACTCCTCTTGTCTTTTTTCACCCTTTTGTACTTTGTTGGAAAAGGGTTACATTGGACTTTGAAGTTCAGTGTGTTGCACACGGAGAGTTGGAGTACCATGGGCTTTAAAAAGTGATACCAGGTAGTGCTGACCAAATGAGTTTGGAGTGAGAACAAGTTGAAATAGATAAATAAATAGATAAATAAATGTTTGCTTTTACACCATGAAATAAATAATAAAGCATTAAAAAACAAAGTGTCCTAATGTACAACAGTATTGGACAAAGTGGAGGCAAAGAAAAACAGCCAATCAGCAACCAGTATTTTCATGGCTGTGGTTTAAATTAGTAAAACTCTACAGTTTTGGTGGCTGTATATTTTGTATTCTTTGTATTCAGTAAATAAAGCCCTGTTCTCTGCACTGATGTCACATTTTTAAATTTAAGTCACTTAAATGGATAAGAACCAGACTGGGGTTTAGAAGGAAGCAATGACATAAGGTTCAGTCTGGACTGGGATCATGAATGGTTCCAAAGGGCCCACCAGGTCATAAGAAAATTAGAATTTAAAATAGATACATATATAAAAATAAATAAATAAAAGAGGGAATTCAACTATTCCTTCTTATTTCTAAAACCTAATGAAATTTCCTGTTACAAAGAGAAAATGGTTGGTTACAAAAGAGGCAATCATGGCTGAAGATCCAAAGCACCAGATTGGCTCTGAGGTCATCCTTTTCTCATTTAGTGTCTTTTGTGTATGGAAATATAGTTGTGTGTGTGTGTGCATGTGTGTGTGTGTACGATTTACAAAAACACGGATGCACACTGTATGACTTTGTATGCCATTAATTGTTGCTTTGAAGATCCCAAGTATCAGCAAAAAACATGAGCTCTTTAAACTTTAATTAAATGCTACACATGCAACATTTCCTAAATCTCTCACTGCCCTAGTTTTTTTAAAATTTGAACTAACATATTAGTTCACTTTTACATAGCTTCCAGCTCTGTGTTACAGTATCTTAGTGGTCTTCCTGCAGTGGAAGTGCCTGTGGTGATTCTTTAAGGGTGCCAGTGGGATGCCTGTTAGCATAAAAGTACACTACATGCTGATGTAGAGGCTACATGCTAATGCTAATTAGGAGCTATAGAGGAGAGTAGAGGGCTTACTTTGCTAAAAAAAAAATCTTTGAAAATCTCTCCTTCTTTTTCCCTTTATTCCACAAAGTTTCCTCCATAATCCCTGTGTTTATTTCCCTATGAATAAAGTACACTGATAGATAAAATGACAGAAACTTCATATAGCCAATTGTTAATCATGCTAAACATAATTATGAAATATGTGTTTGCTGAAAAATTATTTGAAATTAAATAAAACTAATTTTATACATAAATTGCAAGATATTACTGCACTGCTAAAATGAACCCAAATGGGGAACACATTATCTTTATCTTCACACATAAACAGCTGCTTCAAGCATGAGAGACACATCCACAATTGGATGATTTTTAGTAGGGGTGTGGTGCTTCGTAGTTTCATTCCATTCTGTGTGGCCTCTGCATGACAGTCAAAAGTTTTCTGGCATGCACCACTTTAGAAGCTGAAAAACACTGAGGCTCCCCCACCCTGCAATTTTCATCAATCATTAACAATGACAAGGGGGTGACTACTGATGGTTTTAAAATTCAGATTTACTGTCAGTAAAATAGAGGTCAAAATAATAGTATCAACCAATCTTTGTTTGGTTATTTCTCCTAAATAAATCATATTCATATACCTCAGTTTCAATCTATGTTTTTTTCTGTGGTGGTTCACACCCGACCCGAGGGTGGCTTCATGCCCCCTCAATGGCACTCATCCCATGATTTTAGAACTCAAAGAACAGTTAAAGAAAAGAATATGCAAAACTTAAATTATGATTTTTTTTTCTAAGTTAAAGGTCTCAAGTTAAGCTGATCAAATTTATTCTTGTAAACACGGTCCTGATCAAAATCTCTGATATCTCTGATAACATAACAGGCATGAAAAAACATCTCATTATTTGGTGAAAGGTCTTTTTTTTTCCGGGTCAACTTCTCTATCAGATGACACTGAGTGCCGTCCATTAAGTCATATAAAGTTACAGACTGTATCTAATATGTTGTAACTTACACATGTGGAGTCAACTGCCCTAAAGTTTTCAGTATCTGAATTTTGCAAAATGTCACTGGAGGCTTAAATTTCAGCTTCTCAAAACATCCAGATGAACCGTCTGGATAGGATTACGCTTTATTGCTAGATTCCTTGTCGCATTTTGGTAAACCCTTAAAATCAAGTCAACCCCATCAACTCAATCCACAAAGTGGATGAGGAATATTTTGTCGGTAATAAACAAATATATTCAATTCTGACCTTTTCCACTCAGGTTTTTCCATTTCAGAGCATAATGATTTGTTGATTCTTTGGATGGAAATGCAGCTGCTGAGGTCCAGATTTGAAGTTCTGCTGTTTAGTGGAGATGGAGAACGAGAAACGTGGGAGAGGAGGCTGGAATGTAAGTGGGCTGCTACTACTGATCATGCCACCTGGTCAGACCACTCACTACACACACAAACACATACACACACGCACACACACACACACATCCAAGCTTGCACAAGCTCCCAGCCAGCTGTCGATTATGTCAGGATGGGTACAAATAATGTTGATCCTGGCACTGGACCGAGCTTGAAATATGTATAAGCAGCTTGAATTCTTTAGAATGAATCATTCCAAACTTTAATTCAAGTACTGATCTCCAGGCTGATGGAATCAATATAATTTTAAAATGTTTTTAAATTTAATTTTATGCTCAAGGTCTTTATTTTTCATCTCAGAATCAAACCAAACCAACATCAGCAGAAATACTTGAAACCTTTTTGTGTATGTCTGTGTATTCTTCTGCTCTCCGACAAACTTCCTGTCCAGACAGGAAATCCCTTCTTTGGTGTGTGCTCGTCAGTCTGGGAGTATGTGTGTTCTTTACATGTGTTTTTGTGGAAACAGACAACAGACATGTCATGGTATCTTGCAAAAACTGTCTGTGGAATGCAACACACTTCCCCTATACAATTCCACTCCCATCTGGTACAAAATGTACAACATGTTGTTTACCAGTGAAATGTCATATGTGATTGAGTACTGCAACAACCAACAATGTCTGTATTCTTGTTTCTAAGGGACAGACCAGGTCTTGGAGGTTAGTGTGTATGTAGATAGGTGTTGAAAATAAAAAATCATTAGTCAGTGGAAGATATTTGTACTTAAAACAATTGGGAAAGGTCTCAGTTATGAATTTATCAAACTGCTGTTTCTGATCTGATGCTACATCACATGAATTTGCTTTGTTCATAGTTATTTTTGTTGGTTTTTTAAGTCAGTCAGTCTAGTCTGAAAAAATGTGAGCTCAAAAAAGACACCATGAGGAAAAATTTCACCACTTTTATGTTGGAATGACAGACCCTCAGAGCTAAGGTGAAATGGCTTGAATAGGTTTTCAAATCATTTAATGGACATGAGGTACACAACAAATAAATGTCTGTTTGGGATGGGAACTTGTGTGAATAAGCTGTCAATAATGAACAGATTGTTTACCTATACTTAAAGTGATGCACACAGTATTCTCTAGATTATACATAATATAGTTGCAAGTGAATATTTGTTTGAATTCAACTTATGTTTGCTTGGAAATGATAAAATCTCTGTCTGAAAAAGAGTCTTCATTCACGAATACAGTTCAGCAATTTATTACTCAAACATACAGTACCAATATTTACACTACACATCCCCTCAAAGGCAAAAAAGTAAAGTAGCATTCAGGCAAACATTTTAGCCAAGTTCCTCCAGCAAGCAACACTAACACACATGCACACACACACACGCACACACACACATTTACAGTTGTAAACAAACATTTACTGTACAAAACAACTTGTGGATCAAAATCAAGCTCTTGAAACAGAACCACTTGGTCTCACATTGCATGAAAGAAGAAATGGTGTTTTTTTGCTGACAGAAGAGCCCTTCCATTCTTAAAGCCAGTAGTCAGTTTGTATCATTCTTTGAGGGCTTTGATCTGCAGCCAAAGCTTTAGATCACTGTCCAAAGCCTGAGTTCATATCCATTATAAGATGTGTGGACAGTGCAAGACTCATAGACTGAGCTAGAGTGAGCCTTCTATCTACAATGTACATTTTAGTGCTGGTGTTGCAGCCATGCATTGGTAGAGCCACAGTAAAAGTCCTTTTTTGGTGTGAAATGAATGATTTTCCTTCCTGTTGTCTCGGTACATCAGTTAGAACCAAACTGAAGTCTTTGCTTTGGTCTGATCAGGGGCTGTAGGAGAGAGAGAAACAACATAAAATTACTTTCTTTGCACTAAGTCAGAAAAGATGTGAAGTTTGACAGATGCCAGCAAGTCAGTTTATATACTGTATTTTATTTGTTTTGTAGTTTCTACCTGAATCATACGTCTCCAAAGATCCATGGAGGGCTGAGGGGGTCCAGGCTACAGAATTAGCCGTAACTGGGCTGTTGCTGCTGGGGTCCATCTCTGTCTTGACCCCCTCGCTGTGTGGTGAACTCCCTGTGCTGGCAGTAGGCTGGCTCTGGTTCCTCACACCTGGCAGCAGCAGAGGGTTGAACCTGGGATCCAAAGCCGGGCTGTGGGTCGGGTATGAATGGAGCATGGGGTGGTGGTGTCGAGAGTGGATGTGGGGATGGGCGTGAGGATGATAAATGTTGTGGACATTGGGGTAGCTACTTGTGCCTTGCGGGTTCAGGCTGTATGTCCAACTATCAGGGAGGCTAGCAGGAGGCGGGAGGCTGGTCTGAGAGAGCACATGATCTGTCCACAGAGCTGCATCTGGGTTGTTGAAGGAAACGGGGCTGGAAGAGAAGTCTGGG
Organism: Acanthurus lineatus; assembly: GCA_029814665.1. NCBI lineage: Eukaryota > Metazoa > Chordata > Actinopteri > Acanthuriformes > Acanthuridae > Acanthurus > Acanthurus lineatus. The sequence continues at coordinate 15,023,767 of JAPZDV010000005.1, forward strand.
TGGACTGAGACAGAGACAGTCGGGAGGCAAGGACTGGCCTGGGGTGGGTAAGTACTGTTCCATGCTGAGCTGCTCTGTCCCTCAGAGAGAGATCCACCATCTGAAACAAACATACAGAAAGACTTTATCGTTGTAAATTTTACAAGAGCAAACCAAAGAGTTGAATCTAATATCAATTGACCAGAGTGTTTTGCTATTTGAGGCTCACCTTTCCATAAGCCTGCTGAGGCTGATGACTGAGTCACTCTGATTGGTTTGCTCTCACTGTTGAAGGAGCTGGACTGACTGAGAGCGCGGGAAAAGTGCTCGTCTACAACGTCTCCGATGTCACCTTGGAAGTAGGTGAACAAAACACACCGGGAGCTCAAGTACTCTGCCTCTGCCGGCTGAGGACCATCCTTCAGCTCTGAATCAGATGTGGATCTCCGGCCTGATTCGGCCCCTGGAACTGCAGGACCCTGCCGGAGGCCCTGATCTCTGGAAAGGATCCCTCTTCCTCCTCCTTGCTGCTGCTGCTGTTGCTGGTGGTGCTCCATACACTCCTGCATCTTACTGTAAACACTCAGCCTTCTCTGGAGGGAGAGACAGAGAGAGAGATTAGTTGACAGATTCAACCAGAAAAAAGTAGATTTTAATAGAAGAATTTCTATTTTAATGAAGCAAAAGCACTGTCCTACAGGAACTGATTTCTGCTTATTTGGTTGATGTAAACCCCTTTTTTCAAGCAATAAAAAAACAATAAAAAAATAAGATATTCACACTCATACCACTAATTCTGGCTTGTGAGCGCAGCTTGAAAGTTGTGTGAAAATGGGTTTCTTTTTTCCCATACCGCATTCCAACTATTTGGGAGCTCAATGTGCCTCATCCACATTCCTAAGTGACTGACTGGCTGTCATTACATCACCATTTGACGCAGGATTAATAGTTCCGTGTCATTACGCCTGACCTGAGGTGAATAACGAGTCTCAGAGAGGAATTTAATCATTCAAAACCGAAAATTGAAGTTAAGAGGTGTGTGTGCGTGGGGCGTGTAGAGAGTTCGAGGTGTCTTGAACAGAAGTCTGACAATAAGAAAAACTTTTAAGAGTAAAAGTCTATAAATAACCCGGCAGTAACTTTATTTAAGAGCAGGTGGCATTCTCCAACTTTATGGTAAACTTCATCACCGGTTTAAGCAACTCACACTTATAGTTGTAGTCTGCTCGCGTTGTTTCGTTTAGCACCTTTGTTATATCATAAATGACTGTCACACACTTTGTCCAAGTTTTGGTCACACATGGCACATTTCATTTACATGCGCTGTTTAGAAACATCCGCTACTCCTTTTTTTTCTTTTAAGTCTTCACAATCTCCACAAAGGATGATATCTCACCTGTTGTTGCTGGTGATGGTGGTTGTAGTACGTCGCCTTGTACGCCGCTGCAGGGAGGTAGTGCGCTCCATAGCTTTGGTGGTACATCACATCCAGGCAACTCATAGCGATGGACCGGAGCGTTTAGTAAGATGGAGAAAGTCGGAGGAGAGGAACGCGCGCAACTCAACCGAGGGCGACTCTCCACTCCTGAGGCTTCAGACGGGCTGCATCCTCAGAGCCGTCGGTGCCTCCATATATGCCCAAACGCATACAATGGCCATGTCGTCCAGTTTGCATACAGACAATGCGCCTCCCGCTGTGCGCTCCACCAGCACCACGCGGGGCCGCAAAATGAATCAAAACGGTGTAAGACAAACACACTGTATCCTAAAAAAGAAAAAGGAAAGAAAAAAAACTATTCTCTGACAAGTTTTTAGACCGCTTCTGATTGGATGAGTTTTCCTCTCCCTCCTCTCTCTTTCTGTTTTGGAGGAGAGTTATATTTAGAGAGGGCTGGGGCCATTTACTCACGCCCACCGGGGTAGGGCCTGCATAGAGCAGTAGAGTTAAGCAGGACACTAACTCCAGAGTCACTGGTGGCACCCATTCATAAAAATTTAATGTACTCCCGTGAGTAATATTAAGATCATATAATGCAGAGGCCTCTGAACTGAATTTTGGAAAAACTCTTGAGTCATGAGTCTCTTTACACAGAGTATTTTGACCAGACCAGTTAGTTTGTTATTTAACAATTGTATTTTTTTTTTTACTAGAATAACCAATATGTAATTGGCTATTAAAGTCCTAGTGGTTATTTCATTGTTAAACAACCACCATTGGGAATGAAGACCTACCTGACTGACTCAGATAGAAATGATCACAAATTTACATTGTTGGGTTTGACTATTGTTGGAAAAAAAAGAGTAATGAGAGTGTAAATTCAGCAAAAAATACAACAGAGATAAGGTTGTTTTTAACATTTGAATGTGAATATGTTCAATATTATCTCACTTAAATCCTCAGTTTTTTTCTGTCCCACTGTAAAGGTTCCTTTTCAGAGCTAGTTTGCAACAAAACATTCAGAGTTTGAATAAAAGGGTACAGGAGTCATTCATAACCACACAGTGTTTAATTGTACATTGCACAGTTTCCCTGGTTTGTTTCTTTCTCTTGTTGTGTTAGATCCACTACTTTAACTTTTCATGAAAGAGTAGATTTCACAGAAACAAGTAAGTGTATCAAGTAGCAACATATGCTATTCAAAAGAGCATTTCAGATTGTCAAAATCACCCAAAGTAAGCATTTTATTCTCTTCTATGGGGTAAAAAGTAATGATGGCTACAGTGAAAAGCAACAGATAGCCTATAAAATAACCTTAGTATTGAAGAAGTTCTCTCTCTCTCTCTGTCTGTCTCTGTGTCTCTGTCTCTCTGTGTGTTTTTAAGCTGCTATTGCTAGCTTTTAGTATTTGTTGACTTGTTCCTGGCTCTCTGTTTTGGGTTTCTAATTTGTTTGAACTAATATGAAAGTTGCTGAAATCACTGATTACTGGCTGATTAAAGTTGAGATCAGACAATGGATTTTGTGTTAGTACCATGTGTCTCTTTACCCTTTTAGCTACCTTGATCACTGCCATGTACATAATGTTCGTTGCTAATCAGTCTACACTCTTTGAAAGATACTCCCAGTTAGTGATTGACAAAGTTAAGCTGTTTGCTGCCACCTGTTGGTTAGTCCAATGACATGACATTATTGTAAGTTTGACCCTGAGATAGACTGACTGTAATTACACCCCCATTACATCCATAACAGCAACAGAAGACCTAAAGCGGCAATGTTGATCTTTGGTTAAGTGTAGAGATTACCAATTAAACTAAATGAAATATCAGTGACCATTTGCTAAAAATGATGATTCAGTTAAACAAGATGGGGCAATTTAATCTAATATAAGCTCTTCAAATGATTTCAAAAAAATTCCTCAAACACTTGCTCTGGCATTCTTTATTTTTTTAAATATGCAAGCTAAATTTTGTGATGGTGTAACATCCAGATTTGTTGCTTTTACAGTGTTTTTACTGTAGATCTTCAGACTTTTTAGTTCTCCTTTGTTGTGAATCTGTTCATTCATCACTGATTTTAAGTTTCTTCTACTCAATCTGAGTCATAAAACTGAAGTGAATCCATTTGAGTCTGTAATTATTAAGTCATTAAAACAGACAGAATATCCATCTATTTCCATATATGAGATGTGATTCAGGCAAATTCAAAAAAACATATTGCTCATTTAGTAATGAGGTGCACAATAGCCATGCGTCTATTTAAAGTGCATCATACAGCATGTGATGTCTCAGTTTCAGTCTACTGGCCCCCCTTTGAACTACAGCAGGAGCAGACATGCTGTGAAAGGCAGACTGTACACACGGCATAGGGGGGGTAATTTCCCTAAAGGCACAGAAGAAGAACTAATCAGTCAGATTTTTGTGACATCAAAAGGGCTCATAATCTCTGCATCATGATGCCCAAAGGGGAAACTCAATGGTATGCTGACCCCTGTTTAAACTCACTTGCAACCAGTCATGAACCGTTGAATCTGATCATTTTATCCAAGTTCTTAAGGTGGAGTCTATGTTTTGAACTTAGTCTATGATAATAGTGTCTTCATGCTTTGCTTTCTCAGTCATAGAGTGCCAATAAACCTCTATTACTAGTACATCACCATACGTTCATTATGAACTGTTTTTACAGTTTAAAAGCACAATTTTTAACATGTGCATATCATACACTGTCACTGTCAATACATATAATTTTTGCTGTTGACAACTATCAATATAAATCCTGCATACTGTATATATAATATACATAATCCTTCCTCCACACACTTGCATTTTTATTTTGTGTTTATTTTTTATTTCTACACTCTACAACTGTGTCTTTGAGCCTCTAGTACTGCTTTAACAAACTCTGTAGTTGATATGTGAACAGACCTTTGTGGTCTATGTATTTGTGGTGTAGGTCGCTGGCAATTTCACTATATCATATAGATTATATAGTATAGTGATTGTACAGAGAAATATTATATATAGAAATACACCCCAGTATTTCCAAAAGGAGTTACTAAGGAGTATTTATAAGGAGAGGTGTTCTTTGAAATTAAATGCTTTATTTTACAGATGTGTATGAGCTCTACGTTGAAAATTGAAACTCTTTAGATCGAATATCTTTAGCCCAAGAATCATCCTTGAGCTCTTTGGTCACATGGGAAAAAGACTGGCCCAGATTCATCACTCCCCCATCAATGAGTGTCAACCCTGCCAGCAGCTCTACATCATTTTTTATTTCCAGAAAGAGGAGCAGTGCAATGTGGTGAAAAGAAATGCACAACTTCTGTTATCATGGCTGGTATTTACCACAGTCTCCAGGACCTTAGACATATCCCTGCCAACCCTGAGCAAGTCTTTTTCACCAACACAGAACAGAGTTTATCTGTTTTTTAGACAGAATTTTAAATCATTAAGAGCAGTTCTATCAAGTGGATTCAGTGCCTGAACTCCTGGTTATTCAACACAATTAGCAGGTTTTCCTTGAGCTTACATGGAAACCTACGTGGGTGAATCAAATACTCCAGCTCATTGTGCATTATGAAAGGCTGTCTGTTGATGAAATATATGGCATTACAATGGTTTAGCTTAAAACTGTTGGACATGCACAGGTCTGATCAGTCACCATTCTTTATTCAAGATATCAAGAAAGGTTTCAAAAATCCCTTAAGTTATAGTTCAAGCAACAGTAACTTTGTTATATACACTTACTGTTCTCTAAGTTCAGACTGAGACGGCAGGATGCCACAGAGGCAGGCAGCCATTAGACTTAGGACACTTGGCTTCTCTACTATATGGAGTTGTTCACTAAAATTGGCTGTCTGATATTTAAGGGACCTAATCTTCTGTCACACAGTACACTGTAATATAGATAGATAGATAGATAGATAGATAGATAGATAGATAGATAGATAGATAGATAGACAGATAGATAGATAGATAGATAGATAGATACTGGAAAAGATGAAAAAGTCATGGGGGGGAGTATAGGGAGAGGAAGGATGGTGGGATGGAGAGGGTGAAAATAATGTTCCATTAATGCAGAGCCAGGCTCTTGCTGAGGGCCCAGCGCCCATCTGCATCTCCCTACAGTCTGCCTGCTATACATTTTTCATGAACGCTGAGCGAGAATTAGCGACGGATTGCCGCTGCAAATCGCTTCTCCTTGGTCGGGGGCCGACAGAGAGAGAGAAAGGAAGGAAGGGAAGGAACGAGAAGGGTGAGAGTAAAAGAAGGGAGGGAACAGTGCAGAGAGTGGGAGAGGTGAAATAGAGGAGAACAGAACAGAATGATTGAAAGAGATGTGGGAAATAAAGGAAAGGAAAATGTAGTTTAGTATTACACAGGTGTGGTGTCCGTGCACACTCTTAATATGGCCGGCCTGGACATAAACAAGTCACACTCATGGTCCATAAATATCTATGCATTGTGTCTAATGTATCTGTGACATTTTATCCACCTCATGTTATTTTCTGTCTGCATAAAGCTCATACAGAGACGCAAAGAGACTTCATACAACTGATTTTACAGTACGACTCCTCATGACTTGACCTTTAATTTGTAGAAAATGTGTTTTTTTTCTTCTGTAGTTTAGTCTGCTCCTCTGCTTTCTCTCCACAAATCCCCTCTCCTTGGCCCGTGCATCATATGGTTCTGACCCCAATCTTAGCCTGCTTTCTCCACTCCAATATAGCTCACTTTCACTTTCCACCGGTGGCCTTGTGCTGCAATTACAGACCCTAGCTGACCGGCTGGCTGACTGACTGGCTTATGCTCGTTTACTGACTTCGTCCACCCTCTCTTTGTTTCTCTAAAGAACAATTTTCTGTTAAACTTTGTGGGATTGGATTGCTGTTGTGGGTGTGTGAAGGCGCAGAAAATCCCTCTTTTATCAGTCGTGACACAGTTAATTTCATACAACTGTGATTTATGGCCAAATAAATAATGTCCAATGATCCACATGTCTAATGTTTGCTTCTGCAGTGCTGCAAATATTTCCTTTTAAATATTATGTAAATAATTTTTGGCATTTAATCTGAATAATTCTAAGATACTGAAAACTATATTTTCCTTTGTTGTGGTTTTCAGAGTGTACTTTACGTTAACAGTATGTCTCTGACACATTGTGTATTTTTGTTTACAGTATGTTTTAGTGTTAATTCTCTCACATTGAACGTTGGACACGCTTCCACTACTTGTTGTCCACTGCTACGATATTACTGCTCTATCTGAGTTTTAGGATGGACCCAGAAATGTGTTTGTATCTAGATTGGTGATAAAGAGAACCATGTTTTTAACAGAGAGAGAAGATGTGTATTTGTTTGTGTGTGGCCGTGTGTGAGCGTGTGTGTGTGTGTTTGTGCATTTGTATGTGTGTGTTCAGGGCCTATGATTGCTGCTGTAATCTGCTCTCTCCTGCCAGCCACAGTTATTACAGTTGTCGATATCGTGCTCAGGGCTTTATAGACACAAGCAACAAGACTCAGTCTGGACGCCCGCCAGGGTGTGTGTATGTGTGCCAAAGTGCTTTATAGTTGTTCGCGCACTTGTGTGTGCACATGTGCGCATGAACCTCTGCTCAGTGTGTATGTAATTGAGCTCCCCTCTCATGTAAAGGCTGGTTCAACAATGTGTTAATTGCTTATGTTGCAAAGTGTTTGTCCCAGCACTGTGTGCATGATATGTACAGTGTTTACTTAATTCCTCCATATATACATTTATATGTCAGTTCATGTGTGTGAGCCTGGCTGTCTTGGCCAAGTTTATTGTGTTAAAGACCGGGTTGCCTTGCTGTTAATGTATAAAATAGGGGAGAAGGAAGAGGTAAGGACAGCGTGGGAAGACAGGGAAAAGCTTCGGTATCTGGAAGTTGCTGTAAGAGAGTTAGAGAGGAAACAGAAAAAGAAAGGGACAGAATGAGGGAAAAAGAGAGAGGTGGGGAGAGGGGTCTTGGCTGGGAAGGAAAGCAGGGAAGGAAGGAGGCATTGAGGTGTGGATGGGTTTTCTCCTCATGGCATTCAGCCCTGACTGATGCCTGTTGTTCAGTCCTCTTCTGCTGTTTACTGTTCTGCCAGCCTGATTACTATCAGGGCTTGGCAGTAGGATACAATGGGACTGAAACAATACTTGTGTAACATTTGCTTTTGTGACACTGTCATACATGCATAAGCACACACACATAGACACACACTGCGAGGGTCACCGATGGCCCATTTTCCCAGTCACATTGCTCTTTTGGAAGTGTAGGACCATCTGTCAGTGTTGGCCAAACGATTAAACAAATCCTCCCTCTCTTTTTCTCTCTCTGCCTCTCTTTCTCTCTCTGTGAGTGTATATGTGTGTTTGTGCGCCAACAGTGTGTTTCGGGTCTCCTCGCATATCAGCAACCTGTGACCTCCAACGCATGAAAAGCCCATCTTCAATGGTGCTGTGTGCGTATATGTGGTTTGTGTCTCGTCTTTTGTTTTGCTAAAATAAAACTCCCATCTCTAGACGGATGTCTGGAAACAATATTCCTTCTGTTCAGAGAAAACATCTTGTTTTCAATGGATTCTTCATGAGCTCTAATTCTTGGAAATGTTCCTATGTTTGGAGTAAGGTTTGGTTGTTATAATTGATTCTTATTACGTTTTAATTGTTATTTTTCTATGGACAGAGTACTTTTGATTTTCTTAAGTATTTTATACTGTATGAAGATCTCTTTTGCACCACAGTCCATCTTAAACAAACAACTTGATCATTTTAACAGCACAGAGGCAATAATGTGTGTTTTTGTTTTTGTTTTTTTTTTTTTACCAGAGTGTCTCTACAGGACTTAACTTTTTCTGTAAACAAGAGTTAAGCTTATGGATGAATTTCTACATATGTATGTGTGCATTACTTATGCATGCAGGTGATGTGTCACAGGATGCTAAAGCAGAGGAGAGCAAAGATGTAAAGACAAAATAAAGGAAACCAGAATGCTGCTTGAGAGTGCAGACCTGCACCAAGGCCATAATAGTCTGTTATATTTCATATAGGTGCAAGCACTGTTTATGTGTAGAAATCTCAAAGCTATCAGAATCCTGTCAAAATATGGTTGGACTCAGGTTAAATCCTGTCAACAAACAAATCAAAACAGAAAAATTTATAGAACAATTTGTATGTGTGTATGTATATATGTGTACAGGATCTTACATGTACTCCCCCAAATATTTGAAAAAGGATCTGATTACTTCCTTCTCTACTGACCAAAAGACAAATGTCTATTTATGCAGCCAAACACCAAACTCATCCAAAGAATCACAAAAAGATTAGTCCTGTTTATAGAGCGCGTATTTTACACACAAATCAAAACTACCACACATACACACACTCAGTCCGGGTAATTTTGAGTCTTGTGGTAGGTTTGCATAGCATTTGGGCTAATGGCGTACCTTGCGCTTCCTCCCAGGTCGGCGCATCCATTAGCAGCCATATTACTGCCACATAATGGCTTATTGGTTGGTGGGAAAAAATTACCAATGAGCCAAGACGAGAAGAGAGAGACCAAGAAAGACAGAGAGATAAAAAGATGAAGCGAGAGAGGCAGAGAGAGATGAGGAAAGTTGTCTGTAGCAGGGCCTCCGAATTGAGTTACAGCTGTTATGATTTGTCATCTCTCAAATCTTTTTCCCTCTCTTCTTTTTCATTTCTTGTTTCCGCCCCCTTCCCTTTCACCCTCAGGGCTTTCGGAGGTTTTTATCTTTCTAATGAGCCGTGGATTCTTTTTTTTTTTGTTTTTTTTTTTGCTTAGGTGATTAGTTCGGGTTGGAAGGCAATATTTTTCATA
>JAPZDV010000005.1:15033131-15046197 GCA_029814665.1 Acanthurus lineatus
AAGGGAATACATTACAGATTACATTTTAGGACATGTAATCAGTAATCTGTAGGGGAATACATTTTAAAAGTAACCCTATATATATAAAAGTAACCCTATATATATATATATATATAATAGATATTCCTGTAAGTGCAAATGGAAACATGTGTCTTTGCTGTCAGAGGGATTTTAAAGTGTGCTACAATAATTAAGTAAACATGTTACTAATGACATTAACAATGGCTTAATTCTATTCAAGTGTCCTACATAGCCTTGACAGTGTGACAGTGAGCCAGTATGTGTGATATTTAAAATCTGAGACTTGAGCAGGTAAATTTAAATCATCATTGGGTTCTTACTTACATTTTTGCCTTTCCTTGTGTGACATGTCACAACGTCTTTCTATCAAAGCCCAGTTCATTAAATTTTTCCTGGTCAGAAGATTTTTTGAGGCCCTTTAACACCTCAGTGGTTCAAGCATAATCCTGGAATTCAAACAAATTTTAAGCCAAAAGGTTAGGCCCACATGAGTATAAAGTTTTATTCACTTATCCATTTAAAATAAAATAAATCTTTGCATTTTTGCATGAATGGCAAAGTGGTAAAAGGGTGGTGTTTTCTATGGATCACTTCAATGTCTGCATCACAGATAGATTTTTTTTTCCTCTCTTACTTTGCTTTCCATATTTTCTTTACTCATTCTTACCTTTTTATCATTGTGCATTACCCCACTGTGAGGTCTGGTGAAAGGTAAATGTTTATTAAAGACATTAAGGAGATTTATTATTTATTTCCTGTGCAAGCAATGCATGCTGGTTGCCAGAGCTGATGGTTCCCCAGACACTGTGGCGAGTGAGGAACAGTCTCATCATTTTCACTCATGTTTCATTCACTTTGATTTCACAAAGGGATCGTAAATTATTCAGTCACAAGCTGACAATGCGATTAAACACAACAGAAGTGGAGCAGCATCTTGAAAGAAAGGAACTTGTACACAAGTTACAAAACTGTAGAGTTTGATTATTTTGGTTATAATTGTGCCCACCAAAAGTTCATGATAAGGGAATTTTCAATCAGTATTACTATAAGGATGGAAAGCTGGGAAGGAAAAGGAAAGTGGAAACGTATACCTTTGTTCCCTTTTTTAAGAATTTCTTTGAAATCTAGTACTTAAATTTGCATAATTGCAAGCAATTCATTGTGTCCCACAGCTGTAATAAAATTGTGTCCAAGGAAGAGTATTTATGTGTGTAAGGAAGTTCCTTGATAAATTCTAAAATGCATAAGACAAAAAGTATGTCAAGTTTGTAAGAACAAAGTTGACAAACAGTGAGCAGGACAGATGTTGATGTATAGTCAGTATCAGCCTATAAATCATTCAGATTTTACTTACACCTGCATATCCTGACCTGACAGATCGCTCACTGTGACAACACCAACAGACAAAGAGAGTGATTATAAAATTGTGCCGAGATGGCAGAGTTAGCAGGCATCTCCATCTAGCGTTCTCGTGGAGGAATCTGGTCCCTCGCTGCCTCCGCTTGCGTTGGAAGTGGGGCAGTGGAACAGTCAGAGTGATGCCCGGAGACAGAGCAGGAAGTATCAGAACGCACAGATTTATGGTGAGGTTTCATGCACACAAATGCACACACTCAAGCAATCACGCACACTTGATAGTGCGTATTTCATGAGACAGACACACACAAGTTCTTTGACACAGACGCTGGACCTCAGGGCGTTTTTACCAAACATCTGGAGCAGCCTGTGCCTCCACTCCTCTGCTCCTTAATGAGGCACCATGATGATTATTAGTGGATGTTTTAGAGGGGAGAACGGAGGGAGGAGAAGCAAAGGGACAGAAATTAAAGTGGAGTTGGAGAATTGTTTGCTTTAACTGCTGTTTTAGCCCCACACACGATGAGAGGCACCTCCAGTGTTTTAGATCTAAGAAATTTCACATGCCTAATAAACTTTCACTACTTTAGTTCACAAACACATTTCAGAAGAAGACTGTTCTCTGGGAGGGAGGAGGATTTGGGGATTCATCCCAAGAAACTATAAAAACCGGGTCACAGTTGTTGTGTCCCAGATCTCAGTCTCAAGGGTAAAAAAAAAAAAATCACAAAAAGTTTGACACAAGTTTGTTCAGAGACTGACATAAATAATTAAAGTAATTTTACCAACCATGAGGGAAACCTTTTTTTTCAAACACATATTCAGCAAAAAAAAAAAAAAAGCATTCTCTTGCCATATTAATAGATCTATCTTTTTTAACCTTACACTGCACTTCTGATGTGGCAGGTGTGTGATAACGCTGATTGCTGTTGATGATGGTGTCTCACATTAAGCAGACTGCAGCATCATGAATTTTGTAATGCGGCTGTTATTGTTCTTTTGCCCCATAGAGAGTCTGTGGAAACACACACCTGGCTGCCTGTGCTGACTTTCAGGATGATATGATGATGAAGATGATGATGAAGATGATGATAATGATGGTGGTAATGATGATGATGATGATGATGATGATGATGATGACAGTGAAAATTAGGATGCACAAGGTTCTAGCACACACACAGGCAAACAAACACTGCACGTGCAGGTTTTTGCATCTGCATTTGGATTTGGGAAAGCCAGTGCTGACAAAGATCTCATTGAGCTGCAAGAATTGACTGATTTTATTCTGGGTAAATCCTAAATCAACAGTACTTTAGGGTTTTGATTATAAAAGGCAGATCATATTTTACTGACTAGGTATTAAAGAGAAGACAAAATATTCAGCCAAATGACATAAATAAAATATTGATCAAAATCCTCTGTTATTTCACACATTTACACATCCTATCTGTGTCTGTCTATACACTCAGTGAATGATTTCATGTAAGTGTTGCTTTGGCAGGGTGTATGTGAAAGGTGGGGGAGGAGTGCAAACAGTAAAGCCTAATTAAAGAACCATTAGTGCATCTTAATGTACACGGACTGCTGCATTATGAGTGGATTTTTATTTACTGTCATATTCAGAAAAAAACTCTACTTCCTGTATGTACAGTACAGCAGGATTTAAAACTAGAACATGAGTCTTGATGTATAATTCAGTTTAAGCGAGACACAAAACAACATGGGGGGATCATTTGCATTGTAGCACCAGTCTGTTTTTAATGAGCAAAAGACAGTCATTTGTAAGTTAATGGAAATGGAATTTCCATGTTAAACCAAAGGAAAAAAAAAAAAGGCTACACAGGCTTTTTTTTGTCAAACAAAAGCACCACGCGTTCGTCTTTTCATTATCTCAGCAATCTCACATATTCAGTTTTAATTGTTCTAGCCATTATTGCACATTTTCCAAATGGAAATGGGAGTTTTAATTGCAAAGATGAGACAAAGCACCTCCTTCGCAGTGTGCCAGCATGTGTGTCTGACTCTGTTAATAAAGTGACCAGTGGATATTGGGTTTCCTCAGAGTCACAATGCTGACCCTGCTTAAAAAGCAGATAATTACTCAGTCTATCCTCCAGTTTAGACTCATATTCTGCATTCATAAAGATAGACGAAACTGCCCAGGCTGCCTGGCAAAAGTTAATGAGATGGTGGAGACTCAAAGGCGAGGTCATGTTGATGGGAGTGGATGCTGATATATGTCTCCCTCAGAGGGTCAAATTGGGAGTAAATTTTCTCTAAGCTGGACATTGACTTGAAAATTAAGTCTGAAAATCCATGGAAATGCAATAAAAAGGTATTGTTTATGTGGAGCATTTGGTTTTATGCTTTGGCTATGCGTGAAATTAGGCATACAGGTGCCTTTTTCACATAATTTTGTTCTTTTACCTTTCAGAGCAAAACAATGATTTTTGGTTTAAACAATGGCATGTGGGAGAGTGTAGATTAGACTCATATTATCTGTGACAATAATAAAATGCTCTTCAGCAGAGGAAAAATGCAGCATTAACAACAACAACAACAACAAAAAGGATAAATAGAGACATGGGAGTCTCTCTTGCTGTGCTTGTACCTTGAGTGAAAAATAATGGACAGGGCCTGTCTGAGCTTTTTTGGGGCTCTGACTGAGTTTTTACTTTGGAGGCCCCCGTTCTCCAAAATTTCCAGGCTAATATAATAAAATACTTCAGACTTCCTACCTAAGACTGTTCATAAATTGATCTCAGTGGTAAAAATTGTATTCAAAGTCAGAGCATGTGTCTTCAGGAACATGTCTAGTGTGCTTCTGACGAGAATAACGACAGACTTAATATTTTGGCATTTATTTATTAAGACAAACTAAATTTAAAACCGACGCTAAAAGGGTTTTTTCTGCTCTTCCAGTTTATTTTTTTATTTATTATTTATAATTTCTCAATTCACCATCTAGTTGTCATTACAAAATCACTGACTTAAAAAGATTACACAGACTTATATTTAAAATGTAACACTCAGAGTAGAAGACGTTAATTTACAGCAGACTGCTCTGGCTTTTCAAACAATGACATGTTGAATCAGGACCATCCTCAACATCTACTGCATTAATAATATGTGGTATCTTAATAACCATATTCACGTACTACATATTAGATACATGTTTTTCAACTATCTGATTAATAAAGCTACTCTCTACCTCCTCCCTCCTTTGCAGAGCGAAGGACTTGTCCTCCGTTGCCCTTCCAGTTTTAATGACTCTAATTCCCTCATGCTAATGGAGTGTCTGAGCCCCGGCCCCTGCTGGGACCACCAGCCTACTTCTGGTGGTCACAGCCTGGCTCCAGGGCGAGGAGGACCACAGACTGAAGAGACAGAAGCGAAAGAGAGAGAAAAAGAGCGAGAAAGGGCAAAGGAGGGTTCTGGTTTGATGCATGTAGAATCTACTCTCAGACAGATTGGTCTCCTCAGGCAAAAAGAACCTGTGGACAAAAGAGGGGTGTCACTGAAGCGTACGTGTGTGTGCCTTGCTGAGTGTGACATCCAAAATTGGCGCCAGCAGCAGATTTAAACAATAACACCTCACTGTTTGACCTCACTCACAAACCCATGTCTGTAAGATGGGTGAGCCACTGTTTGTGTATGTGTGTCTCCACGTGTTCGTATATACAGCTCAACACCTGCGTCTCCATGCTGAATCTGCCAGCTTGTGTTTTGAGGGTGTGTGTGTATTCCGTAGGAGGTTTGGGAGGTTGTGAGTGGCAATGATGATGAGCAAACACTACAGGGGAGAATAATCTCTCATTACCCACAATTCCCTGATGCTGCACTGTGCCAGTGAGCGGGACTAGATTCGTCCCACGGGCAGAAATGAGTGGAGTCACTCACTCGATTTATTAGACCATCCCAAAGTCCCTGCTCCATGCCTCCCCCGCTGCTACCACCCTCTCTTCCTACTTCCTACCATCCCTCTGTCTCTTCATGCTCTCTCAGCCAGCTGCTGTCAGCCATATGTCCTAAATTCTCTCTACTGCATACTTAACATGTTTGGAAACTGATCCAGTTCTCATGTTAGAAATAACTGTTCTCAACACCGATCATCTAATGCAAAAACAAAATGTATCATGTTAAATATGGATGAACCTTATTAGCTTGTATCTATTTTTTTTTAAAGAAATAGTCAGGAAATAGACTTATTTGCTTTCTTGCCAAGAGTAGTCTGTCAATTAGATTTGAAGCTACCCTAAATGCCCTGGGACTACCTTGTACATCCCTATGCACTAAGCCTGTGTCCTTACTGGGTGGCAAATTCCAACAATGGTCCTTCACCGTACATAACTTCCCTACCCCTTGTTTCCCAATTCTCTTAGATGTCCCATCTAATAAAGGTAAAAAGGCTAAAAAAATAATTAGAGAGAAAAAAATATATATAAACCACCTGCAAGAAGTGCCTTGGCTTAGCTTAGCATTATCCTTCAAGCAGGCTGAAAAAGCTAACCCTACTCTCTTCAAAGGTAAAAAAAATCTGTAACTCAGTACCACTAAATCCCTCACAAATTAACATTTCAATTCATAAAAAAAGATGCTGATTAATTTTTGTGCAGATTAAACACACAAAACTTGAACTTAGCAACCTGCCAATTAACAAGGTTGGGGAGCTCTGTGGCCTCAAGCTAAGGATAAGATTTTTGCCATAAAACTGGAATTGTAAATAATTGTTATTTCCATGTTATACCAGCGTTATTGTTGAGAAAGGACAAGTTTGTTGTACATTACATGAGATGTTGATGCTGTTACTTGAAATGCATTTCGGTTGTGCAGTGCCAACATGCTATCTGTAATCATTTACTAAAGCGGCATTATGTTAACCATGTCTGGCTGGTGTAAAAAAAACAAAGACAATGTAAAGAAGGGCATTTGTTGTGGCAAACAGCATGATCTCTGTGTAAAAGGGGACTTCCATCAAAGGTTGTGATAGACAGAAGATGGTAAGCTTTGTATGTTTGTCTCTTTTAAATTGGCTGCTAAACTACTACAAGCTGTTTTTATATCTTACACTGGTGGGTCAGACACTGATGTCACTGATGACAAACTGTCAAAGTGTTGCATTCTTGTTTCAGTTTGGCAGCTTGGTTTTTTACACCACCTTGATTTGGTGCTGTACATTTCTTTCTGGCTCAGAGGTGAAACAATAATGACTCCCCATTTTGCCTCTGTGACTTTGATACACAAGGCACAATAACACAATAACAATATTCTGCAATATTCTGTCCTTATTCTGACTTTTTCAGACTTTTATTTGGACAGTGTTAACTTTAAAATCTTCCCCTAAACCTGCTCTGCTGTGTCAGTTCCAATGATTCTTCCCTCTCTTTCTCTGTGAATTTGCTTGCTATTCTCCTCTTCCTGTCACCCCCCTGGTACCCCCGGTGTCCTCCAAAGCTGAAGTGAAGTATCAAGTAAAGCGAAGTATCAATCCATCAGAGAGAAGAAATACCATTGAAATCCCATGGCTCCCATCACAGCCCCTTTTCTCTTACTGTGTTTGCATACAAACATATTTCAGCTCACCTACATGCCAGCAGCTCAGGGAAGAAAGCAGCATATATCCTATTATGATTCAGGTTTATATCTGATAAATATGGGGAACAAGATTTACAACCTGAGGGAGCTTTGTTGAAATTCTATTGCATATGATAAAACAGAAAAAAAAGTAATGAAATCTGCAGTTTTGCTGGCTTATGGGACAGATATTTGCTGTCTTCTGCCATAAAAAAGAAACATCATAGAGTCAGGATTGTCTGCCCCTTGTTATAGATAGTACATTGCTGAATTGTATTCTAATGAGATCATTTTTCAAGCTAAAATAGATTATTTTTTACTTGTAAGTTATGTATAACTTTAATAAATAAAAAAGAAATAAATGTTTCAATCAATAAGTTATAAAGTGCAAAAATAAAAGGTGACTGAAACCCCAAAATTTTCAGTGTTTGTGCCCTTGTTATGAGAGTGGCCAAATATTGTATGTTACATTTCATTTCAGTTCTTGTCTGTTTCAGTGACAACTAAAAAAGATCCCTCACTGTTGTGTTGGACTCAACACTTGGTTTCATCGTTGGATGTCCATGAATGGGTTTATCTGTGAAGAGGAGAGAAAACACAGTTGTTACAAGAATAACTCCACAGTTATCCGATAAAAGGATTTGTGCAATTTGTTCGATGATACCTTAAAGCTGAAAAGCTTGATGCGCTTTATAGCTGCGACTCCCACTGATTGTGCAGCGATTTCATTTCACACATGAACGTCTCTCTTTTTGTTCTGTGTGTGTGTGTGTGTGTGTGTGTGTGTGTGTGTGTGTGTGTGTGTGTGTGTGTATCTTTGCGCTCAGTAGTTTAGTGCCTTAACATTACATGTCTGCTTGCCCCAGGCCAGATCGCAGGGAGGAGGAGGACAAAAAAGAGAGAGATAGATAGTTAGAAGAAGTAGAAAATAGAGGAGAAAGTGAAGCTAAAAACCAGCAATAGTGAGAAAAAAGGATAGAGAAATAATTTGTATTTTATGTGTTTATTGTTTGATTTTGTTTTTATTCATACAAACATTTTTTTTACCATATAGATGAGGCATATTATATGGAACCTATCAAAGTGTTTCCGCAGAGTAAACTCAGGTTAAAGACATCCCATGGTGTAATATTAATCAATTCTACAATGTGTATTTAATCAAAGTTCTACATATTCATCACAGGCAGGAAAAAACGTAGATTTGATCTTCAAGTAGTGATCTACTTGCACCTACTTTGTAACAAGAAAACCAGTGACAGATACAAGCTTAGAACCTTCAGGCCCTATGGGTGCTTGGGGCTAGATTTATCACCGCTGGAGCCCTGTGATGATGAGGCCGTTTAGTGGGGGTCCCAGTAGTCCTCTACTGATTAGTGCCAAACATCTTCCCTAATAACCTTAACAAGAACAACGCCTCAGGACGACATGCTGATGCACACAGGCAAGTGTCTACATACACACACATCCTTGGAGATAGAGAAAAGAGCTAAGGGCTACCCATCCTCCTCTCCTTCTCCTCAAAGTCACCCCTCTCTCCTCTGCTCCAGCCATAACTTGGCATATCTCACTGTTTCTGGGCCGATACCCCCCCCCCCCCCCCAACACGCACAGACACACACATACCTTGCATCCTGTGTGCTACCTCCCACCGCTAATTCCAGTGCAGACACACACATGTACCAAATTGAGTTGGTTATGGTTCAAGAGTCCCACCACCGCACATAAAGTTGCTCCCAGCGTCAGCATGAAATAAGACAATATGAATACAAGAATGCAGGCTGGAGTGTATGAATGCCTATGTCTCTTGGGATAAAGAGATGATGAGCAAGGAAATTGAGAATACAGAATTTATGATGGTTTGAGAAGCTGTAGATGTTATTTTATGGACACTAACTCCCCCTGTGTTTGCTTCTTACAACCGTTTATATGAATGTGAAAAATGTATATAGGCTCTCTGTACCAAATGCCAGATATATCTATATATGTACCATTTATAGTGTGCTTGCAAACTCTATATGTAAAAATCTGCTTTAAAGACTACATGAAATGGAAAGTTGGATTAGATTGGTAATATGTAAAAACAAAAAACAAAAAAAAAAACTTAAAACAATAGACCACCTACATATATCAGTATGATTTCATTTCCTTTTCTAGTCTTATCATTGAGCAATAGTAAAAAAATATCTTTGTTGTCAATAAACATTTTATTATCAGTTACTCTGCCTATATGTTGCCTTCATTGGCTACATGGAAAATTTTAAGTCATTGTTCAGTGACAATTAATAAACAAAAAAAGGGCTGAAAAGAACTGTGTTAGCAGATATATTTCGATGGATTCAATTTTACACGGCTTCTGTGGAGTGGATACTTGTCAAGGTGCCTTTACAGTAGTAACGACAGTAGGGATATTATAGTCTAGCTTTTCATGTTCCACTCCCGTGAATTTTGACAAGATATCTGGGTCCAAAACGTGCATGCTGGCATTCAGATGAAATTTTTCTATAGTCCATTAATCCAAAAGACTTAAACTCACACAGAAAATTGACAGATTACAACACCGTGTTGACGATTTACACCGGGTAAGGCCCATTTTTCTGCCCTTGCATTGACATTTTACGAGGCACTATGAAGGCAACATGAGAGTCCCGCCATGACGTCATAGGAGCGGTTGAGTCAGTCAGCTGAGGGAGGTACTCCGATAACAGAAAGTCAACCAGGAAACCGAGGTTGCTAAACTGACCAACCGCCCCGTTGTGACGGATAAACGGCGGTGTTAGCGATAGGAATCACGAAGTATAGCACTAACTTTACAGGATTTGTGTTCGGTGTTTAAGTCGAAACAAAGTAGCAACATGACTTCCCTTTTCAAGAAGAAGACCGTTGACGGTAAGTTAGTTCCGTGTAAAAAGCTAGCTAACTTGTTTTTAGCCTGAGTGTACGGACTGTTCTGTTGTCCCAGTCTAAAATAAGCTAACCGTTTACATACAAGGCTAACTTGTTTAACCTGTTTGGACCAAGTTGAGTCATCAATCACGTTGTTGATTAAAGTCTAAAACCAGCGCCGAAGCGCTGCCAAACTAGCATTAGTGCAGTAGCTTGGGTAAACTCTATGTTAGTGTGACATAACGTTAAATAGCTGTATCACAGTGTAATTGAAACACAAATTTGTCGCGTTGCTTAAGCCATTTTGGATACCTACCATTTTTACCACTGAAACTCTAATCTTGAGCTGTCTGTTACCATTAGGGCGTTTGTGTTGCTAAAGTAGAGCTTAAGTTATGTCATTGTTTAAAATGACTGAATAGATACCGGAAACACAAACACAGATGATCATAAATAAGGTTGTAACAACGTTAAGTATGTCATGAATAGATATCACCAGATAAAATATATTCTACATAGGCTTTTAGATTTTATTGTTGTTTTTTGTATGTAATCACATTGCTCATTTCCATATCTCACTTTTTTTTTCTTAAAAAGACACTAATAATATCTATTACGGTCTGTTTGACTTGGACACAGAGACTCTGAAGTAGGTTAACTGCCCGAAAGTGCCATAAAAGATAACTTCAGTTCTATTTCCTAACAGTATGATCATTTCTATGATGTGAAAGATAGGCTATAAATGACATTACGTCAAGTTTTCTTCATAAAGTAGTTAAAAATGGTAATTTTAGATAATATACAGTGATGCCAAAATTCTGGAAAACTACATTTTTCATTATTTTTCTTCAGGCTATGTAATGAGCTCACAAGGTCAAATTAAAAAAACTTGCCTCTCTCTTTATCAAATGTATTGAATTAATTGTTCTACTTAAAATACTAATTGTACTGATGATTAAGGATGCATTTTTAGATTATACTCAGCTTTTTCTAGACCTTTACTGAAAGTTCCATGGAAATATAAAAGTACACAAAGTGCAGGTTTAAAAATAGGCTCTGTTGGTTAAGACAAATCCTTTCACAGCACCACCTATCCACTCCTCCCATCATTGTCAATCCAGTTTCACTCATACTGATTATCCTCGTACTGTACTCACCGTGCTGTGCTACCTTCACTACATACCCAGCCACTCTGGTCCTCTCAACTGTGACATTTCGCAGTATCCTTCTTGTGTCCTTAGTTTCTCTCATCTCTCGCTCTCTGGACACGGCGTTATCGGTTGTTGCCTTGAGATGATTGGTTTAGGTGGTTTCTGGTTATTTGGCAAATGGAGGGGGGGTCCTAGATGGCACATATTTGTAGGACGGTATCCCTCCCACTTTGAGACGTTGGTATCACGTCATCTTATACGTGTACATGCGATGTTCTTCACATGATCTAATGTAGTGACGTGTCATGACCAAGTTCACGATGGGTGAACTTTTAAGAAAGAAAAAGCTGTTTTTTGGCAAAAAGTAATATTTCAAGTTACATCATTTAGCAACTCATAAATAAAGATCTGAATCATATTAGATATGATTTTTTATTTTCTTCAATTATCTTTTTTCCAATGTAATGACTGAACTCTACATGTCTTCATAGAGATCTTATTGAATGTTGTTAATTTTTCATTATCATCTATCTCTAAATGTTTGCCCTGGAAGAAAGATCCTCTAGTCATTGCTCTTGCTTAGATTTCTCACTGTCTTTTACTCTGCCTAAAGTTTTTTTTTTGGGAGTTTATCCCTAAATTTCTAATCAGTAATCTTGGGCTACATGAAAAACATTGACTTTACATAATTATTTATTATTATTATTTTATTTATACTGAATCTTAACTTTATTTATTGCTTGAATGTTTATTACAGATTTAAACGTCTTAAATATTGTTTGTTTCTTGTGCCCATTGCAACAACCAACTATCAGTCTAAGTTATGATTGTAAAGAATTGAGATAGCTCAAAAAAACTGTATTTTTGCTGTAGTACAGCACCATATTCTGAAGTCCTGAAAGTATATGTCTGTGCCTGTGTGTGTGAGACACAGATTGCTCGAGGTTCCCCTTTCTCAGATCTTATGGATGAATGTGTGATTTCAGGGTCATACATTATCTCACATGATATCACTTTGTGTTTGTGTGGATGGGTCAGAGCTGAATCATTATTGGTGTGAGCTTAGCAAGCACTTCCACAGTTGATGGTGTCAGGATGTGTTCTCAATGTGCTGCTTTATACTCTGTGGTATTTTGCATGCATGGACACACACTCCGCACATGCTCACCATTAAGCCACTGAATAGATGCTTAAGATTTCTTGTGGCCAGCTGACCCAAACCCTGCCCTTTTCTAACTGCACTGCATAGGAGACAGAGTGATATCCAACTTTAAAACATAATCAACTATACAGATTTTGCAGTCTGTTGTTTTTTCATTTATAATAGACTGACAGTAAAGAGAGAAAAAAAAGGTTATGGGTGGTCCACAAGAACCATATAGGAGAAAAAAAATAATCCCCACATTTTTGTTTCTGTTCTACATTTGTTTCTTGTTCAACTGTCAGCTTTTGATTATGCAGGCTATGTAAATCATGACTGATGTCACTATATGGAGCACACAACTGTTTTTTTTTTTTTTTTTCACCACTGAGAAAATTTTTGAACAAGCAGAAGTGTTTAAAATTTATTTTCCTGTTGCAGTTAAACTTATGGTAAATCCTACTAATTTGATTTGAAGTTATACGTTATATGTATATATAATCACATAATTTGGGTTCGACAAAGTATAAACTGATGTACTTTTTGTCTCTCTCCAAAAGAATTACTCAGGGAACAGTCTAAGGAGCTGCGTGGCACTCAGAGACAGATCACCAGAGACAGAGCGGCACTGGAGAAACAAGAGAAACAAATGGTGGGACCACACACTCTCTCTCTGGCCACACACACGCATACACGCACGCACGCACGCACGCACGCACGCACGCATGCATGTACGCACGCACAAAACAAAAGTATCTTAATGCAAGGCATTTCTACATATTGCATCAATGCTTTATTAGGAACCCCCTGCTCTCTCTCTCTCTCTCTCTCTCTCTCTCTCTCTCTCTCTCTCTCTCTCTCTCTTTCTCTTTTTTACACACGCACACACACACACACAGCTAGAGATGAATTTACATCCACTTCAACTGTTAAGCCTGAT